>CM047808.1:62179377-62681651 GCA_026214975.1 Gentiana macrophylla | reverse complement strand
ATCAACCCACCACTCGCACCCTGTGAAACTCAGCAAGGAAAGTACAGGTGGTAAGGTGACCCCCACCCTATACAAACAGATGATAGAGTGCCTTCTATATTTGACAGCAACAAGACCAGACATCATGTATGTTGTAAGTGTGGAAAGCAGATACATTGAGTCACCATCAGCGGATCACTTAAACTATGTGAAGAGGATCCTAAGATGCTTAAATGGAACCATCAATCTTGGCATCAAGTATGGTTCAGCTGGGAAGGCTCAGCTGACTGGATATTCTGACAGTGATTATGCAGGAGGTATTGATGACAAGAAGAGTACTTCTGGTTTTGTGTTTATGTTTGGAACAAGTGCTATCAGCTGGTCTTCAAAAAGCAACCAATAGTCACTCTATCCACAACCGAAGCAGAGTTTGTTGCAGCAACACATGGTGCATGTCAACTGATCTGGTTAAGAAGATTGCTGGAAGTTCTAGGGCAAGTTCAGCAGACTGGGAACATTTTGTACTGTGATAACAACTCTACTATTAAGTTAACCTGGAATCCAGTGTTACACAGCATAAGCAAGCACATTGATGAGAAATACCATTTTCTGAGAGATTTATGTGAAGAAGGAATCATTGAGTTGTTGTATTGCAGAAGTGAAGATCAGTTGGCTCATATTATGACTAAAGGACTCAAGAGCGATCAATTTTTGAATCTTAGAGACAAGCTGAGAATGTGTGAAGTAATCTGAACTGTTATCTCAGATTAAGGGAAGGAATGTTAGAATATTTATTTTAATTATTATGTTATCAAGTTTTATTACCTAAGGCTATGTCAGTCATGTTATTTCCCATTTTCGCATTTTCCCATTACTGAAGTAGTTGTTGTTGGTTAAAGCAATGATCACATGTTTCCTACTTTTTAAGAAGTGGCTTATTGGTTAGTTTTCTACTACTTGTATACATATACTTGTTCTATCAATGAAATTTTAAAGTTTCCCAAAAAAAACTATCTCTTTCATAAAAACTATCAACGAATAGGTATTAGCGGAATAGGTAGCAACGCGAAACATTTTTCCTAGTTTCTTGAGGTCTTTATTTTCCAATATATATATTTGAAAATTAAAACTTGAGTTTTTTATCTCACATTTTTTGAGAAACTTTTACCTTACATTTTAAATTCAAATAAAAGTCAATATGAACCACGTCTTAACTCTGATGACTCGTACTTGAATAAATATAGTCAACCTAAAAAAAACTGTTATCAGGTTTAATTTATGTACATCCACTTTTGCCATTCATCATATTAGTATTTCTCTTTGGGACTAATTTTACTTCTAGCTACATGTGTCTATATCTTAAGAATATTTTGACATTTACACGCCTATATCCCTTGCTATTTTCAAATAATTTTCATATACCTTACAATGACCCTATATATTTCAAATACTTTAAATAATATATAAATAAATAAACTTATCTATGAAAACGTATTTTAAAAATATACTTCTCTTGATTTAGAGTTAACATGACTTTCTTGTTTTAATTAAAGTAAGTAAATTTTTATTTGTCATAATTGGATGCACACGAAATGGCTGGTTCCCATGACCCTATTTCAAATACTTTTTTTTTTAAAAGCTTACCTATGATAACGTATTTTCAAAAAAAAAAAAAAATTACTTGATTGAGAATTTAGAATTAATTAGAGGACTTTCTTATTTTATTTTTTATTTTTTATTTTTTATAATTGATGCATCGCAAATGGCTGGTGACAACACAGTATGGTCAACAGATGAAGACAAAGCATTTGAGAATGCAATGGTGATTTATGGTGGGGAGAATCCTATAGATTCATTTCCATGGGAAAAAATAGCAGCCGCAATTCCGGGAAAATCGGTGGAAGATGTACAATACCATTATGAAATGTTAGTTGAAGATGTACAGAAGATAATTTCCGGGGCGATACCTTTGCCTTTTCAAGACATTGATGATGATGATGATGTGCAAGGAGATGAAGAAATGGTAACGAATAATTCAATGAATATTCAGAAACATGACGACGATTATTCTGGATCATACCATGATGATGATGTAGAAGGAGGAGGAGGAGAAATGGAAAAGAAAAGGCGACAGAAAGGTAAAGGATGGACGGAAAGAGAGCACAAGTTATTTCTTATTGGTTTGCAAACGATTGGATCGGGCGATTGGAAGACTATAGCAAAAGATTTCGTAAAGTCGAAAAGCTCCACTCAAGTAGCTAGCCATGCGCAGAAGTATTTCATTAGGCAACAGCAACAGAACTCCATGAACCAAAAAAATAAACGACGACAGAGTATTCATGATATAACATTTGTCGATCCAAATGAAATCGAAGAAATTCTCAACACTGTTCAACCTGTTGCGCCGCCCACCGGAGTAGTATATGGTATGACTATAAACGAACCTCTCACTTGTTATGACATAATTTCCCAACATCAATATCAGGGACAAAACAGCAGCACTGTTGCACAATCACTTGTGTTTCCGTACAACACAACAAACATTAATAAACCTGAAGAAACAACTACTTTAGAGATGTCTGGGGGGCTGTTAGAAAACGACACAACTACTTTAGAGATGTCTGGGTTATTAGAAAACGGCATAAGCGATGATATTTCACGTCTCTTAAAGTCGTCGGATGAAGACATGCCCCTTTGGCTCGATGAACTGGATGTGCCGGAAGGCCGGGGAAGCCTCTAAAGGATGCCGTTTTGGCTCGATGAATCGAGTGTAGAAGCCTAGAAACATTCTCTGTTTCTTGAAATAAGAAATAAGAAGTAAGAAATAAGCTTGGCCTAGTCACAAATCCTGATAGTTGGCTTCTTTTTTTGTTTGGTTTTGCGTTGCATTTCTTGAATTCCCACAGCATTATCTTTGTTTTTCCCATTCTAGGTTGGGTAGGTTCTGATTTGAATATAATAAATTCATTGAAAAAAATGGTTTGAATTCCCCACAGCATCGTCTTTGTTTTTCCCAGTCTAGGTTGGGTATGTTCGGATTTGAATATATTAAATTCATTGAATAAAATTGGTTAAAATGTTGCTTGGATCGTAGACTTTGTTTGGATTGTAGACTATAATAAGTTAAACATTGTAATGTGTGTATTTAGGGTAGACGTGGGCGGTTCCGGTCCAAACCGGTTCCGACCACCGGTTTCGGTCCAACCCCGTGATTCATCGGCCCACGGGTTCACGGTCCCCACGGCCCACGAATCGGCGGTTTACTGCTCCTACCCGGTTTTAAGTTCCAACTGACCTGCCCGCCACGAACAGGCCGAAAAACCGGTGGTTGAACCGCCGGAACCGGCAGTTTTTGCTTTTTTTTTTTTTTTCCAATTGAATCCAACGTGTATATTATTCAAAATTTTTTAATAATATATTTTTTATACCATAAAATGTTGGAAAATATATCTTTGATAAAAAATATATTGTATTACTAGTATCACAACATACTAATATATTACTTTGTACTATAATTTTTGTAATGGTGTTGCTTAATGTTAAACTTTTATATACATTTTATCTCTCGATTCATTAAGATATAAAATCAACTTATATACATAATATTATAAGATAAATAATCGTAATCACTATATTTAAATATAAGTTTAATTTATCAAAGATATGGGTGTTATATATATATATATATATATATATATATATATATATATATATATATATATATATATATATATTGAATTTTTTTTTTTTTTTTTTTTCCTTTTTCTTTTATTTTTCCTTCAAAATTTGTCCAAGATTCCAATTTTCAATTTGACCAACGGTTGGCAACGGATATATATTCAAAATTTTTGATTTGATTTTATTTTATTTTAAAATATCACACAATTATCACACTATAAATACATATTCATTTCATCACTTTTTACCCACAATTCTTTCTATCTCTCATATTCTAAGTCACATATTATAATATTATCTACCATTACAATATATTTCTGATAGTGATTTGAAGTTGTTCTGAATAAATTCGTTTACTTTATCACATTCGAAATATATTATTTAGCAATGTGAATCATTGTCTCGCTTTTCATTATTTTTTCAAAAGAAAATGTTATCGATAAAACTACCTGAAGTGAATCATTCAAAATTTAAGGTTGTTTGTAACGCTTGTGAAAAAATGTATCATTACGGCGTGGAATCGGGCTTGGTTCTTATATGTGACATTTACGAATAAGGCATTCCGAGGAATATGAAAATTATATGCATGATGATGGCGATATACGTCGAGACGGGTAGCCGGGTAGGATGTGACATGTAACAACGCCAACACGCACGTTATGAAAAATCGATGTAATATCAATGTTGAATGTTGCTTGTTGTAGTGTTTTGTTGTATGAATTTAGTTTTATCAATGTAATTACGTAGAATAATCCAGATTCATCATTTATGTTTAATTTATCCATCGCTTATTATATATAGATTGGTTGAAATTAAATATTATACAAGCCGTGTTTTTTTACTTATGAAATTAAATATTATATATAGTTTAATAACCAATTAGAATTTATTATTAATTTTAACGTAAGTTATACAAATTTTGCAAAAAAATGTTTTTTTGGAACCTGGATTGGAACCGTGATCGGAACCGTAATCGAATCAAGTGATCTCAACCGTCGATTCGGGAATCGCCGAGACCCGGACACGGACGAGGAACCGCCAAACTCGCCCGGTTAATGGCTAAACCGCTAGAAAATTAACCAGGCGGTTCTGCCCATTTTGACCGAAACCGAGGGTCGCGCTTATGGACCGGAACCGCCCGGAACCGGTCACGTCTAATTCAGGGGCGGACGAGTGATTGAATAACTTTGTATTTTGTACTCAGGGACAGACGTAGGATTGAATTTTCACAGGGCAAGTCTAACTAAAATGCTAAACAAATAAAAAGGTCAGAAAAATGTTATATTGCCACAATGTAATGTCAAATATGGTGATGCTGGATGTGTGGCCTAAATCATATTATGGAACTACACATATCGGGATACCGGATGTGTGGCCTAAATCATATATATAACTTTGTAACATGAAGAATTGTAGAGGAGGAATGATAATAATAATAATTACTATTATTATAAATAAAAAAACAATAAGTAAGATAATCTTTATAAAATAAATAAACAATTTAAATAATGTAACGATTAAAACCTACCTTTCTTCTTTTTGCCAAAATATGTATAAGAGATTGTAACGCCCCCAGACCCCGCGTCTGGTAGCGCTATATGAGTCATAAGCCTACCCGTCAACCTTTATGAAACCTTTATGGATATCATCCGGATACAGTGAATTAGACAAGGCTGAAGCGTTTGGTAGAAGATTGGTTAAGTGCGGTCCAGAAGAAGCCTACACAAATGGTTTCACTCAGAAGAATCTTAATCACTAAACTAGTTGAGAAACAACAACAGTTTACACTGACCGAAGAAAGGTTTTAAGGACTTTCAAGCATGCTAGAAGAGCAAGTGAAGATCATTTTCTAAAAGAAAAGTTTTTCACAACAGATAGACAGGATTTAAGTCTATATACAACTTCATCGAAGGGGCTGAACCTAGTATAGTCAATGAAGTATTTAGATATGGGATGGCACGTCTAATTTATCCCGGCAAAAACCTTCTGGAGATAGGTTCATTACCATAAGCCAACAAGAAGGCCATCAAGACCTTCAGGACTAAAGTCATAAAATTAAGAAGCAGATCGACTGATCTTCCTCAAAGTCACCAGTACTTTACTAGTCTGGAAAAATGGTATGTTTCAACCACCGTATCAATTAATTGAGATTGGAATATCGAAAGAAAAACTTGAGTATACACCCGTCGAGAGTCATAAGATAGATTACTTCATCTAATGATGAAGTTTGTTTTCCACCTAGAATAGTTTCGCTCTTTTGTAGGTTGCCCCAGAAAAATAATTCTAGTTTTTCACTAATGCTCATAGCTTTAGTATTTTTGGTTTTTGAGGCCCTAATCCTTTATTTCCAACCATGAAGTTGGGATAACTATACTTTCCATCAGATGGAAAGGTAGGTTCAAAAGATTTTTTATGAACAACA
Source organism: Gentiana macrophylla (assembly GCA_026214975.1). Taxonomy (NCBI): domain Eukaryota; kingdom Viridiplantae; phylum Streptophyta; class Magnoliopsida; order Gentianales; family Gentianaceae; genus Gentiana; species Gentiana macrophylla. Next base: position 62,675,572 of record CM047808.1, on the reverse strand, counting down.
AGTGCTCTTTCTTTTGAATCACTTATGATCTCAAGTAAGTGTAAATTCTAAGTCTTTAACCGTGCATAAAGGATCATTTGTTTTTTGATGTAAGGCATCAAGTTTGTTTAAGATGAGCTTATTCTCTTCTATGAGTTGTTCTACCATTTTTTTAATGTTGGCAATACTCATTTTAAACGGATGGTGGTACCGTCAATTTCTTATTACCAGAAATTTCCCTTAAATAGATAATTTCTTCGTGAAATCCACTCTTGTTTGCGAGAATCTGAACTCTTTTTCTTGAAAAATAAGTCCTTCGCTTCTTAAGGTATCCCAGGTTACTGGTACCGTAATAGTTCTAACTCTTAAAGGTTTTGTTTCTTTAAGAATTTTTTCTTTTTTAAAGATTGAATCCGTATCCATTTTAATTGAATTGATATCTCGATTCAAAATAAAATGCTTGCTTTAAAGATTGTGATATCTTTAAAGGTTTTCCAGATATTTCTCTTAAATAAATATCTTTTTGGAATCTACTTATTTTACTAAGAAATTCAATTCTTTTCTGAGTCCAATGTTCTTGAGAACATTATGGACTTTTCTTACGAACCCAAGCGTTTTCCTTGGTGTCAATTTATCCACAAAGCTTTTTAAGCGTTTGAGTTGCATTATCTATTCTTTTAGAAATTGATAAAAGTAGTTCATTATCTGATCTCATGGATGCAGATCTTTCTAGCAAGTTATCTCTTGCCATAGGAGTTTTATCAAAGCTCATTCGGGATGAGGTTTCTCCAATTGAGAACCTATTACTTAATATATTAGGTGTTTCTTTAGTGCCAAATATACTTTTGTATTTAGCAATATCCATTGCCCAAGAGTCAGTGTAAGGATCTATATTAGAAAAGTTCTTTTCTTTTGTAGTTCCTATTTCTGAGAAAACATCGTCTAATTCGATGTATTATGTTTCTCTATAGTCAATTCTATGATGACTATTAGTTAAGGCATAACTTATTAAATAAGTTACACTAAAAGGTTTATCACCTTTATTCATCAGATCTTCTCGTTCGAAGTGATGTATAAGAGATAAAGCTTTGTCTAAGTTTTTGCTGTGTATAGTAAGTCCAAACATAGGATATACTGCAAACATAAACTTATTGTAAGCTAGGTAGCCTTTTGATGCACCTAGTACACAATCATTTCTATCATTAATCCTAATATCAATTAATGCTAGTTTGATAGGCGTATTAATGCCTTCTTGGAATTCAGATTTTATACAAATCTTTATGGCTCCAAGATGAACCATACTGATCTTTGATCTGTGTTCTTCTTTCATTTTAAGAAGATTTTTATTTATCTCTTGTTTGGTAATAAGAGGTAAATAAACTTCTCCAGAGACATCTTTAATATCTACGTGAAGTTCTTGAGTACTAACAAAATAAAAAAAATTTCTCTTCTAAAGACGCTGCTTACAAAGCTAAGCATTCTAAAGATTTTTTCTTTCTTAAGCACTAACTTAGAGGCTTTTATTTTAGATAATAATTCTTGTTGAATCATTATTTGAGCATTGAATCCGGTAGAGGATTCGTTGACTATGAATTGAGACACATCTTCTATCTCACAGTTATCATAGTGAGTATGACTTAGATCCATAGGATCTTTATCCATATTGGATTTTCTGTTTTGGGAACTTAACAAGGCTCCAATACTGACGACGGTCAAGTTATAAAAATAACTCGATACCTAAATATCCAACTAGCAAGAGAACTAGGTTCAATCGTAGTATAGCTAGATAGAGTCGAGGTCGATCCCACAGAGACTCGGGTTAAACAAGTACAACGTTATTAAACTAAAAATAGATTAAAGGGCGGTCTATGACCAACTATAATGTAGAGATAAAGGTTGACATGATAGAAAACACAAAGACTAACAATACGACACAAGACACTAAACACTTATTTTTATGGTTTTATAAGACTCTAACAAACGGTATTGATTACGCTAGTAGTAATTACTCGCCCATATCTGTATATCTAAGCCTAGACAGAAAAGACATTAAGGTTGATTATATTTTGGCTACAGGAGTCACCCCTTAAACTGGATCTAATTCCTGAACGGATAGAAGATCTTTATGCTTAATTACGAATCCTTCCGTGGACATGATAGAACATCATATAACAAGCATACTCTACCAAACTAGGGATGCCGATCTAAAATCGTCACCTCGTCTAGGCAACCACCGTGGACGGGTTGGCAAACCTCCTAAACGATCGGCTAACTTATGTCCTATTTAACATGGCAATTTTCACAATATATCATATTAATTTACGAGAACGATGTAACAAATTGGCCGAGATCTATTACATGTTTATATGAAAATGTAAAGCACGACGTAGTCGAAGTCGCTCACGTGAAAATTACTAGAATCTTAATGGCTAGATCTAACCATATAGACCGTGGTAGATCTAGACCGGTGACTCTAGAATTTGCTCATAAAACGCCTTTGTACGGCTTAGATCTACATGAATATGGGTTTGTTAATTAACTACATCACGAAATCAATACGCAAACGACTACTCCATAATGAAATAAAATAGATCTACGAATAAAAACGACATATTTGGATAGACATTACCCTCGTAGACGGAGGATCCTCCGATCCTTACTAAAAGTATTGTAATATTGTGTTTCTAGAGTGTATTTGGTGTGTTTTAAATGAAATTCGTACAGCTCTATTTATAGGGGTTCAAGTTGATTTAAAGATATACTTCAAAATATCAAAACAATTAGAGAAAACTCCCGGCCGATCTCAAAAGCAAAAAATGCACCCCCCCCCCCTCCTAGCGCATCCTCCATCGGCGCCAACTCTTCGGATTGGCTCGCCGGCTCTTGTCATGCCTTACTCCTCTTTTCGTGCTTATCCCATCTTTATCTTCAATGCATCCGGATTTGCTTGGATTTATCTTGTAATTTAATCTGTCCATTTGTAATTATCCTCCAAAAATTATCTCAATCTACAAAATAAATTTTTATCCCAAAGTAAATCATATTTAAATAATAAAAAACGGAGAAATACCATATTATATTTTATAAATCACATAACATTAAATAATAAATATAGACATGTGATTTAATATAAAATATATATTATTAATCTCGATTTAAGGCCAATGTTGATGACTTTTATGGGTATAATTTGACCGTCATCAACTACCCCCCATTTAGACTTTGATCGTCCCGAACAAAGCATCAATAAGTCATTCCCCAAGACAACAGTTTCCATGGTCAAATCTTAAGAAACACTAGTCAACTCGTACCATTCATGCTCAAAAGATATTCATTATTCACTACTCGTTATGAATCGAAGTGATGTGTACATGTGTATTTAGTTTTATATATTCATGGCAAGATTAAAGTTTATGCTAATTTCGCAGTTTTAACCTACCAACATCAGCATTCCCACTTCCTAAGCCTCGCAATGGTACATGGTGCAATAAGCAAGAGCGTCATCCATAAGGTTTTTGCACTCGGAGACCGAGAAAATACTCAAAGTCTCTTAAAAACATTGAATTTCTTCGCATTTTCATAATTTCAAGCTTTACCACTTCTCAAGAAGGAAACTTGCTTTAAAGGTAAAGTATGCATTGCAAGAATCCCCCTCTCACAGATTAATGGACAGCATTGAATATTACCACAAGCGCGGGGCTACTCTGGTAACGTTACTACAAGCCCAGTGTTTAACGCATTGTCAAAACACAGATAATTCTCAAGCTTATTACTCCGCTTAGATGGCTAGAAGATAAGAATACATCAGCAGATAAATATCGACACTAAGTTTACATAACCAATCATCTACGCAATGTACACACAATTCTTTCAGTTATTATAATTCGTGCTATAACGTCGATTCAAATTGAGTAATCGAATAATAAACAACTACTTGCAACAATCAGCATGAATATCCTTAAGTTTACATGCACATAAGTATAAAATGATCACGTACTCATGCAACTTGGTTCATTTCCTATTAATTCCATGTATAAGAACTCACAATTCTAAGGGTACGAGACAATTATTTTGGCATTTATTTAATTTTTTTTTTCATTTTACACCATTTCATTCAATTTATTCCAATTATAACACACCATAGCTAAGTCTCCTACCCCCCACTTAAACTTGGCATTGTCCCCAACGAAAAAGAAAAAGGAGAATTTAAGAAAAAAGACTTGGCTCTGGAAACGGCTCTCGAGTAGATGCAGAATATCGGTGTAATCCAAGCACGTCGTGGAGAAGCAAATGAAAACCTGTTTAAGCAAACTAAACAGAAACTCCACGAAACCGTTAATAACATGTCAATGGGAGTTATAAAATAATGTGGCCGTAATTAGATATAGAATTTCCAAAAACAAATTAAGCCACTTTATTTCATACAACCAACGACACGGAGAACCAAAGAGTTAAAACTACAAAGCTCACATGGCGGCTATCAAGGAAAAAACCTCGTTTATTCTGAACTTAGAATCGGAACATGGCGAGATGAAAAAAACCTTAACAGTCTCATGCTACTTTATTAAAAGAAAAAAACAAAAACAAATCAAAAATATAGTTTTAAGAAATAGTTCTATGGTTATAGTCGTTAGCTCGACTGTACTCACATGACGGTCTAGTTGTAACTAGGATTGCCGAGAGTAAATACTTCTTCCTCTCTATCAAAATGATTCCCGAGGTAATGCTTTACTCGGTGGCCATTCACCACAAAAGTCTTTCGATCATCCAAGTGACTTACCTCTATAGCTCCGGAAGGAAATACTTTACTCACTTTATAAGGACCAAACCATCTTGATTTTAACTTGCCCGGGAAGACTTTCAAGCGTGAATTGTAAACAAGAACCATATCACCCACCTTACAGGTGCGGTCAAGGATCTTTTTATCATGGAATCTCTTAGTGCGCTCTTTATAGATACGAGCATTCTCGTAAGCTTCAATGCCAAACTCTTCTAGGCGAGTCAATTCCAACAATCTCTTTTCTCCGGCTAAACATTCATCTAAATTCTACATACGTGTAGCCCATAAGGCACGGTGCTCAAGTTCAACCGGTAGATGACACGCTTTCCCAAAAACAATGCAGTGCGGGACATACCTATGGAAGTCTTATACGCAGTCCGATAAGCCCATAAAGCGTCATCTAACTTCAACGACCAATCTTTCCTTGTTGGGTTCACAGTTTTTTCCAGGATGCGCTTAATCTCTCGGATAGTGACCTCAACTTGACCACTTGTTTGGGGATGATAAGCGGTAGCTAACTTATGTCTCACCCCGTACTTGGCCATTAACTTCTCAAACGGCTTATTACAGAAATGGCTCCCATTATCACTAATGATGGCACGAGGATTCCAAACCGCGTGAAGATATTTTCTTTAAAAACCGCAGATACAACCTTTGCATCATTTGTTGGTGAAGCAATAGCCTCAACCCATTTAGACACATAGTCGACCGCCACCAAAATATAGCGGTTTGAAACAGATTTAAGTGAAAGGTCCCACAAAATCAATTCCCCAAACATCAAAGCAGATTCGGTTCTAGGATACTCCTCAATGGCATTTCATGTCTCCTCGAGATATTGCTTGTCATTTTGCATGAATGACAGGATCTAGCATATTCGTGTGCAGTTTTGTAAAGATTTGGCCAGTAAAAACCACATTGGAGAACTTTAGCAGCAGTCTTGTCCCCTCTATAGTGTCCTCCCGCTTCATGAGTATGACAATGTTTAAGTATATCGGGGAATTCACTCTCAGGAACACATCTTCTAAAGATGTTGTCTGAGCCACGCTTAAAAAGATAGGGTTCATCCCAATAATAGTGTTTAAGGTCAGCAAAGAACTTCTTCTTTTGCTGCTGGTTCAAGTCTGGTGGCAAATATCTCCCGGATAAATAATTCACACAATCTTTAAACCATGGTTGTTGCTTCTCAGCCTTAACAACCTCACTTTGCGAAGATATTTCGGCGCAATCACTATTCCCTAAAATGGTAGAGATGGAGGATAATTGCTCATCGGGGGGCTTTTCTAAGCAGGGTGTGAATGCCTCCTCAGGCTCTTTCTCATCATCCCTAACATCTTCTATATTTTCCTCGTTCTTTGGGATTGGTGGAGCAAGCTCCTTTCCAATTCTAGTCATTATTGCATTCACATCCCTAGGGTTCCTATCAGTGTTGCTCGGAAATCCCCCAGGAGGCCTAGTTGACAGTTTTTCAGCTAATTGTCCTATTTGATTAGAGAGATTAGGGATTAAGGCTCCTTGGTTGGTGACTTTGGCATCATTATTTTGACAGTATTGGTGAAAGTTTGTAGCCAAGTCAGTAATGGAATTTGCTAATTGATTCACAGTGTCAGACATTGTGTTCCTCATATTTTCAAGTGCAACTTCCCAACCGTAAGTTTGAGCTTGCTGAGGTACATAAGTGTTGTGTGGTTTTACCCCTTCATTCGGATCACTCCATCGGAATTCAGGTTGTTCATGATTTGGTTTGTAACCGTCATAGTGATTACCCTGTCTCCCAATATAATTGGCTTCTTTAGTACCCGTATTCTCTAGTTGATTAATCATTTCCGTCCATTTTCCAGTCTCTACTCGTTGAATCCTCTCATGCATACCATCTACCTTATCATTTATGATCAATAGAGTATGTAGGATCTTATGCGATACATCCTCAAATAAATTGTCGGCCATCTCCACAGTCGCTATTTCACCACCTCCCCATTGGCTATTCATTGCTATTTGCTCCATCTTTCCTCGTGCCTCCTCAGGAGATAAAAGAACAAATGCTCCATTACTGGAGGCATCTACTCTTATCTTCTCCGTATCTGTCAATCGATGGTAAAAGGTTTGCATTAAAATCCATAGAGGGAATGATGATGAGGGCACTTCCTCATGGACTCCTTAAAACGTTCCCAAGCTTGATCAAAACTCTCCCCATGTTGCTGCTTGAACCCCAAGATATCTTGGCATAACTTAAAGGTCTTTCCTAAAGGAAAGTACTTATTCATGAACTTTTGCAGCAGTTCCTCCCAGGTCGTGATTGATCTACCCTCTAAAGAGCGAAGACATTGCTTAGCTTTATCTTTCAAAGTGAAAGGAAAAAGTTTTAGCTTAATGTTATCCTCAGGAACCAGTTTTGGCTTCACGGTACTAACGATCACTAAGAAATTCATCACGTGAATGCTAGGATCTTCATTCAAGATACCATGAAAAGTGGAATCGTTTGCCACCATATGAATGACATTAGGTTTCGGGTGATAAACTTCAGCAGCATTTTCAGGTGCTACAATAGCAGGAATGAATTTTTCAATGGAAGGCGTTGCATAGCTTTGCAAAGTACGCATTTCCCATGCAGCCACAGCTTGGTTAACAAAATTTGCATTATTAAAATTATTTCCATTTACCTGGCCGGCGTTATTCAGTAATCCTTCCATGTCTGAGTTAGATTGATCGGAATGTTGTGTTCCTTCAGATTTTTCGTCGCCTTGCTCTTCGTTTGGATCCTCAGAAATCCGGGCAGCTCGTTCTTATTATTATTATTTTTATTTTCACGACAAAAACAACAATAAACAATTAAAATACGCCAAGGCTACAGCCTTTGGCGAGACTCTAAAATAGACAAAAATAAAAATAACAAAAACAATAAACAATTAGAAACTTTAAAGGAAAATCCTTTAACTAGACTCAATAAATAAAAAATAAACTAAAACAGACTCTAAAAATATGAAAATTATAGAAACACGAAGAAAACACTGTATAGAATAGAACGGAGCAGAAACTGCCCAGATTTGTTCTACGACTCTTACACGTTATTTCTATGTTATAAAAACTAATTAAACATATTTTATTCACAATATCTACGAATCTACTTTTAATAAAATAAGCTATACTCAATTTAATGACACGATTCCCCGGCAACGGCGCCAAAAACTTGATGACGGTCAAGTTATAAAAATAACTCGATACCAAAATAACCAACTAGCAAGAGAACTAGGTTCAATCGTAGTATAGCTAGATAGAGTCGAGGTCGATTCCACAGAGACTCGGCTTAAACAAGTACAATGTTATTAAACTAAAAATAGATTAAAGGGCAGTCTACGACCAACTATAATGTAGAGATAAAGGTTGACACGATAGAAAACACAAAGACTAACAATACAACACAAGACACTAAACACTTATTTTTATGGTATTATAAGACTCTAACAAACGGTATTGATTACGCTAGTAGTAATTACTCCCCCATATATGTATATCTAAGACGAGACAGAAAAGACATTAAGGTTGATTATATTTTGGCTACGGGAGTCTCCCCCTAAAGTGGATCTAATTCGTGAATGGATTGAAGATCTTTATGCTTAATTACGAATCCTTCCGTGGACAGGATAGAACATCATATAACAAGCATACTATACCAAACTAGGGATGCCGATCTAAAATCGTCACCTCGTCTAGGCAACCACCGTGGAGGGGTTGGCACACCTCCTAAACGACGGCTAACTTATGTCCTATTTAACATGGCAATTTTCACAATATATCATATTAATTTACGAGAACGATGTAACAAATTGGCCAGAACTATTACATGTTTATATGAAAAACAAAAAGCACGACGTAGCCGAAGTCGTTCACAGAAAATTACTAGAATCTTAATGGCTAGATCTAACCTTATAGACCGTGGTAGATCTAGACCGGTGACTCTAGAATTTGCTCGCAAAACGCCTTCGTACGGCTAAGATCTACATGAATATGGGTTTGTTAATTAACTACATCACGAAATCAATACGCAAACGACTACTCCATAATGAAATAAAATAGATCTACGAATAAAAACGACATATTTGGATAGACATTACCCTCGTAGACGGAGGGTCCTCCGATCCGTCAATGGAATCTCTAATCGATGAATCCATCGCCTCTGTGATGAAGAAACATAATATAAAAAAGAAGAACTATATTGATAAACTAAAAGTATTGTAATATTGTGTTTCTAGAGTGTATTTGGTGTGTTTTAAATGAAATTCGTACAGCTCTACTTATAGGGGTTCAAGCTGATTTAAGGATATACTTCAAAATATCAAAACAATTAGAGATAACTCCCGGACGATCTCAAAAGCAAAAATGCGCGCCTCCTAGCTAAGCGATCCACCATCGGCGCCAACTCTTCGGATTGGCTCGCCGGCTCTTGTCATGCCTTACTCCTCTTTTCGTGCTTATCCGATCTTTATCTTCAATGCATCCGGATTTGCTTGGATTTATCTTGTAATTTAATCTGTCCATTTGTAATTATCCTCCAAAAATTATCTCAATCTACAAAATAAATATTTATCCCAAAGTAAATCATATTTAAATAATAAAAAACGGATAAATACCAAATTATATTTTATAAATCACATAACATTAAATAATAAATATAAACATGTGATTTAATATAAAATATATATTATTAATCTCGATTTAAGGCCAATGTTGATGACTTTTATGGGTATAATTTGACCATCATCAGATACCAAGTTTTTCATGGGGTTTTTGTCCCAAATTTTTATGCGTGTTATGCGGAAATGATAAAGGGTGTACCTTTGGTTTTTTAAATTCTATATTGAAGATGGCACCATCAAATGTATCGCTTCCTTCCATGCATATGATAATTACTTTTGAATCGTCTAAATTTTATCTGAACAATTCCTCATTCATCATATCCCCTGGATTTCCCCTGCTCCCGCACCGATAGCAACGCCGGTGGACACTTTCCCTATGGCCTTCCGCCGAGCGGTACTCTTCCGATGACGTATAAGCTACTCCAGGTTCTCAAAACAATGGATTCATGGGATATGTAGAAATTGGATTTGTAAAGACAAATTTTATTCAAAACAAACATATTTACATACACACTGGAAACTAATACATATTTATGATGGTGTTACCTTCCCCATTATAGGAGAGGACTACTCACACATGATTCTTAGGTAAAGCTAAAAATATGAAAAGGATACAATTTGTGATATGCAGAAAAAAGATATCTTACAAATGCAAGAACTTCCTCATTTTATAGATGAATGAAGGAAGGATCCGAATAATTCATAAGCGAATATTTGTTTATATTCTTCATTGCTGACGTAAAAGGAAAGATAAAAGTTTAAATGTGTTTGTCGTTTATGCTTGTTGGCCGGAAAACTTTTTCTTCTTTTGCTTTTACTTTATTCTCCACCGAGAATTTCTTGTCCAATGACTTTATATTATTGCACCTGACCTAAGTGCTTACATATTATCCACTACTGCTGATGTAGTGTCTGACGTGGATTTTTCTGACATTGGTGTTGACGGTTCGTCTTCATATGCAGATGTTGATCCAGTATTATGATCTTGATCAATAACAGTTGTTTGTTGTATCTTTTTATTGGAATATTTGCATAGATACTCAGTTTTTACCTTTTCAAAGGCTTTCTTTAATATGGAACATATTCCTTGTTATGAATTGGCATAACGTGTCCGTTTCGAAACGCTCTTTCATATTGAAGCAGAGATCTTACATCTTCAGTAGTAATTTGCTTCAATGTTTTAGAAATTACCAAGGTATGATGATCTTGATAATTAACTTTGATAAGTGAATCGTCACGTATCTTTAATAATTGATCAACTAATTGACCAAATCGTTGAATATTAATTCTTCCAATATCATCAGTAATATCTTCTAAAGGTATACTCAAGTTTTTCTTTCGATATTCCAATTTCAATTAAATGATATGGTGGTTCAAACATACCATTTTTCCAGACTGGTAAAGTACTGGTGACTTTGAGGAAGATCAGTCGATCTGCTTCTTTTATGACTTTAGTCTTGAAGGTCTTGATGGCCTTCTTGATGGCTTCTGGTAAAGAACCTATCTCCAGAAGGTTTTTGCTGGGATAAATTAGATGTGCCATCCCATATCTGAATACTTCATTGACTAGACTAGGTTCAGCCCCTTCGATGAAGTTGTATAGACTTAAATCCTGTCTATCGGTTGTGAAAAACTTTTTTTTTTAGAAAATGATCTTCACTTGCTCTTCTAGCATGCTTGAAAAGTTCTTTAAACCATTCTTCAGTCAGTGTAAACTGTTGTTGTTTCTGAACTGGTTTAGTGATTGAGATTCTTCCGAGTGAAACCATTTGTGTAGGATTCTTTTATTTTCGTAGAATTTCCTTGAAGGTTGCCTTCAAGCAATCTGCGCCTGACATCAACTTAGGAGGTGTTGTCAAGTTTTCTTGTGCAAAGATATCTCCTGCAACTTTTGCTTCAGTGAGTGTATTATATCTTTTATGTTGCACTCTTGAAATTCCTTCAAGTACATGTTTTGCAGCTTCCCATACGGTGTATATACCTGCATAGGGTCCATTAAAAACCACATAATAATATTTTGGTCGTGCAATGACCGAATCAACTGGTGTTGATACTGAAGTGTGACCTTCAGATTTATTAGGACTTTGAATATCCTTTGTATTGGGTCTAAATCCAGTGATTAAATCAGAGGGTTTAACCAATGTTGTTGATGTTTGTACATCATTTACATCTTTTTCCAAGATGCTAGGAATCAACGGATTTGATTATTCTTTACCGGTTACCATTTGACCCGGAATAGTTGATATTTTGCTACTATTGCTAGTGCAAGGAATATCAATTTCATTTTGTTGCTTATCGGAATTTTCCAATAGGCTTATACGATACCTTAGAACTTTTACTTCTAAGTCCATTGTTGCTTCTTGCAACTTTAATTTTTGCAACTCTTCCATTGCTTTTGATTGGGTCAATCCTGCTTTTAACCTGTAAATTCTCGGGTTAGAAAATCAGCAAATATATTTTTATTTCCTACGATGTGTTCAACCTCAATGCAGTATCTTGATAGCCACATCTACCATCTAACAAGTCTTCATTGTTTGTTATCACCTTTTATATTGGCATTTAGAAAATATGTGAAGTTTTTATTACCGGTCCTAATTAGAAATCTAACAGGAGTGAGATAAGCACTAAACTTCTTAATTACTCGAATTACCGCTAGGTATTCTTTTTCATTACCATGATAATTCTTCTCGGAGTTTTTAAAACTGCCAGAAGTATGTCTACAAATCAACTCTTGAGCAGAGTTCTTTGGTTTGAGGATTCCATCCCAAAATTCGTCTGATGCATCAGTTTCAATGATCAGTTTATCATCTGGTAAAGGATGATATAGATTTTTGAAAGCTGGTTAAGCTCTTTTTAAATCTTTTTTACATAGGTTGTATCAACCACTTTCCAATCCCAAAGGGTATTGTCTTTGAGTTTAACCTGTAAAGGTTTTCTCATTTCAATAAGTTTTGGAATATAAATTTCAGAATAAGTTAATATACCTAAAAACCTTTGCAGTTGTTTTTTTGTCTTCGATCTTATCTGGAAATTTGTGTATATGTTCCAAAATATGATTTTCAGGACAATGAAGACCTTGATCTATTTCTAAACCTAGAAAATTAATCTTTGTTTTAAAGAGCTGTGTATTTTTTAAGAATAAGATTATTCATAACTCCTCGAATTTTTTGAGTACAATTGCAACGTGCATATAGTGCCCTTTTTCCTGTGTTGCTGAAGACGAGTATGTCATCAATATAAACACATAAGAATTTCTCAAAAGATCTAAATGCATTTTGCATATGTTTTGAAATATAGATGGCGCTTGTTTTAGCCATTGATAGTGTCCTTCAAGACAGGTAAAAGCAGTTAACAATTGTGATTCTTCATCTAACAAAACCTGCCAGAATCCAGATTTACAATCAAAACTACTAAAGATCTTCTTTCCTCTTATAAGAGTTAGAAGATCATCTTTGTTAGGTAGATTATGACTATCACCTATTGTTGCTATATTCATAGCTTTATAGTTTACAACCATTCTCTTTTTTCCTCTTCTTTTCTCGGCTTCATTTTCTACACGGAAGGTTGGAGACATGTGAGGTGATTTACTAGGCTTAATGATTTTTAAGTCTAATAGCTCTTGAATTTTTTTTACCAAATTCTTCTCTGTCCAGAGGACTATAGATCATCGGTTTTACTTTGACAATAGTTTTTGGATCTATGAGTTTTATAGTGGCTTTCATCCATTTTTTAGACTTTATAGGGTCTATAGGATTTTCACTACAAACTTTTTGTAATAGATCATTAATATTTTGAAACTTAGAGTTGTCTAGATAAGATTCTATTTCTGTTTTGAGTTCATGATCTAATTCATGCTCCTCTGCATTTTCAGATTCAGTTTCTGTATAATCCCCCCTCTAAACGTTGAATGTTGTGAGGACTAATGTTGACAGCGGGTGTCATTGGTATTGTATAATTCTTTTTCATGGATTCTAAAAATCCCTTATGTGCAATTTCCATTGCTTTTCTAATCTTGCCAATAATCACAGGTTGATTATTGAGTGTTAGAATAATTCTATCGGTGAATTGTGTGAAAGGTTCGTACAATTGACAGAAATTATTTCCCAAGATTAGGTCGACCCCAGTTTCTTGCTGCTTTTGTGGATAAATGGACACCAAGGAAAATGCTTGGGTTCGTAAGAAAAGTCCAAGCCGTTCTCAAGAACTTTGGATTACAAAAGGATTCAAATCCTTAGTAAGAGAAGTAGATTTCAAAAAGATATCAACAAAAGAGAAATAAATGGAAACCATTAAAAATTTCTCTACCTTTAAAGAAGAATTATTCTTTAAAAGAATAATGGAAACCAAGGAAGATACTTGGGTTCTTGGGAAAAAACCCATGTGTTATCAAATACTTGGGGCGAACAAAAGAATTGAACTTCTTAGTAAAAGAAGTAGATTCCAGAAAGATATTTATTTAATAGAAATATCTCGAAAACCGTTAAAGATATCACAATTTTTAAAGCAAGCATTTTATTTTGAATCAAGATATCAATTCAAATAAAATGGATAAGGATTCAATCTTTAAAAAAGAAAAAATTCTTAAAGAAACAAAACCTTTAAGAGTTAGACCTATTACGGCACTAGTAACCTGTGATACCTTAAGAAGCGAAGGACTTATTTTTCATAAAAAAAAAAGAGTTCAGATTCTCGCAAACAGGAGTGGATTTCACGAAGAAATCTATTTAAGGGAAATTTCTGGTAATAAGAAATTGCCGGCACCACCATCCGTTTAAAATGAGTATTGCCAACATTGAAAAAATGGTAGAACAACTCATAGAAGAGAATAAGCTCATCTTAAACAAACTTGATGCCTTACATCAAAAAACAAATGATCCTTTATGCACGGTTAAAGACTTAGAATTTACCGCCGCCAACATCATAAGTGATTCAAAAGAAAGAGCAATTGTTGTTCATAAAAAATCTTTTGAACCTACTTTTCCATCTGATGGAAAGTATAGTTATCCCAACTTCATGGTTGGAAATAAAGGATTAGGATCCTGTACAGACTCTAATGCTTTGCCTTGGACTCAAAAACCTAAAATACTAAAGCTATGAGCATTAGTGAAAAAACTAGAATTATTTTTCTGGGGCAACCTAGAAAAGAATGAAATTATTCTAGATGGAAAACAAACTTCACCATTAGATGAAGTAATCTATCTTATGACTCTCGATGAGCCAGAAATAGGAGAAGAAATGGTAAACATACCAGAATTGAGAAAGATTCTTGGGCTAGAAACCATGAACGTCTTAAAACAAAAAGACCATACTTCCTCATCTGAAGACCACTCAGAACAAGAAGAAACTACTTCATCTTCAGACGAAGAATATACAGAGACGTTCAGAATGAACAGAGATAGAGCTAGCAATACCTTTAATCAAGGAGAAACTTGTAATAGACCTAATTCGTTTAATCTTCCTACTAACACTAGGGATAAAATAACGGATTTAAGAGTTTTAAACCTCGATATAGACATCAATAGATACAAACTAATTGAAGAATGGGCTACAGAATTAAGCTTGGTAATACAAGTTAATAAAGAAGCTTATAATTCTGCTAAAAAGGTTTTACTTCTTGTAGAACATAAAACTAATGGTAATGTCAAAAACTTCATCGAAAATATAGAGTTTACAAACAAAACTCCTATGGGTGTCGCTCAAGATGTAATAGATAGCATTTATTACATGTTTACATGAACTAATTTAAGTTCTATAGAGTCAAGAAATCTCTATACAAAAGAGATGCAAGAAAAAGCCAGACTCAGGATTAGAAATATGCAGATATGTGATATCTGTCAAATTGACGCTTACATACTAGAATATGAAAGAAATCTCTACGATTTACCTCCTAGAGAATACAAAGGTCTTATTGATGAATTGCTTTCATAAATTCATATTGTAGGACCAACAACACCCCAACAATTCTGGAGGACGAATCTAAAAACTGGAACTGCTAATTTCAGTTTTGGACTTGCCTCAAAGCTTGTTAAAAATGAAATTAACAAGATATGTGAAACATCTGATAAACATCAACAGTTGAAGAAATTCAATAAACGTTGCTGTAAGAAAATATCAGAAAATCTACCCACGTACGGGTGTAGAGAAGAAGGTTATTCTAAAAAGAGTTATTCTAAAAAGAAGAATAAACTCAAAGAAAAATACAAAAGAAAATACTCCTACAAAAAGAAGTATAAAAGGTTTAAACCGGGAAAGTATTTCAAACCTAAAGACAATCAGATAAAGAAATCTGATAGACAAAAATTTTGTCCTAAAGGCAACAAAGATTGTAGATGTTGGATCTGCAATATTGAAGGACATTATGCTAACGAATGTCCTAATAAACAACAATATCCTTAAAAGATAAAACTTATTAAGGAAATGAATAATTTAGGATTTGATCCTATAGAAGATGGATACGATTCGTCAATAGAAGTTTATATCTTTAAGGAAAATACCAGCAATGGCGACTTTTCTTCAGAAGGATATAATTCAGAGAATTCGGAGTAATCTGAATATCCCTGAAAAGCCATGTGAAAACATGGATATGAACTTCGTAACAACTGATGTTACAAAGCAAAGTCAATGGTTCAGAAATTCTGTAACAGCTGCTATTACTAGCTTTACAAATAATCTAGATATCATTGAATATTTGGATAACAATTTAGTAATGACTAACATTACAAATCCAAATTCCATTTATATCAAAGGACAACTAAAGTTCAAAGGATTTAAACAAATTAATCTACATTGTTATGTAGATACAGGAGCAGGTCTTTGCACTGCCAGCAGATTTGTTATACCAGACGAACATTGGGAAAATACTCCCAATAAAATAAAGGTTAAGATTGCAAACGGAGAAAGGATAACAATCTCCAAGGTTTGTAAAAATCATAATATCAAGATTGCAGGAGTGTTAGGATCAAGCGCTTACCGTTGTACTAAAACCAATTGGTGCTAGTAAATGCGCAACTTTATTTCCTTTAACATGCCCCCTCAAGTGTGGGCCTCTAACAAGGCTGTGCCATCTAGGCACACAAAGACAAGACCAAACTAGGCCAACAAGACAAAGAAGCCCAACACTTGGACAATATAATTGAGGGAGCCAGGATTTGATCCCATGACTTCCCACTCCGATACCATGTTAGGATCAAGCGCTTACCGTTGTACTAAAACCAATTGGTTCTAGTAAATGCGCAACATTATTTCCTTTAACAAGGAGAGATATTTCATATCCCTACAATCTACCAGCAAGAAACTGGGGTCGACCTAATCTTGGTAAATAATTTATGTCAATTGTACGAACCTTTCACACAATTCACCGATAAAATTATTCTAACACTCAATAATCAACCTGTGATTATTGGCAAGATTAGAAAAGCAATGAAAATTACACATAAGGGTTTTTAAGAATCCATGAAAAAGAATTCTAAAATACCAATGACACCCGCTGTCAACATTAGTCCTCACAACATTCAACGTTTAGAGAGGGGATTATACAGAAACTGAATCTAAAAATACAGAGGAGGATGAATTAGATCATGAACTCAAAACAGAAATAGAATATAATCTAGACAACTCTAAGTTTCAAAAGATTAATGATCTATTACAAAAAGTTTGTAGTGAAAATCCTATAGACCCTATAAAGTCTAGAAAATGGATGAAAGTCACTATAAAACTCATAGATCCAAAATCTATAGTCAAAGTAAAACCGATGATCTATAGTCCTCTGGACAGAGAAGAATTTGGTAAACAAATTCAAGAGCTATTAGACTTAAAAATCATTAAGCCTAGTAAATCACCTCTCATGTCTCCAGCCTTCCTTGTAGAAAATGAAGCCGAGAAAAGAAGAGGAAAAAAGTGAATGGTTGTCAACTATAAAGCTATGAATATAGCAACAATAGGTGATAGTCATAATTTACCTAACAAAGATGAACTTCTAACTCTTATAAGAGGAAAGAAGATCTTTAGTAGTTTTGATTGTAAATCTGGATTCTGGCAGGTTTTGTTAGATGAAGAATCACAATTGTTAACTGCTTTTACCTGTCCTCAAGGACACTATCAATGGCATGTTTTACCATTTGGATTAAAACAAGCGCCGTCTATATTTCAAAGACATATGCAAAATGCATTTAGATCTTTTGAGAAATTCTTATGTGTTTATATTGATGACATACTCATCTTCAGCAACACAGAAAAAGAGCACTATATGCACGTTGCAATAGTACTCAAAAAATGCGAGGAGTTAGGAATAATCTTATCCTTAAAAAAAACACAGCACTTTAAAACAAAGATTAATTTTCTAGGTTTAGAAATAGATCAAGGTCTTCATTGTGCTCAAAATCATATTTTGGAACATATACACAAATTTCCAGATAAGATCAAAGACAAAAAAAAACTGCAAAGGTTTTTAGGTATATTAACTTATTCTGAAAGTTATATTTCAAAACTTGCTAAAATGAAAAAAACCTTTACAGGTTAAAACCAGAGACAATACCCTTTGGGATTGGAAAGAGGTTGATACAACCTATGTAAAAAAGATTAAAAAGAGCTTAACCAGCTTTCCAAAGCTATATCATCCTTTACCAGATGATAAACTGATCATTGAAACCGATGCATCAAACGAATTTTGGGGTGGAATCCTCAAAGCAAAGAACTCTGAACAAGAGTTTATTTTTAGATATACTTCTGGCAATTTTAAAAACGCTGAGAAGAATTATCATAGTAATGAAAAAGAAGACCTAGCGGTAATTCGAGTAATTAAGAAGTTTAGTGCTTATCTCACTCCTGTTAGATTTCTAATTAGTACCGATAATAAAAACATCATATATTTTCTAAATACCAATATAAAAGGTGATAAGAAACAAGGAAGACTTGTTAGATGGCAGATGTGGCTATCAAGATACTGCTTTGAGGTTGAACACATCGCAGGAAATAAAAATATATTTGCTGATTTTCCCGAGAATTTACAGGTTAAAAGCAGGATTGACACAATCAAAAGCAATGGAAGAGTTTCAAAATTTAAAGTTGCAAGAAGCAACAATGGACTTAGAACAAAAAGTTCAAAGGTATCGTATAAGCCTATTGGAAAATTCCAATAAGGAACAAAAGGAAATTGATATTCCTTGCACTAGCAATAGTAGCAAAATATCAGCTATTCCGGGTCAAACGGTAACCGGTAAAGAATCATCAAATCCGTTGATTCCTAGCATCTTGGAGAAAGATGTAAATGATGTACAAACATCAACAACATTGGTTAAACCCTCTGATTTAATCACTGGATTTAGACCCAATACAAAGGATATTCAAAGTCCTAATAAATCTGAAGGTCACACATCAGTATCAACACAGTTGATTCGGTCATTTCACTACCAAAATATTATTATGTGGTTTTTAATGGACCATATGCTGGTATATACACCGTATGGGAAGCAACAAAACCTGCAGTTGAAGGAATTTCAGGAGTGCAACATAAAAGATATAATACACTCACTGAAGCAAAAGTTGCAGGAGATGTCTTTGCACGAGAAAACATGACAACACCTCATAAGTTGATGTCAGGCGCAGATTGCTTTAAGGCAACCTTCAAGGAAATTCTATGAAAAGAAAAGAAGGCTACACAAATGGTTTCACTCGGAAGAATCTCAATCACTAAACCAGTTGAGAAACAACAATAGTTTTTACTGACCGAAGAAAGGTTTAAAGAACTTTTCAAACATTCTAGAAGAGCAAGTGAAGATCATTTTCTAAAAGAAATGTTTTTTCACAACAGATAGACAGGATTTAAGATATACAACTTCATCGAAAGGGCTGAACCTAGTCTAGTCAATGAAGTATTCAGATATGGGATGGCACGTCTAATTTATCCCAGCAAAAACCTTCTGGAGATAGGTTCATTACCAGAGGCCATCACTACCTTCAGGACTAAAGTCATAAAAGAAGCAGATTGACTGATCTTCCTCAAAGTCACCAGTACTATACCAGTCTGGAAAAATGGTATGTTTCAACCACCATATCATTTAATTGAAATTGGAATGTCGAAAGAAAAACTTGAGTATACACCCTCAAGACCTTTAGAAGATATTCCTGATGATATTGAAAGAATTAATATTCAATGATTTGGTCAATTAGTTGATCAATTATTAAAGATATGTGGCGATTCACTTATCAAAGTTAATTATCAAGATCATCATACCTTGCTAATTTCTAAAACATTGAAGCAAATTACAACTGAAGATGTAAGATCTCTGCTTCAATATGAAAGAGTGTTTCGAAACGGACACGTTATGACAATTCAAAAAGAGGAAATATGTTCCATATTAAAGAAAGCCTTTGAAAAGGTAAAAACTTAGTATCTATGCAAATATTGCAATAAAAAGATACAACAAACAACTGTTATTGATCAAGATCATAACACTGGATCAACATCAGCATATGAAGATGAAGCGCCAGCACCAACGTCATAAAATTCCACGTCAGATACTAAATCAGTAGCTAGTGGATAATATGTAAGAACTTACGTCAGGTGCAATAATATAAAGTCAGTGGACAAGAAATTCTCGGTGGAGAATAAAGTAAAAGCAAAAGAAGAAAAAGTTTGCCGGCCAACAAGAATAAACGACAAACACATTTAAACTTTTAGCTTTCCTTTTACGCCAGAAATGACGAATATAAACGAATATTCTCTTGTGACTTATTCAGATCTTTCTTTCATTCATCTATAAAATGAGGAAGTTCTTGCATTTTTGTAAGATATCTTTTTTCCTCATACAAATTGTATCATTTTCATATTTTTAGCTTTACCTAAGAATGATGTTTGAGTAGTCCTCTCCTATAATGGGGATGGTAACACCATCATAAATATGTACTAGTTTCCAGTGTGTATGTAAATATGTTTGTTTTGAAAAAAATTTGTCTTTACAAATCCAATTTCTACATATCCCATGAATCCATTGTTCTGAGAACCTGGAGTAGCTTATGCGTCATCGGAAGAGTACTGCTCGGTGGAAGGCAATAGGGAAAGTGTCCACCGGCGTTGCTATTGGTGCGGGAGCAGGGGAAATCCAGGGGATATGATGAATGAGGAATGTTCAGATAAAATTTAGACGATTCAAAAGCAATTAACGTATGCGTGGAAGAAAGCTATACATTTCATGGTGCCATCTTCATTATAGAATTTAAAAAACCAAAGGTGTACCCTTTATCATTTCCGCATAACACGCATAAATATTTGGGACAAAAACCCCATGAAAAACTTGGTATCAGAGACTTGTTAAGTTCCAAAAACAGAAAATCCAATATGGATAAAGATCCTATGGATCTAAGTCATGCTCACAATGCTAACTGTGAGATAGAAGATGAGTCTCAACTCATAGTCAACGAATCCTATACCGGATTCAATGCTCAAATAATGATTCAACAAGAATTATTATCTAAGATAAAAGCCTCTAAGTTAGAGCTTAAAAAAGATAAAAATCTTTAGATTGCCTAGCTTTGTAAGCAGCGTTTTTAGAAGAGAAAACAAATTTTTTTATTTTGTTAGTAACCAAGAACTTCACGTAGATATTCTGTTTTTCTATAGTCAATGCTATGATGACTATTAGTTAAGGCATAACTTATTAAATAAGTTACACTAAAAGGTTTATCACCTTCATTCATCAGATCTTCTCATTCGAAGTGATGTATAAGAGATAAAGCTTTGTCTAAGTTTTTGCTGGGTATACTAAGTCCAAACATAGGATATACTGTGAACATAAATTTATTGTAAGCTAGGTTGCCTTTTGCTGCACCTAGTACACAATCTTTTCTATCATTAATCCTATTATCAATTAATGCTAGTTTGATTGGTGTATTAAAGCCATCTTGGAATTCAGATTTTATACAAATCTTTATGGCTCCAAGATGAACCATACTGATCTATGATCTGTGTTCTTCTTTTATTTTAAGAAGATTTTTATTTATATCTTGTTTGGTTATAAGAGGTAAATAAACTTCTCCAGAGACATCTTTAATATCTACGTGAAGTTCTTGAGTACTAACAAAATAAAAAAAATTTGTTTTCTCTTCTAAAGACGCTGTTTACAAAGCTCGGCATTCTAAAGATTTTTTCTTTCTTAAGATCTAACTTAGAGGCTTTTATCTTAGATAATAATTCTTGTTGAATCATTATTTGAGCATTGAATCCGGTAGAGGATTCGTTGACTATGAGTTGAGACTCATCTTCTATCTCACAGTTATCATTGTGAGTATGACTTAGATCCATAGGATCTTTATCCATATTGGATTTTCTGTTGTAGGAACTTAACAAGGCTCTGATACCAAGTTTTTCATGGGGTTTTTGACCCAAATTTTTATGCATGTTATGCGGAAATGATAAAGGGTGTACATTTGGTTTTTTAAATTCTATAATGAAGATGGCACCATCAAATGTATAGCTTTTTTCCATGCATACGATAATTGCTTTTGAATCGTCTAAATTTTATCTGAACAATTCCTCATTCATCATATCCCCTGGATTTCACGTGCTCCCGCACCAATAGCAATTCCGGTGGACACTTTCCCTATGGCCTTTTGCCGAGCGCTACTCTTCCTATGACGCATAAGCTACTCCAGGTTCTCAAAACAATGGATTTATGGGATATGTAGAAATTGGATTTGTAAAGAAAAATTTTATTCCAAACAAACATATTTACATACACACTGGAAACTAATACATATTTATGATGGTGTTACCATCCCCGTTATAGGAGAGGACTACTCACACATCATTCTTAGGTAAAGCTAAAAATATGAAAAGGATACAATTTGACATATGCGGAAAAAAGATATCTTACATATGCAAGAACTTCCTCATTTTATAGATGAATGAAGGAAGGATCCGAATAATTCATGTTTAATATTCGTTTATATTCGTCATTCTTCGACGTAAAGGAAAGCTAAAAGTTTAAATGTGTTTGTCATTTATGCGTGTTGGCCGGCAAACTTTTTTTTCTTTTGCTTTTACTTTATTCTCCACCGAGAATTTCTTGTCCACTACTTTATATTATTGCACCTGACGTAAGTGCTTACATATTATCCACTAGCTGCTGATGTAGTATCTGACGTGGATTTTTCTGACGTTGGCACTGACGCTTCGTCTTCATATGCTGATGTTGATCCAGTATTATGATCTTGATCAATAACAGTTGTTTGTTGTATCTTTTTATTGCAATATTTGCATAGATACTAAGTTTTTACCTTTTCAAAGGCTTTCTTTAATATGGAACATATTTCCTCGTTATGAATTGTCATAACGTGTCCGTTTCGAAAAGCTCTTTCATGTTGAAGCAGAGATCTTACATCTTCAGTAGTAATTTGCTTCAATGTTTTAGAAATTACCAAGGTATGATGATCTTGATAATTAACTTTGATAAGTGAATCTTCACGTATCTTTAATAATTGATCAACTAATTGACCAAATCGTTGAATATTAATTCTTTCAATATCATCAGTAATATCTTTTAAAGGTCTTGTGGGTGTATACTCAACTTTTTCTATCGATATTCCAATTTCAATTAAATGATATGGTGGTTGAAACATACCATTTTTCCGGACTGGTAAATTCTGGTGACTTTGAGGAAGATCAGTCGATCTGCTTCTTTTATGACTTTAGTCCTGAAGGTCTGGATGGCCTTCTTGATGGCTTCTGTTAATGAACCTATCTCCAGAAGGTTTTTGTTGGGATAAATTAGACGTGCCATCCCATATTTGAATACTTCATTGACTAGACTAGGTTCAGCCCCTTCGATGAATTTGTGTAGACTTAAATCCTGTCTATCTGTTGTGAAAAACTTCTCTTTTAGAAAATGATCTTCACTTGCTCTTGTAGCATGCTTGAAAAGTTCTTTAAAACTTTCTTCGGTCAGTGTAAATTGTTGTTGTTTCTCAACTGGTTTAGTGATTGAGATTCTTCCGAGTGAAACCATTTGTGTAGGATTCTTTTCTTTTCGTAGAATTTCCTTGAAGGTTGCCTTCAAGCAATCTGCTCCTGACATCAACTTAGGAGGTGTTGTCAAGTTTTCTCGTGCAAAGATATCTCCTGCCACTTTTGCTTCAGTGAGTGTATTATATCTTTTATGTTGCACTCCTGAAATTCCTTCAATTGCATGTTTTGCAGCTTCCCATACGGTGTATATACCTGCATATGGTCCATAAAAAACCACATAATAATATTTTGGTCGTGAAATGACCGAATCAACTGGTGTTGATACTGAAGTGTGACCTTCAGATTTATTTGTACTTTGAATCTCCTTTGTGTTGGGTCTAAATCCAGTGATTAAATCAGAGGGTTTAACCAATGCTGTTGATGTTTGTACATCATTTACATCTTTTTCCAAGATGCTAGGAATCAACGGATTTGATGATTTTTTACCGGTTACCGTTTGACCCAGAATAGCTGATATTTTGCTACTATTGCTAGTTCAAGAAATATCAATTTCCTTTTGTTGCTTATTCGAATTTTCCAATAGGCTTGAACGATACCTTAGAACTTTTAGTTCTAAGTCCATTTTTGCTTCATGCAACTTAAATTTTTGCAACTCTTCCATTGCGTTTGATTGCGTCAATCCTGCTTTTAACCTGTAAATTCTCGTGTTAGAAAATCAGCAAATATATTTTTATTTCCTGCGATGTGTTCAACCTCAAAGCAGTATCTTGATAGCCACATCTACCATCTAACAAGTCTTCCTTGTTTGTTATCACCTTTTATATTGGTATCCAGAAAAATATGTGAAGTTTTTATTATCGGTCCTATTTAGAAATCTAACAGTCCTTGGTTTCCATTATTCTTTTAAAGAATAAATTTTCTTTAAATGTAGAGAAATTTTTAATGGTTTCACATTTATTTCTCTTTTGTAGATATCTTTTTGAAATCTACTTCACTTACTAAGGATTTCAATCCTTTTGTAAGTCCAAAGTTCTTGAGAACGGCTTGGATTTTTCTTACGAACCCAAGCGTTTTCCTTGGTGTCCATTTATCCACAAAGCTTTTTAAGCGTTTGGGTTGCATTATCCATTCTTTCAGAAATTGATAAGAGTAGTTCATTATCTGATCTCATGGATGCAGATCTTTTTAGCAAGTTATCTCTTGCCATAGGAGTTTTAACAAAGCTCCTTTGGGATGAGGTTTCTCCAATTGAGAACCTATTACTTAATATGTTAGGTGTTTCTTTACTGCCTAATATACTTTTGTCTTTAGCAATATCCAGTGCCCAAGAGTCAGTGTTAGGACCAAAAACACTCCAACAATTCAGGGAGACTAATCTAAAAACGGGAACTGCTAATTTCAATTTTGGACTTCCCACAAAACTTGTTAAAAATGAAATTAACAAGATATGTGAAACATCTGATAAACATCAACAGTTGATGAAATTCAATAAACGTTGCTGTAAGAAAATATCAGAAAATCTACCCACCTACGGGTGTAGAGAAGAAGGTTATTCTAAAAAGAAGAATAAACTCAAAGAAAAATACAAAATAAAATACTCTTACAAAAGGAACTATAAAAGGTTTAAACCAGGAAAGTATTTCAAACCTAAAGACAATCAGATAAAGAAATCTGATAGACAAAAATTTTGTCCTCAAGGCAAGAAAGATTGTAGATTTTGGATCTGCAATATTGAAGGACATTATGCTTACGAATGTCCTAATAAACAACAATATCCTCAAAAGATAAAACTTATTATGGAAATGAATAATTTAGGATTTGATCCTATAAAGATGGATACGATTCGTCAATAGAAGTTTATATCTTTAAAGAAAATAGCAGCAATGGCGACTTTTTTTCAGAATGATATAATTCATTGAATTTGGAGTAATCTGAATATCCCTGAAAAGACATGGGAAAACATGGATATGAACTTCGTAACAACTGATGTTACAAAGCAAAGTCAATGGTTCAGAAATTATGTAACAGCTACAACTACTAGCTTTACAAATAATCTTCATATCATTGAAAATTTGGATAACAATTTAGTAATAACTAACATTACAAATCCAAATTCCATTTATATCAAAGGACAAATAAAGTTCAAAGTATATAAACAAATTAATCTACATTGTTATGTAGATACAGGAGCAAGTCTATGTGTTGCCAGCAGATTTGTTATACCAGACGAACATTGGGAAAATGCTCCCAATAAAATAATGGTTAAGATTGCAAACGGAGAAAGGATAACAATCTCCAAAGTTTGTAAAATTCATAATATCAAGATTGCAGGAGAGATATTTCATATCCCAACAATCTACCAGCAAGAAACAGGGGTCGACCTAATCTTGGGAAATAATTTCTGACAAATTGTACGAACTTTTCACAAAATTCAATGATAGAATTATTCTAACATTCAATAATCAACCTGTGATTATTGGGATGATTAGAAAAGCAATGAAAATTGCACATAAGGGTTTTTTAGAATCCATGAAAAAGATTTCTAAAATACCAATGACACCCGCTGTCAACATTAGTCCTCACAACATTCAACGTTTAGAGAGGGGGTTATACAGAAACTGAATCTGAAAATACAGAGGAGCATGAATTAGATATTGAACTCAAAACAGAAATAGAATTTAATCTAGACAACTCTAAGTTTCAAAAGATTAATGATCTATTACTAAAAGTTTGTAGAGAAAATCCTATAGACCCTATAAAGTCTAAAAAATGGATGAAAGCCACTAAAAAACTCAGAGATCCAAAAACTATAGTCAAAGTAAAACCGATGATCTGTAGTCCTCTGGAAAGAAAATAATTTGCTAAACAAATTCAAGAGCTATTAGGCTTAAAAATCATTAAGCCTAGTAAATCACCTCACATGCCTCCAGCCTTCCTTGTAGAAAATGAAGCCGAGAAAAGAAGAGGAAAAAAGAGAATTGTTGTCAACTATAAAGCTATGAATATAGCAACAAAAGGTGACAGTCATAATCTACCTAACAAAGATGAACTTCTATCTCTTATAAGAGGAAAGAAGATCTTTAGTAGTTTTGATTGTAAATCTGGATTCTGGCAGGTTTTGTTAGATGAAGAATCACAATTGTTAACTGCTTTTACCTGTCCTCAAGGACACTATTGTTGGACTTATTTCTTAGTTTTGATGATGAGTGACATACTAGCTGTTATAGTGCAAAGGCAAAAAGATGTCTAGATCAAATGTATAGGTTTATTAGAGTTTGATTCATAAATAGGTTTGATCAAACAAGCACTATAAAGGGCTGCTGGTTGATATCAGTAGACTGGTCTAGGTCAGTAGGGTAGATAGGTCAATTAGACTAGTCAGAAACCTCTGAAGACTGAAGACTGAAGGCTGAGGGTTCAAACTCAGTAAATGAAGGCTAAGGGATCAAACTTAGTAATTAAAGTCAAGGATATGGAATCAGAATTTAGGCAAGTCTGTGATGACCTCAACTGATTACATATACCTTGTATAGAAGGTCTAAGTTCCATAAGTTGGATGATGTTTGGAACTTGGTTATAATCAAAAAGATGTAATCTAACTTCACAAATAAAAGTTAGATAAAAGAAATCAGTTGCATTATATTTTATATCTGTAAATATGATGATCGTTAGATCGATTGGTACTTCAAACAGATTGATGAACTCGCCGATATATACCTCGATTAATTCAAGATTATTTTGGAAGATTACTAGGATAAGGACAATTAACTACTTGACGATTTGATCAAACAAATCAGTGGTTAGGATTAAAAGAACGTTGGGATGATTCAGGACTTTATCCAATAGACACAAGTCAAAGGGTGATGATCGCACCGCCAAAAGGAATTTCGACGAGTGTCACCCCATGAATAGTGATGAATGCAAATCAGATGGGACAAAAACAAGGAACGGTTACATTTGAATTTCAAATACAAGTCACATGCATTCCTGCCTATAAATAGAGGACTTTCAACTCAGAAAATAGAGGATGAAATTTGAGATAAACTTTATGTGATAACACTGAGCTGAAAAACACCCTGCTGAACTTACTGAGCATAAGGTTGCTGATCTAGTGAATTTCTTCAAGTGCATTCTGTATTCAAGCTACATCAAGATTAAACACTTGAAGACTGCAAACTGCTGATTATATCATCATAATCAAGCTGCTGCAACTGAATCATTTACTTGATTCAATCTTTATTTTATAAAGAACTCGCCAAGACAGTGAAGCATCTGTTGGGTGTGAAAGATCGTTGTTTGTGGTGGAGGTGGTGAAGAGGCAATCCTACCCTTCAAGGACCAGTGGAAGACTCAGAGCAAACAATCCAACCTGTTCCCTGGGCGATTTGTGAAGCCATAGTTATTGGTGAAGGACAAACAACTTAGGAATCTTTGTAACAGCTACATCAAAGATCTCTAGTGAATTTCCTCCAACATCACAGGAGAAGAGTGGACTGACAGGATTACATCACCTGGAACCACTATAAAAATCTTCTTACTTACTTTCAGCATTTACTTTCTGCACTTAGTTTATTTCATTCATCAACCTACTGAATCTAGCAACTGAAATCACACACTTGCACTACTGAGTATCTAATACTTAGTATCATTTTTTTAACAACAAGTTTTAAGGCTTAATTTTGATATAATTCCGCTGCACAAATTCAAAGAAATCAACTGTCAAGATGACTCTTGTTTATCGGCCAGCTCACGAGGTCTCAAGCAGACTCGGAAATATCGCAGCAGTTGAAGTTGCGAATTTGTTAACTCCAAAGTTTTAAGTGTTAAGTTTATTCACCCCCTCTAAACTTAACCAAAGCCTTTCAAGGGACCAACAATTGGTATCGGAGCAAAGGCTTACATTCAAGTAATCCTACTTGTTGTGCTTGTGAAAATTCTTTAAAACTTTCTTTCAAGTTCTTGATTTTCAAAGACTTGCATCATGGACAACACACCAGTATGCTAGAACTATCTTTGATGTGTTCTCTTGATAGATTTGATGAGTATAAACGTCGAATGCAGGCATACCTTCTGTCTGCTACTCATGATGAGATGATGGATGTACTATCCGATGGACCCTTTGGAGATTACAAAAGCGAAGAATGGGTGACACAACTAAGTACATTCCTAAACCAAAAAAGAGAATGGAATGCGTAAGATGTACAGAAAAAGAGCAAACCTCAACAACATTGCTATTGATATCATTTACTGAGAACCTTGGATAGCAATATGTACATGAAGGTTAACGATTGCAAGGCGCAAAGGAACTTTGGGACAAGATTCACTTGATCTGTGAAGGCAGCGAGGCAATAAAGAAGAACAAAATCGGTGTGGCGGAAAGAGGTTCCAAAAGTTCAAAATCTTTGTCAAATGAAACCATTGAGCAAATGGAGTCTAGATTCAATGCAATCCTGGATGAACTTACCCTGTTGAGTGTAAGTTATTCAAAAGAGGAAATAAACACCAAAATCTTGGAAGCTCTACTGCAAAAGATGTTTGGAAAATGAAGGTATTCGCAATTGAAGAAATGAGAAAGTTGCATGAAGAAGACACCTTCAAATTGTTTTCAGATCTAAAGGCTTATGAATTTAGCAATAAGCTTGTGCCTGAGACTGAAAAAGAAGAGCCAAAGACCACTGCATTGGCCACTTCACATCAAGAAGAAACATCAGGAGGTCAGGATGATCTGCTGGATGAGATGTAGGAGCAGATTGCCCTACTGGGCAAGAAAATCAGGATGATGAAGACTGGAAAGGCAACTTCAAGAAATTTTACAAAGAGGCCTACTGAAAGAAGGAAAGAAGAACCAAAGAAAGATAATGACTATCTGTGCTTTCATTGCAAGAAACCAGGACACTTCAAACCTGACTGTCCAGAGTTGAAACAAGGCAAGGAACTCGATTGTCTTTGCTTCAACCGCAAGAAGCCTGGACATTTTAGGCGGATTGTCTGGACTCATCAAGACCAAGAGCCAACAAAGAAGACATGGCAAGAAGGCTATGGTTCTTTGAAGATGAATCAGGGTATGAAGTTGAATCGAAAAAGGAAATGAATCGGATGACACAAAGACCAGTTCTTTGATATGGAGGATTATGCTTTGATGGCCAATATGGATGGCGAGGAGGTAAACAACATTGTATCTATCAACACTCCTCGCTGGAAGTGATTGTGAATCAACTTGTGGTTCAAATCCTAGAAATTTCGACAACAATGAGACTTTGGATGCCATCCTTAATCAATCGAGGATAATACAATCTGGTTATGAGATTGTGAAGGTGAAAAAGAAGCTCTTGAATTGGAAGTTGCAAGATTGAAAGCTGAATTAAGGGTTCTCAAAGGTAAGGAAAAGATGTTGGACGTAATCGGTGTAAGCTCTTGATCATCCAGCCACCTTCGAATCTATTTGAACCATCTGGTTCCTTTCTTTGCATACAAAACGGAAAGCCTTATGGAGATAGAATCGGGCTTGGATTTGGAACTCAACAATCTAACAAGAGTGGATCCAGAAGGTCATTGAACCTAGCACCGAATTGGTCCTAAGTTTGTACCGCACTAGATCCAATTCCCGATAAGTTTCTTTGAGGCGAAGAAACCCAATGAGAATGCTTCAGGAAGCAAAATCGAGAAGACAAAGAAGTCAATGAGCCCTAATAAAAAGAGTAAATCTAAAAATAGAATTGCTTGTGCCTTCTAAGTCTGGCGATAGCAGACTGCTACCAAGTCTCGGCTTTGGACCACGAAGGGTAAGAAAGCAGAGAAAATTCCAAGGATAAGAATCCTAAACCCAAAAATGTTAATCATTCAAGGGATACTTATCTCAGGGGGAAAGGTAGACTGTTCCCTACTGATTATGATTGGAATATTCCTGCATCTATTGCTAGAAACAGTAAGTATAACCATACTACTAGGGTAAAACCTAGGCAATGGGATCAGTAGAGGACTTACACAAGACCTCAGCAGACTCCATATTACAGGGTTGTTCCTAACAGACAGCAAACAAATGGTTATACTAATGCTTCTAACACCAAGAGTCACTTCAAACAACTTTATAAACCAAAAGGCCAGAAAACATATGTGATTCCTACACAACCTACTGTTAGAACTTATGGATGTGTGGAATACATGTATGAACCAAAGTATGAACCAAAGTATGACACATTTCAGAGAAGACCTTATGGAGACATGCCAAGGGTCATGCTTACCATCGACCATTATGGACCCAAGCAGGTTTGGGTACCTAAAATGCATTAACTTTGTTTTGTAGGGTGTGCGGTACTTTGTGGTGGATGTTCGGACACATGACAAAGAATAAGCACTGTTTAACAAACTTTGTGGCAAAAGATGGTCCAAGGGTGAATTTTGGCAACAAGAATACACCTGGATATACAAGAGGATATGGCACACTTGTGAGGAATGGACTTACAATCAAGAATGTTGCATATGTGGAAGGATTTGGACTACAACTTCTTTGAGCATTGGACAATTCAGTGACAAAGGGATACAAGGTCACTTTTGACAAAAAAACCAACTGTATTGTCATTGGTGAAAGAGGTGATCAAGTTGTACTTGCTGGTAGAAGACAACAGAACATGTATGTTGTTGATTGGTCTACTGCAGTTCCAGAAACCTGCCTGATTGTGCATACCAAGTCTGAACTCAATTAGTTATGGCACAAGAAGTTGAATCACTTAAACTTTGATGATATTAAGCAGTTGGTAAAGAAGAAGCTGGTGATTGGTTTACCTGAGATCACATTCAAGAAGGAAGCTATATGTGATGCTTGTCATCAGGGTAAACAGATAAAGTCAAGTTTCAAATCAAAGACCAAACAATCAACTAATAGAGTGTTGGAGCTGCATATATGGATCTTTTTGGACCAATAACTCCAACAAGTGTAACAGGAAAGAAGTACACCTTAGTGGTTGTGGATGATTACTCTAGGTACACTTGGGTGATATTTATGAACAAGAAAAGTGAAACACTTCAAAGCATGCCTAATCTTTTGAAGAGATTACAAAATGAGAAAAGTTTAACAGTGATAAAGATAAGATCAGATCAGGGTACTGAATTTCTCAACAATGTTATAAGAGAATATTGTGAACAGAATGGTGTACTACATCAACTTGTGCTTGCTTTGGTACCCTCGGCCAAAATGGGGTTCTTGAAAGAAGAAACAAAACTTTAAAGGAAGCGGGAAGAACAATGATTTGTGAAGCATTGCTACGAAAGATATTGAAATTACAAATCAATACAACATGCTATATACACAAAGCAGAACATCGATAAACAAGAAGGCTGTGAAGACACCTTATGAGGTTTGGAATGGAAGGAAACCTAACATATCCTATTTCCATCCATTTGGAAGCAAATGTTTTATTCTAAATCATAAGGTACATTTGAAAACTTTCCAACCAAAATCGGATGAAGGAATTTTCTTGGGATATTCTTCATCAGAGCATTGAGAGCAATCGAACAAGAGGTCAACTGAAACATGAAGAAACAATCCATGTTGTGTTTGATGAACCTAAGTTTCTTGGTATGGAAGATGAAGATTGTGAACTCTTTGAGAATCAACAAGTCACCGATCCAGTTGTGTTGAAGTTTTGGAAAGATTCAATGACTTAAAAGTTTACGATCATGCCCCTCTTTGAACACCTGCCGATAATGTTCTTGATGCAACAAGCGAAGGCGAGTTCAAGGATCTCCGACCCCTTCGTAGAAGAAGCTACAAAGAGACCTCTTGAAGATGAGGTTCTGTTAATCAAAATAACCAAAATCCACAATGGTTAAGGAATCACCCCTCTTTGAACAAGTTATTGGCAATGTACGACAAGCAAGGTGTGAGGACTAGAAGACAACTGGAAGCTATGTTTACTTGTTTTCTATCTCAAATGGAACCTAAAGTTGTTGAAGAAGCAATTTGAGATCAGTTGGATAATTGCTATGCAAGAGGAATTAAATGAATTTGAAAGAAATCAAGTTTGGACACTAGTTGATAGGCCAATTCATGCAAATATCATTGGTACTAAGTGGGTATACAGAAATAAACTTGATGAATCTGGTACCATTGTGAGGAATAAGGCCAGACTAGTTGCAAAAGGCTATTCTCAAGCTGAAGGAATAGATTTTGATGAAACTTATGCACCTGTTGCAAGATTGGAAGCTATCAGATTATTCTTGGCACATGTTGCATATAAGAACTTCAAAGTATATCAAATGGATGTCAAAAGTGCATTTTTGAATGGCATTCTAGAGGAGGAAGTGTATGTTCAAGCAACCTCCTGGATTTGAAGTTAAAGATCAAGAAGATAAAGTGTATAGACTCAACAAAGCACTTTATGGATGAAACAAGCACCAAGAGCATGGTATGAGACTCTATCTCAATTCTTGGTGGACAATGGTTTTACAAAAGGCACCATTGACAAGACACTTTTGAGAATCGGTGAAGGGACAAAGACCTGTTGGTACAAATTTATGTGGATGACATAATATTTGGCTCTGAAAATGATTTACTTTGTGAAAAGTTTGCAAATCTAATGAAGAGTAAATTCAAAATGAGTATGATGGGAGAAATGAACTACTTTTGGGATTACAAGTTAAGCAGATGAAAGATGGAATCTTCATTCATCAAACCAAGTATACCAAGGAGTTCTTTGAAAAAGTTTGGTATGGAAAACAGCACTAAGAATTCAACTCCTATGAGTACAAACATCAGAATGGATGAAGATAAAGAAGGCAAAGATGTTGATCAGACTCTATACAGAAGGATGATAGGCGAGTCATTGTGCCTTCTTGCCAGCAGACTGATATATCCTTTCTTTGTAGGTGTTTGTGCAAGATTTCAATCTAAACCTAAAGAAAGTCACTTAGAGTGCAGTCAAGAGAATTCTCAAGTACATTAAAGAGACCTTGGGAGTAGGGATATGGTATTCCAAGGAAGGAAGCTTCAAGGTTATATCCTACTCAGATTACGATTATCTTTGGTTGCAAGATTGATAGAAAAAGCACCTCAGGAACACATCGGTTAATGGGAAATAGGACTGGTTTCTGGTTTAGCAAGAAATGCAATTCTATATCAACTTCTACTGTTGAAATTTGAATACATTAAATTTGGAAGTTCTTTGTGCACAAGTACTATGGCTAAGACAACAATTAAGGGATTATGGAATTGAAGAAAAGGAAATTCCAATTATGTGTGACAACACAAGTGCAATTGCAATCACAGAAAACCCTGTTTTGCACTCAAGAACCAAGCACATTGATGTGAGACATCATTTTATAAGAGATCATGTTGAAAAGAAAGACGTGGTGGTCCTATACATCCCTACTGAAGATCAACTTGCTGATATCTTTACTAAACCTCTTGATAGTGAAAGATTTGCTAAACTAAGGACTGAACTTGGAATTATAAAAGTTGTGAGATCAATCGAGTGTCTTGGAATTCACCAAGGGATTAGTCTTTGCTATGTTGGGTGAGCTCACTTAGCAGATTAGTCATTGGTATCAACAATTCCATGTACTTATGTTTGGACAATTGAGCAAATGAGGTTGCCAAGGGGATAGGTCTTTGTCATGTTGGGTGAGCTCACTTGACAGATCAGTCATTGGTATTAAACTTCATCTTGTATTATCAATTGAACAAAAACAAGAAGAAAACAGGGATCAGCAGAGTACCTTTGTCGCAGTCTTTGAAGCCTATTTATCGCCAGATCGCTTGAGCCCACCCTGATGAGGATTACCCTGCTGGATGGAACGTTACTCAGTCAAAGTTATTAAAGTCAAAAAACAGTATTGGCGGGAGATTTATTTTATCCTTTATAACCGTAGTTAACACGATCTAACGGTTATCATACGTTATGGAACACGTGTCAAGCCAGCATTTATTCAGATTAATCATGGTTGACATGGATGTACGTGCACTGACAGTTTCAACCACCCACTGTCTATATATTCAGGCTATCTTACATCAGATTCTCTACTTGCAAATCTGCTTTATCGCTGCGATTTTTTACACTGTGTGAACACAGATTTGAGATTCAATCTTCTTCATCTCATTCTTCTCATACAAATGGCGGAAAAGGTTGATGTCCAAATTGAATCAAGCCAAAGTGTTAGAGGTTTTGTTGAAGATGCAAACAGAACTGAACTAGCCATTAACATTGGTCGAAGAATAAGGAGGTATGCCGGTCTGGAGAATGTGTTGAATATAAGACTGGAGACAATTTCTTATACAAATGTTGTCAGTTTCTGGAGAAACATTCAAATACAGGAAGGAACTGAAGCATTTAAAACTGCTGTAAATGGGCAAGAAATTGAAGTTTCCCCCAGTCTGCTGAGGGAAGTTTTTGGATTTGTTGAAGTGTTGGATGGCTCAGTCAATCCTGAAGCAATGGGATTGGACAAAATGGCGTTTGTTGATCAGATTAAAATAGATGTAGCCACCAAATCCGTTCCAGGCATCAACTGCAAACATATTGGAAGTGAATACAGTTTGCTGAGCAAACTTATTGCTAAAAACATACTTGGACTGGTTGGAAGTATGGATACTCTATCAGGACCCAAGATAGAGTTGATGATAATCATCTGCAGGAGCATGAAGTTTGATTGGGCTAGATACTTCATCCATTATATGAAGAAGGTCTTCAAGGAAGACAAAGAGGGAAAGAGGAAGTCCAAGGCCCTGCCCTTAGGTTTGATGGTTCAGACCCTGCTGAATCATCTGGAAATCCCTGATGTAGCACCTGAAAAGATCAATCAGTCTAGATACAAGAAGGAAATTGATGATGCTATCCCTGGTCTAGATGATGATGAAGAGGTTGCTGGAGAAGCTGCTGATGATGATAATGATGGAGATGATGGTGATGCTGGAGGTGAGCAGGTCAAGCAATCTAAAAAGATATCTATTAAACCTACTGCACCCAAGAAAGTCATTGAGAGAAAGAAAGGGTGGAGCTACAAAGAAAATAAGCGAGGTATTAAAGCCTTTAAAGAAAACAAGCAAACAAACAAAGACAGATTGCTTTGAGTCTGCTTTGAGGGGTCAAGTGGAGGTTATGACTCTGTGTAGTCGTAAGGAGAACTGTTGTTGAAATTTTGAGGGAACAACAGAAGGAAGCTAGTAGAAAGAGAAAATCTACTGGAAAAGATGATGATGAATCCCTCTCCAAAAGAATGAGGGAGATTGCCAAAAAGAAGAAACATGGAAAGGGGAAATAATTAAAAAACTTGGAAGCTCAAAGAATCCAAGAGGAAGCACCAGTAGAAGAAGAAGAAGCGGCTGTTGAGGCTGAGCCCTTGACTATAATCAAGCCGGTGGTGGTTACTGACTCCTCACCTGAAGAGGGTGTCAAGTCTACTGATGCTGGACAGGTTGTTGTTGAGCAATCTGTTGAAGATATACAGCAGTCTACTGACCCTGAGGAACCACAGCAAACCACTGATCCTGAACCTGCTGTGGTAATTGAAGAGGTAATTGAAGACTTGGTTGAAGACCCTGCAAGTGTGGCAAGAACTTAGGGGGAAGAGCAGTCTGCTACTAACCCTGCTGATGAGCATGTAAGTCAGGGGGAACCAAGTGTGGTACAGATGGAAGTAGTAGGCACAAATGTACAATCTCAGCAACCTACTGACTTTCAAACATCTGTTGAAGAAACCATGAACCTACTTGTTGGAACCTTTGGAGGTCAAGAAGGTACTGGAGATGCTCAGTGAGATCCTTTAAGCCATTTGAAAGGCATGTAAAAGAAAGAAACAAAAGCAGAGGAGTTTGTAGATCCCAAACTTCAAAGATTCTTGACTATTTTGATGGAAGTTTGGTTTCTACAAGAGACAAAAGCAATTTCTTGAACTATGTGTAATTTGAGGAATGGGCTTTTGAAAAGCTGGGAGTGGAAAACTTGCTGGATCTGATTGATACAAGCTTGCTGCAATCAAGACTGATGGATCTGTTTGATGAGCAACAGAAAGAGGAAGGTATCAAGTTTAGGGATCCAAGAGATGGAGATGATGATTCTTCCTCATCATCAGACTCTAGAGGAGATTTCCCCTCTGGACCAGGAGGAACCAGTGGGACTGCAGTAATCATAGAACAACACTGCATGATCTCACCATCACTAGTAAGTCTTGAGGGCGCAGATTTGGAGAGATGGATGAGGATCTACAGGATCTCACCATGGATGATCTGGAGGCATTGATCAATGAAGGTATCACTTTGAGTGCTGGTAGGCTGGCTGATGATTCATCTACATTTCATGTTGTAGAGCCTACTGCACAAACTGAAGCTGAACAGAGTGAGGATTTTGATGGAGAAAAAGTTACTGATTTCAATGAACCTAGTGCCAGCTCAGAAGAGTCCATTGAATATCAAGATGGAT
This sequence comes from Gentiana macrophylla, assembly GCA_026214975.1. Lineage (NCBI taxonomy): Eukaryota > Viridiplantae > Streptophyta > Magnoliopsida > Gentianales > Gentianaceae > Gentiana > Gentiana macrophylla. The sequence goes on along the minus strand of CM047808.1, from coordinate 62,638,810 downwards.
TTGACATTGAGGGCACTCTTACTAAAACTGCCATCATCCTACACAAGATTGGTCATGCAGAAGGATTCCAAGTGGATAATGACACTATATTCGATCCACAGGGAGTTGAAGAGGAGGTACAGGTGGCTGGAGTACAAACAGCACCTGCACAAAGGTTGGAACAGGAGGTACAGGCTGCTGAGTCTCAAACAGCACCTGGACAAAGGTTGGAACCTGATTTGGGTTTGGAGGAAACCCCTGTTGTTGATGAGGCTGCTGTAGTGGAGCCTACTGGAGGCAAGACCACTGAAGGGAAAGATAGTCAGCAGACTGCTGTTAATGAAGATGAGCAGCTGCTGGACTTTGACTTCAGTGATGAGGAGTTTCAGATGCCTGAAGAAGAAAATATTGATGTTGACCCCCCTCAGGCGTTTGTACCTATTTTTTAGGAACCTGCCATTGATCCTATCCTGGAGGAATATGAAGGACCTAACCCTGCTGGACTGGATAGGAGTTGGGCAATGGTAATAAGCAATCAGAGGCCACAGTACAATGTGGAGGAGCCTGCTGATGAAGCCACTGGTGGAAGAATGACCCAGTGAAGTTCGATTGAAGTGTTAAATGAGTTAAGGACTGTAAGGCATGATATGCAATATTTAAGGACACACAATGGTGGATGGGGAAGAAAGATTTGAAGAATCTGATGAAGATGGTAAATGAAAAGCAGACAATCAATCGCCACAGTTGCTTCAAACTTCACATCTACTCAAAATGTCGTGAATGATCCGATACTAGATGTGAGGGCATCAAGGTTGGAAATCTTGCAAAGATAAATTTACGAAAGATCAACTTATTTCTATCCATCGAAACTTGACAACCTTGCGCAACACCTGAACCTCATCGAGCTGGGCCGCACAACGACCGCCTAGCGACAACGACTCTTGTGCCTAATCCCAAACTTACTGAAAGGATCAACCGACTGGAGGAGACCTTGCAATCAAGGATTACTTCAATTGATACAAGAACTGAAACTATAGAAAATCAATTGAACGGAGTGGTAATCTCACATGAGGGTATTCATGGCCTTATTTCCCGTTTTGTTGATGATGTCACTAAGGGGGAAGAGGGCCAATCAGCTGCAGCAAAGGAGGCTGCAAGACTTTTTGCACAGAAGAGATGGCAAGATGATACTAATGCTTTTAGGCAACCTGCACCTGGCAGAGTTCAACTTACTGATGATCTTCTTAGACAATACAAGAAAGAGTATTACAACAGGAGGAAACCTTATCAAAACAAAGGGTTTCATGAAGGACTGGACTCTTTCTTGGGATTGAAATTTTGGGAAGCAAGGGTTAAAGCCTTAAGGGCAAGCAACAGAGGTGGAAGAAGTGGAAGAAGTGGCAGAGGTGATAGGAACTTGCCTATCACAAAAGCAAAGGATTCACTTGAAGAGTTTAAAGAACTGTATATGAAGTTTGGTTTCAGAGTGAATCAGATAAACCTTATCCTGCCTGAAGCTTGGAACTGGTGGAAACAAGTTAATCCCTACATTGATTTTACACTGATTGAAAATGAATGGATGAGGGATATGATAGAATGCATCGAGCCTATCAAGAGCAAGCTGAGAAGGCTAGACAAGAAAGAGAAAAGAGACAATAGATCAGCATACTCACATTACTTTATCTTTGCTGTATCTAGTTTGTAATAGCTTTGAACAAATGATTTTAATGAAAGATGAATACTTGTTCTGTTTTTGTCTTAATCTTTTTGCTTTGCTGATTAGGTGAGGGTAGTGGCATCATCACCAAAAAGGGGGAAATTGTTGGACTTATTTCTTAGTTTTGATGATGAGTGCCATACTAGCTGTTATAGTGCAAAGGCAAAAAGATGTCTAGATCAAATGTATAGGTTTATTAGAGTTTGATTCATAAATAGGTTTGATCAAACAAGCATTGTAAAGGGTCTCTTGGTTGATATCGCCAGATTGGTCCCAGTCGATAGGGTAGATAGGTCGAGAGACTAGTCAGAAACTCTCAAGATCAAGATCAAGATCAAGGCTGAGGGTTCAAACTCAGTAAATGAAGGCTAAGGGATCAAACTTAGTAATTAAAGTCAAGGATATGGAATCAGAATTTAGGCAAGTCTGTGATGACCTAAAGCGATTACATATACCTTGTGTAAAGTCTAAGTTCCATAAGTTGGATGATGTTTGGAACTTGGTTATAATCAAAAAAGATGTAATCTAACTTCACAAATAAAAGTTAGATAAAAGAAATCATTGCATTATATTTTATATACAGAAATATGATGATCAGCAGACTGATTGGTATTCAGCAGACTGATGAACCTGCTGATATATACCTCGATTAATTCAAGATTATTTTGGAAGATTACTAGGATAAGGACAGCCAACTACTTCTGATTTGATAAAACAAATAAGTGGTTAGGATTAAAAGAACGTTGGGATGATTCAGGACTTTATCCAATAGACACAAGTCAAAGGTGGGACAGATGCCACCTTTGCCAAAAAGGAATTTCGACGTTGTCGACCCTATGAATAGTGATGAATGCAAATCAGATGGGACAAAAACAAGGAACGGTTACATTTGAATTTCAAATACAAGTCACATGCATTCCTGCCTATAAATAGAGGACTTTCAACTCAGAAAATAGAGGATGAAATTTGAGATAAACATTAAGTGATAACACTGAGCTGAAAAACACCCTGCTGAACTTACTGAGCATAAGGTTGCTGATCTAGTGAATTTCTTCAAGTGCATTCTGTATCCAAGCTACATCAAGATTAAACACTTGAAGACTGCAAGCTGCTGATTATATCATCCTAATCAAGCTGCTGCAACTGAATCATTTACTTGATTCAATCTTTATTTTATAAAGAACATGCTGAAGACAGTGAAGCATCCGTTGGAGTGTGAAAGATCTGTTGTTTGTGGTGGAGTGGTGAAAAGGCAATCCTACCCTTCAAGGACCAGTGGAAGACTCAGGAGCAAACAATCCTACCTGCTCGAGTTTTGAGTTTGTGAAGCCATAGTTATTGGTGAAGGACAAACAACTTAGGAATCTTTGTAATGACTACATCAAAGATCTCTAGTGAATTTCCTCCAACATCACAGGAGAAGAGTGGTGACAGATTACATCACCTGGAACCACTATAAAAATCTGCCTACTTACTTTCAGCATTTACTTTCTGCACCTAGTTTATTTCATTCATCAACCTACTGAATCTAGCAACTGAAATCACACACTTGCACTACTGAGTATCTAATACTTAGTATCATTTTTTTAACAACAAGTTTTAAGGCTTAATTTTGATATAATTCCATTTGCACAAATTCAAAGAAATCGAATCGTCGAGAAGACTCATGTTTTATCAAGAAAGCATCGAGGTTTCAATGAGACTCTGAAATATCAAGAGGTGATGAAGTTGCAGAATTTGTTAACTCCAAAGTTTTAAGTGTTATGTTTATTCACCCCCCCTCTAAACTTAACCAAAGCCTTTTCAAGGGACCAACAACTATCAATGGCAGGTTTTACCATTTGGATTAAAACAAGCGACATCTATATTCCAAAGACATATGCAAAATGCATTTACATCTTTTGAGAAATTCTTATGTGTTTATATTGATGACATACTCATCTTCAGCAACACAGAAAAAGAGCACTATATGCACGTTGCAATAGTACTCAAAAAATGCGAGGATTTAGGAATAATCTTATCCTTAAAAAAACACAGCTCTTTAAAACAAAGATTAATTTTCTAGGTTTAGAAATAGATCAAGGTCTGCATTTTCCTCAAAATCATATTTTGGAACATATACACAAATTTCCAGATAACATCGAAGACAAAAAACAACTGCAATGGTTTTTAGGTATATTAACTTATTCTGAAAGTTATATTAAAAAACTTGCTGAAATGGGAAAACATTTACAGGTTAAACTCATAGACAATACCCTATAGGATTGGAAAGAGGTTGATACAACCTATGTAAAAAAGATTAAAAAGAGCTTAACCAGCTTTCCAAAGCTATATCATCCTTTAGCAGATGATAAACTGATCTTTGAAACCGATGCATCAGGCGAATTTTGGGGTGGAATCCTCAAAGCAAAGAACTCTGAACAAGAGTTGACTTGTAGATATAGTTCTGGCAGTTTTAACAACGCCGAGAAGAATTATCATAGTAATGAAAAAGAATACCTAGCGGTAATTCGAGTAATTAAGAAGTTTAGTGCTTATCTCACTCCCATTAGATTTCTAATTAGGACCGATAATAAAAACATCACATAATTTCTAAATACTAATATAAAAGGTGATAACAAACAAGGAAGACTTGTTAGATGGCAGATGTGGCTATCAAGATACTGCTTTGAGGTTGAACACAACGCAGGAAATAAAAATATATTTGCTGATTTTCTAACCTGAGAATTTAAAGGTTAAAAGCAGGATTGACGCAATCAAAAGCAATGGAAGAGTTGCAAAAATTAAAGTTGCAAGAAGCAACAATGGACTTAGAACTAAAAGTTCTAAGGTATCGTATAAGCCTATTGGAAATTTCCAATAAGCGACAAAAGGAAATTGATATTCCTTGCACTAGCAATAGTAGCAAAATATCAGCTATTCCGGGTCAAACGGTAACCGGTAAAGAATCATCAAATCCGTTGATTCCTAGCATCTTGGAAAAAAGATGTAAATGATGTACAAACATCAACAAAATTGGTTAAACCCTCGAATATAATCACTGGATTTAGACCAAATACAAAGGATATTCAAAGTCCAAATAAATCTGAAGGTCACACTTCAGTATCAACACCAGTTGATTCGGTCATTTCACGACCAAAATATTATTATGTTGTTTTTAATGGACCATATGCAGGTATATACACCGTATGGGAAGCTGCAAAACATGCAGTTGAAGGAATTTCAGGAGTGCAACATAAAAGATATAACACACTCACTGAAGCATAAGTTGCAGGAGATATCTTTGCACGAGAAAACTTGACAACACCTCCTAAGTTGATGTCACGCGCAGATTTCTTGAAGGAAACCTTCAAGGAAATTCTATGAAAAGAAAAGAAGCCTACACAAATGGTTTCACTCGGAAGAATCTCAATCACTAAACCAGTTGAGAAACAACAACAGTTTACACTGACCGAAGAAAGGTTTAAAGAACTTTTCAAGGATGCTAGAAGAGCAAGTGAAGATCATTTTCTAAAAGAAAAGTTTTTCACAACAGATAGACATGATTTAAGTCTATACAACTTCATCGAATGGGCTGAACCTAGTCTAGTCAATGAAGTATTAAGATATGGGATGGCACGTCTAATTTATCCAAGGAAAAACCTTCTGGAGATAGGTTCATTACCAGAAGCCAAGGCCATCAAGACCTTCAGGACTATAGTCATAAAAGAAGCAGATCGACTGATCTTCCTCAAAGTCACCAGTACTTTACCAGTCTTGAAAAATGGTATGTTTCAACCACCATATCATTTAATTGAAATTGGAATATGAAAAGAAAAACTTGAGTATACACCCTCAAGACCTTTAGAAAATTTTACTCATGATATTGAAAGAATTAATATTCAATGACTTGGTCAATTAGTTGATCAATTATTAAAGAAACATGATGATTCACATATCAAAGTTAATTATCAAGATCATCATACCTAGGTAATTTCTAAAACATTGAAACAAATTACTACTGACGATGTAAGATCTCTGCTTCAATATGAAAGAGCGTTTCGAAACGGACACGTTATGACAATTCATAACGAGGAAATATGTTCCATATTAAAGAAAGACTTTGAAAAGGTAAAAACTGAGTATCTATGCAAATATTTCAATAAAAGATACAACAAACAACTGTTATTGATCAAGATCATAATACTGGATCAACATCAACATATGAAGACGAAGCGTCAGTACCAACGTCAGAAAAATCCACGTCAGATACTACATCAGCAGCTAGTGGATAATATGTAAGCACTTACGTCAGGTGCAATAATATAAAGTCAGTGGACAAGAAATTCTCGGTGGAGAATAAAGTAAAAGCAAAAGAAGAAAAAGTTTGCCGGCCAACAAGCAAAAACGACAAACACATTTAAACTTTTAGCTTTCCTTTTACGTCAGCAATGACGAATATAAACGAATATTCGCTTGTGAATTATTCGGATCATTCCTTTATTCATCAATAAAATGAGGAAGTTCTTGCATTTGTATGATATCTTTTTTCCGCATATCGCAAATTGTATCCTTTTCATATTTTTAGCTTTACCTAAGAATGATGTGTGAGTAGTCCTCTCCAATAATGGGAATGGTAACACCCTCAAAAATATTTATTAGTTTCCAGTGTGTATGTAAATATGTTTGTTTTGAATAAAATTTGTATTTACAAATCCAATTTCTACATATCCCATGAATCAATTGTTCTGAGAACCTAGAGTAGCTTATATGTCATCGGAAGAGTACCGCTCGGCAGAAGGCCATAGGGAAAGTTTCCACCGGCGTTGCTATTGGTGAGGGAGCAGGGGAAATCCAGGGGATATGATAAATGAGGAATTGTTCAGATAAAATTTAGACGATTCAAAAGCAATTATCGTATGCATGGAAGGAACATATACATTTGATGGTGCCATCTTCATTATAGAATTTAAAAAACCAAAGGTACACCCTTTATCATTTCCGTATAACACGCATAAAAATTTGGGACAAAAACCCCATGAAAAACTTGGTATCGGAGCCTTGTTAAGTTCCTAAAACAGAAAATCCAATATGGATAAAGATCCTATAGATCTAAGTCATACTCACAATGCTAACTGTGAGATAGAAGATGAGTCTCAACTCATAGTCAACGAATCCTCTACCGGATTCAATGCTCAAATAATGATTCAACAAGAATTGTTATCTAAGAGAAAAGCCTCTAAGATAGAGCTTAAGAAAGAAAAAATCTTTAGAATGCCTAGCTTTGTAAGCAGCGTCATTAGAAGAGAAAACAATTTTTTTTTATTTTGTTAGTACTCAAGAACTTCACGTAGATATTAAACATGTCTCTGGAGAAGTTTATTTACCTCTTATTACCAAACAAGAGATAAATAAAAATCTTCTTAAAATAAAAGAACACATATCAAAGATCAGTGTGGTTCATCTTGGAGCAATAAAGATTTTGTTGGTCCCTTGAAAAGGCTTTGGTTAAGTTTAGAGGGGCGGAGTAACATAACACTTAAAACTTTTGGAGTTAACAAACTCAACAACCTCAATGATCTGCGACACCTCGATGAGGTTGTTGATATACGATGAGTCTCTTCGTGATTAAGTTTCCTGAGTTTGTGCAGCGGAATAATATCAAAAATTAAGCCTTAAAACTTGTTGTATAATATGATACTATGTATTAGATACTCAGCAGTGTATGTGTGTGATGTCAGTTGCTAGATTCAGTAGGTTGATGTGTATGATAAACTAAATGCAGAATGTAAGTGCAGTAAGTAAGTAGGCGAGATTTTATAGTGGTTCAGGTGGTGTAATCCTCGCCATCCACTCTTCTCCTGTGATGTTGGAGGTAATTCACTAGAGATCTTTGATGTATCTCATTACAAAGATTCCTAAGGTTGCTTGTCCTTCACCAATAAATATGGCTTCACAAAGCGAAAACTAGAAAGGTAGGATTGTTTGCTCCAAAGTCTTCCACTTTGGTCCTTGAAGGATAAGATTGCCTATTCACCGGCTCCACCACAAACAACGATCTTTGACACAAAGGTGCTTCTTGTCATCGTTGAGTTCTTTGTAAAATAAAGAATGAATCAAGTAAATGATTCAGTTGCAACAGCTTGATTAGGATGAAATAATCAGCAGCTTGCAGTCTTCAAGTGTGTAAACTTGATGTAGCTTGAATACAGAATACACTTGAAGATTTTCTCTAGATCAGTAGCCTTAAGCTCAGTAAGTTCAGCATGGTGCTTTTCTGAATAAAATGCATCTCAGGATTATCTGTATTTTTCTCTTGTAAAAATCATCATCTTTTTCTGAGTTATAAGTCCTCTATTTATAGGTAGGAGTCCTTGTGACTTGTATTTGAAATGCAAATATAGCCGTTCCATGTTTTGTCCTATTTGACTTGCTTTCTGTCACTATTCATAGGACTGATAGTGTCAGAATCCTTTTTGGAAGTGTACAGTCTGTCCATCCTTTGACTTGTAACCATTGGATAAAATCCTGAATCATCCCAACGTCTTTTTAATCTCAGCCATTGATTTGTTTAATAAGTCAGAGCCAGTTGGCTGTCCTTATCCATGTAATCTTCCATTGTAATCGTGAATTAATCGAGGTATGTATATCAGCAGGTTCATCAGTCTGCTGAAATACCTATCTGTCTACTGAACTATAATATGCTGTGTTTAAAACACAATGCAGCACACTTCTTTTGTCTAACTTTTATTTGTGAAGTTAGATTGCACCTTTTTTATCATAACTATGTTCCAATCACCATCCAACTTAAGGAACATAGACCTTGTACACAAGGTATATGTAATCAGTTTAGGTCATCACAGACTTGCCTAAATTCTGATTCCATATCCTTGAATTTAATTACTAAGTTTGATCCCTTAGCCTTCATTAAGCGAGTTTGAGCCCTCGCCTTCGCCTTCTGCAAGAGGTTCCAAACTAGTCTCATCGACCTATCTACCTATCGATATAGACCGGTCTGCTGATATAAATCAGCTGACCATTATAGTGCTTCTTTGATCAAACCTATTCAAAGATCAAACTCTAATAAACCTATACATTTGATCTAGACATCTTTTTGCCTTTGCACTATGACAGTTAGTCTGGCACTCATCACTAAAACTCAGAAATAAGTCCAACAGATTTCCCTCTTTTTGGTGATGATGCCAATACCCTCTCCAAACAGCAAAGCAAAAAGATTAAAAAAAAATAGAACAAACTTAGTCATCTTTCATTATAATCATTTGTTCAAAAATTATGACAGTCTATCATCAACAAAGATAAAACAGATAAGTATGCTGATCTACTGTCTTCTTTCCCTTTCCTCTCTTGCTTTTTCAGCTTGTTCTTGATATGTTTTGATTTCTCTGATCATCTCTCTCATCCAGTCATTTTCAATCAGAGTGAAATCAATATGAGGATTCACTTGTTTCCACCAATGTCATGCTTCAGGTAAAGTTAGATTTATCTGGTGTACCCTGAAGCCTAGCCTCATGTAAATCTCCTTGAATTCATTCAATGATTCCTTTTCATTTGTGGTAGGTAAACTCCTTTCACCTCTACCACCTCTTCCACCTTTTCTTGTGGCTCTCATTGATTTAACTCTGGCCTCCCAGAATTTTAAGCCCAAATATGAGTTAAGACCTTCATGAAATCCATTGTCATGATAGGGTCTCCTTTTGTTGTAGTAGACCTTCTTGTACTGTTTAAGAAGATCATCTGTGAGTGGAAGTCTGCCAGGAGCAGGTTCTCTATATGCATTTGTATCAGCTTCCCATCTCTTCTTTGCAAAAATCCTTGCAGCTTCTTTTGCTTCTGCTGTTTGCTCTTCCCCCTTATTGACATCATCAACAAAACGAGTCAGCCGGCCATATACACTCTCCTGTGTGATCACTAGGTTGTTCATTTGACCTTCAATAATTTCAGTCCTAGTGTCAATAGTTGTGATCCTTTCTTCCATTGTTTGCTCCAGCAGGGTTATCCTTTCAGTGATTTTAGGATCTGGTACCGCGAGGTGAGATGTAACAGCAGCCTCAGTAGGCTTAGGTGATTCAGCAAGTTTGTCAAGTTTCTTATGAATGGTTTCAAATTGGTCTTTCAGAAACTTGTCCTGCAGTGTATTTCCTTGCTTAATCCCCTTAACATCCATAGCAAGATCAGCTAGAGCATATTGTGTGGAAGTAATATTGGAGGCAACAGTTTCAGTGGTCCTCCCTCTATTCTCCACCAAATTCATTAAGTCTTCAAATCTCTGCTCTTGCCTGTCAAGTTGAGTTTTTAAGTTTGCAATATCATTTCTAACTGTCCTCAACTCTTCCATGACATGTGCTGGTACCCCACCAGCCATTCCTCTATCAGCTCCATCAGCAGGCTCTTCTACATTGTATTGTGGGCTATGTCTGCTGATAACCACTGCAAAACTCATATCCAGTCCAGCAGGGTTAGGTCCTTGATATTCCTCCAGAATAGGATTAAGAGCTGGTTCTTCAAGAATAGGTACAAATGCTGTTGAGGTTCATTATAAACATTTTCTTCTTGAGCATTTGAAATTCCTCATCACTATAGTCATAGTCCAAAGAATTGCTCATTCTCATCAATAACAAAGACCTGCCGACTATCTTTCCTATAGTGGTCTTGACTCAGAGGCTCCACTACAAATGTGACCTCTTCAACAACAACAACAGGGGTTTCCTCCAAACCCAAAGATTGTTCCAACCTGTGTCCAGGTGCTGTTTGTAACTCAACAACCTGTGACTTCTGTTCCAACCTTTGTTCAGGTGCTGTTTGAACCTCAGCAGCCTGAACCTCCTGTTCCACTCTTTGAGGATTGAATACAGCCTCATTATCCACTTGGAATCCTTCAGCATGACCAATCATTGTTAGGATAATAGCAGTTTTGGATAAGATCCCCTCAGTGTCAATCCAGTCTTGATATTGAATTGATTCCTCTGAACTGGCACTAGGTTCGCTATGGTCAGTAACCCTCTCATCACTTGAATCCACAGTCTGTTAATCATCAACATGCTCAGCAGGTTCTTCAACAAATAATGGATCTACCTCACCAACCATTCTGTTTGCACCAATGTCTATTCCCTCATTGATTTGTGCCTCAATATCATCCATGATGAGATTCTCCATATCTTCATCTGTCTGTCCAGTTTGCTGTTTTTCAATAGATTTTCCAGCACCAATAGACTGCCCTTCAGTTGGTTCAATAAGCATTGCAGTCCTACTTGTTCCTCCTGGACCAGATGGATGATTGTCATCAGAATCAGATGATGAAGAGTCATCATCACCTCTTGGATTCCTGAACTTGACACCCTCTTCTTTCTGTTGTTCGTCAAACAAATCCATCAGCCTTGATTGCAGTAAGGTGGTATCAATCAGATCCAGCTAGTTCTCCACTCCCAATTTTTCAAAAGCCCATTCTTCAAAATCTGTCATTGGTTCTGCAGCTGGCTTTTGTCTCTTATAATATCCAAACGTCCATTGGAAATAATCAGCCACCAACAGGAGCTTTGGATCAAAATACCCTTCTTTCTTCTTTTTCTCATGTCTTTGAAAGGGCAAGAATGATCTTCTGGGAGCTGTTCCAGTACCTTGTTGACCTCCAAAGGTCTCTACATGTAGATTCAAGGTTTCTTCCACAGTTGCTTCTAGGTCAGTAGGTTTCTCAGGTTGGATATTAGTCCCTACTACCTCCATCTGTATAACACTTGGTTCCCCCTGACTAATATGCTCAGCAGCCGGGTCAGCAGCAGACTGCTCTTCCCCCTGAACTATTGCAGGATCTTGTACAAGTGTTTCCACTTCCACAGCAGATATAACCTCAGTTGTTTGCTGTGGTTCTTCAACAAGTTGCTCAACAACAACTTGGGCAGATTGCTCAACAACAACCTCTACATCCTCAGTAGGCTTTATAATGGTTATAGGTTCAGCATCAATAGGCTCTCCTACTTCTGCTTCTTCTTCTACTGCTTCTTCTTCTTCTTCCTTTTGAGCCTCCAAAATTTTCAATTCCTTTCCTTTTCCATGTTTCTTCTTTTTCTTGGCAATCTCCTTCATTCTTTTGGAGAGTGGATCATCTTCAATATCAATAACTTTCCTCTTTCTTCTTACTTCTTTCTGTTGCTCCTTCAAAATTTCAGCAACAGTCTTCTTCTCAACTACAGCAGGGTCAGTAGCTTCAATATCAATTGGACCCTCAGCAGACTCATCAGTCTGTGCTGTTTGCTTTCTTGTTCTTTTAGGCTTTAACATTTATGTTATCTTCCTTGTGTTAGTAGCCTTTCTTTTCTCAGTAGTCTTCTTTTATGCAGCAGGCTTAACAACTTTCTTGACCTGCTCACCACCAGCATCACCATCATCTCCACCATTATCACTATCAGCAGCCTCAGCAACACCTTCTTCATCATCATCCAGACCAGGGATAGGATAATCAATCTCTTTCTTGTATCTGGACTGGTTTATCTTCTCAGGTGCAACATCAGGAATTTCCAAGTGATTCAGCAGGGCCTGAACCATTAATCCTAAGGGTAAGGCCTTGGATTTCCTTTTTCCTTTTTTCTCTTCCTTGGCAACCTTCTTCATTTAATGAATGAAATATCCAGCCCAATCAAACTTCTTACTTCTGCAAATAATCATCAGAAGTTCTATTTTGGGTCCTGATAGAGTCTTCCAACGAGGACTAAGATGTTCTTAGCAATGATTTTGCTCAACAAATTGTATTCATAACCGATATGTTTCACATTGATTCCTGGAATTGATTTGACGGCTTTATTGGTCTTGATTTTGTCAACAAAATCAATCCTTGACAATCCCATTTCCTCAGGATTTACAGGAGCATCTATTACTTCTGCAAAACCAAACACTTCCTCAGAAGAGTCCGAGGAGACTTCAATCTCCCGTGCATTTACAGTGGTGGTAAATGCTTCTCTTCCTTCTCTTACTACAATGTTTCTCCAGAAATTGACAACATTTGTATAAGAGATTGTTTCCAATCTTATATTCCGTATATTCTCCAATCCTTCATATCTCCTTATTCTTCGACCAATGTTGATGGCTAGTTCAGTTTGATTAGCATCAACAACAAAGCCTCTAACACTTTGGCTTGTTTCAATTTGAACATCATCCTTTTCCGCCATTGTTAAAAGAAGAGATGAAGAAGATAGTTTGTAAATCTGTGTTCAAACGGTGTAAAAGTAGAGAATATCAATCTGAGATTTTGTAGTAGCCTCTGTGTAATAGTCTGTGTATATATAGGCAAATGCAGTTGAAACTGTCAGAACATGTACTGTGCATTTAACCATGATTAGTTTGAATGAATGCTAACTTGACACGTGGCCCATTACTTCTCCATAACGTTTGTAACCGTTGGATCTTGTAACTGCGGTTATATAGGATAGAATAAATATCCCGCCAATCTACTTTTTGACTTTAATTAGTTTGACTGTGTAACGTTTCATTCAGCAGACTTGCCATCGCCAGGTTGGCTCAAGCGACCTGCGATATCATCTTCTCAAAGAACTCCGACCGTGTAACTCTGCTGATCCTTGATTCTTTCTTATTTTGTTCAATTGATAATGCAAAATGAAGTTTAATACCAATGACAGATCTGTCAAGTGAGCTCACCCAACATGACAAAGACCAATCCCCTTGGCAACATCATTTGCTTAATTGTCCAAACATAAGTACATGGAATTGTTGATACCAATGACTAATCTGTTAAGTGAGCTCACCCAACATAGCAAAGACTAATCCCCTTGGTGAATTCCAGTACATTGCTGATTATCCGTCAACTTTGATAATTCCAAGTTCAATCCTTAGTTTAGCTAATCTTTCACTATGAAGTGGTTTTGTGAAAATATCAGGAAGTTGATCTTCAGCAGGGAAATACAGAATCACCACGTCCTTCTTTTCAACATGATATCTTATAAAATGATGTCTCACATCAATGTGCTTGGTCCTTGAGTGCAAAACAGGATTTTCAGTGATTGCAATTGCACTTGTGTTGTCACACATAATTGGAATTTCTTTTTCTTCAATTCCACAATCCCTTAATTGTTGTCTTAACCATAGTATTTGTGCACAAAGAACTTCCAAAGAAACAATGTATTGGCTTTCAACGGTGGAAGTTGATATAGAATTATGTTTTTGCTAAACCAGAAACCAGTCTATTTCCCATTAAGCGATTGTGAGTTCTGTGGTGCTTTTTCTATCAATTTTCATCTAGCATGATCGTAACTGAGTATGATATAACTTTGAAACTTCCATCCTTGGAATACCATATCCCTACTCCCAAAGTCTCTTTAAGATATTTGAGAACTCTTTTGACTGCACCTAAATGACTTTATTTAGGTTTAGATTGAAATCTTGCACAAACACCTACAAACAAAGGATATATCAGTCTCATTGGCGAAGAAGGTGCAATGCAGATCGCCTATCATCCTTCTGTATAAAGTCTGATCAACATCTTTGCCTTCCATATCTTCATCCATTCTGATATTTGTACTCATAGGAGTTGATATCTTGGGGCTATTTTCCATACCAAACTTCTTTAGTAGCTCCTTAATGTACTTGGTTTGATGAATGAAGATTCCATCTTTCATCTGTTTAACTTGCAATCCCAAAAAGTAGTTCATTTCTCCAATCATACTCATTTGGAATTTGCTCTTCATTAGATTTGCAAATTTTTCACATAGCAATTCATTTTCAGAACCAAAGATTATGTCATCAACATAAATGTGTACAAGCAGGGTGTTGTCCTTCTCATTGATTCTGAAAAGAGCCTTATCAATGGTGTCTTTTGTAAAACCATTGTCCACCAAGAATTGAGATAGAGTCTCATACCATGCTCTTGGTGCTTGTTTCAAACCATAAAGTGCTTTGTCGAGTCTATACACTTTATCTTCTTGATATTTAACTTCAAATCCAGGAGGTTGCTGAACATACACTTCCTCCTCTAGAATGCCATTCAAAAATGCACTCTTGACATCCATTTGATATACCTTGAAGGTTTTATATGCAGCATGTGCCAAGAATAATCTGATAGTTTCCAATCTTGTAACAAGTGCATAAGTTTCATCAAAATCTATTCCTTCAGCTTGAGAATAGCCTTTTGCAACTAGTCTGGCCTTATTCTTCACAATGGTACCAGATTAATCAAGTTTGTTTCTGTATACCCATTAGTACCAATGATATTTGCATGACTTGGCCTTTCAACTAGTGTCCAAACTTGATTTCTTTCAAATTCATTTAACTCTTCTTCCATAGCAATTATCCAATCTGGATCTGAAATTGCTTCTTCAACAACTTTAGGTTCCATTTTTGATGGAAAACAAGTAAACTTTGCTTCTAATTGTCTTCTAGTCCTCACACCTTGCTGTACATTGCCAATAACTTGTTCAGCAGGGTGATTCCTTAACCGTTGTGGATTTTGGTTAGATTGATTCTCAGGAACCTCATCTTCAGTAGGGTCTGCTGTTGCTGCTTCAATAGGGGGTTCAGCAGATCCTTGAACTGTTTCAGTTGTTGCATCAGTAGTATCACCAGCAGGGTGTTCAGCAAGGGTAGAATCAGAAACATTTAGGTCATTAAACCTTTCCAAAATTTCAACACAATCTGGATCAGTGACTTGTAGATTCTCAGCAGGTTCACAAGCTTCATATTCCATACCAGTGAACTTAGGTTCATCAAACACAACATGCATTCTTTCTTCATGTTTCAGTGACCTTTTGTTCAGTACTCTGAATGCCTTGCTGACTGCAGAATATCCCAAGAAAATTCCTTCATCTGACTTTGGTTGGAATGTCTTCAAATGCTCCATATGATTTAAGATAAAACATTTAATTCCAAATGAATGGAAATAGGATATATTAGGTTTCCTTCCATTCCAAATCTCATAAGGTGTCTTCAGCAGCTTCTTGTTCACTGAGGTTCTGTTTTGTGTATAGCATGCTGTATTAATTGCTTCAGCCCAATATCTTTCAGGTAGCAATGCTTCACAAATCATAGTCCTTCCTGCTTCTTTCAATATCCTGTTTCTTCTTTCAGCAACTCCATTTTGCTGAGGTGTACCAGCAGCAGCAAGTTGATGTAGTACACCATTTTGTTCACAGTATTCTCTTATAACTTTGTTGAGGAACTCAGTACCCTTGTCTGATCTGATTTTTACTACTGTTAAACTTTTCTCATTATGTAATCTCTTCAAAAGATCAGGCATCTTTTTGAGTGTTTCACTTTTCTTGTTCATAAATACCACCCAAGTGTACCTTGAATAATCATCCACAACCACTAAGGTGTATTTCTTTCCTGTAAGACTTGTTGGTGTAACTAGTCCAAATAGATCCATATGCATCAGATCCAAGACACTATTAGTTGATTGCTTAGTCTTTGATTTGAAGCTTGACTTTGTCTGTTTACCTTGCTGACATGCATCACATATAGTATCTTTCTTGAATGTGATCTCAGGTAAACCAATCACCGGTTTCTTCTTCACCAACTGATTGATGTCATCAAAATTTAGATGATTCTGCTTCTTATGCCATAACCAATTGAGTTCTGACTTGGTATGCACAATCAGACATGTTTTTCGGAACTCTGATGAGACCAATCCACAACATACATGTTTTGTTGTCTTCTACCAGCCAATACAACTTGATCACCTCTTTCACTAATGACAATACAGTTGTTTTTGTCAAAAGTGACCTTGTATCCCATGTCACAGAATTGTCCAGTGCTCAGCAAGTTGTAGTCCAGTCCTTCCACATATGCAACATTCTTGATTGTAAGTCCATTCCTCACAAGTGTGCCATATCCTCTTGTGTAACCAGTGTATTTTTGTTGCCAAAATTCACCCTTGGACCATCCTTTGTCACAAAATTTGACAAGCAAAGTGCTTATTCTTTGTCATATGTCCGGAACATCCTTTGTCAAAGTACTGGACACCCTACAAAACAAAGTTAATACATTTTAGGTACCCAAACCTGTTTGGGTCCATAATGGTCGATGGTAACCATGACCCTCGTATGTTTCCATAAGGTCTTCTTCTAAAAGTGTCATACTTTGGTTCATACATGTATTCCACACATCCATAAGTTCTAACAGTTGGTTGTGTAGGATTCACATATGTTTTCTGGCCTTTTGGTTTATAATGCTGTTTGAAGTGATTTTTGTTGTTAGAAGCATTAGTATAACCATTGGTTTGTTGTCTGTTAGGAATAGCCCTGTAGTATGGAGTCTGTTGAGGTCCCTGCTGAGGTCTTGTATAAGCCCTCTGCTGAGTCCTTTGCTGATTCCATTGTTTAGGTTTTACCCTAGCAAAGATGGTTATACTTGTCTGTTTCTAGCATTAGATCTTTGGAATATTCCAGTCATCATCGAGAGGGAACAATCTACCTTTCCCCCACGAGATAAGTATCCCTATAATGATTAACATTTTTGGGTTTAGGATTCTTATCCTTGGAATATTTCTGGTTCTTTCCTTTTTGTGGTCCAGCACTTGGTAGATGGTCTTCTATCGGCAGAGTTTAGTAAGGCACTGATGTCCTACTTTTGGATTTATTCTTTTATTAGAGAGTTGACTTCTTTGACTTTCGATTTTGCTTCCTTGAAGCATTCTCGATGAGGTTTTTCTCGCTTCAAAGAACCTTATCGGGAGTTGGATCTTGTGTGTGTACAAACTTAGGACCAATTCGGTACTAGGTTTCAAGATCGCATCGGATCCACTCTCTTTGGATTGTTGAGTTCCAAATCCAAGCCATGTTCTATCACCATAAGGCTTTCCAGATTTGTATGCGAAGAGAGAACAAGATGGTTCAAACAGATTCGAAGTTCTTTGGATGTTCAATGACCTTATATCGATTCTGTCCAACATCTGTTTCCTTACCTTTGAGAACTCTTAATTCAGCATTCAATCTTTCAACTTCTACTTGAAGAGCTTCTTTTTCAGCCTTCACAATCTCATAACCAAGTTGTATTTTCCTCAGTTGATTGAGGATGGCATCCAAAGCTTCTTCATTGTAAGAGTTTCTAGGATTTGAACCACAAGTTGATTCACAATCACTACTAGTAGGAGTGTTAATTGATACAGTATTGTATACCTCCTCTGTTTCATCCATATTAGCCATTAATGCATAGTCTTCCATATCAGCAACCAGTGTTGTGTCATCAGATTCATTTCCTTTTTCAGATTCCACTTCATAACCTGATTCATCTTCAGCAACCATAGCCTTCTTTCCGTGTCTTCTTTGTTGGCTCTTGGTATTCAGTAGGTCTGGACAATCAGGTCTAAAATGTCCAGGCTTCTTGCAATTGAAGCAAAGATAATCATGTTCCTTACTTTGTTTTAACTCAGGACAGTCAGGTTTGAAGTGTCCTGGTTTCTTGCATTGAAAGCACAAGTAATCATTGTCTTTTCTTGAATCATCCTTCTTATTTTCACTGAATTTCTTAGTGAAATTCCTTGGAGAAACCTTTCCAGATTTCATCATCCTGATTTTCTTGCTCAGTAGGGCAATCTGCTCTTGCATTTCATCCAGCAGATCATATTGAGCTCCTAATGTCTCTTCTTGATGGTTGGCAGCCAGTGCAGTTGTTTTTGGTTCCTCTTTTTCAGTGGTAGGAACCAATCTCTTGCTGAATTCATAAGCTTTAAGATATGAGAATAATTTGAAGGTATCCACTTCATGTAGCTTTCTCATTTCTTCTATTGCAGTGACTTTCATCTCCCAAACTTCTTTGTCAGGTAATGCTTCCAAGATTTTTGAGTTGATTTCTTCTTTTGAATAACTTACACTCAGTAGGGTAAGTTCATCTAGGATAGCATTGAATCTTGACTCCATTTGCTCAATGGTTTCATTTGGTAGCATTTTGAACTTTTGAAATCTCTTTTTGGCCACACTGATTTTATTCTTCTTAATTGCATCAGTGCCTTCACAGATCAACTGTTTCTTGTCGCAAAGTTCTTTTGCTATTTTGCAATCTTTAACCTTCATGTACATATTGCTATCCAAGGTTCTATAAATGATATCAATAGTAATATTGTTGAGGTTTGCTCTCTTTCTGTCTTCAGCATTCCATTCTCTTTTTGGTTTTGGAATGTATTGTGTCTCATCTCCCACTGTTACTGCTTTGGTAATCTCCAGTGGTCCATCATCAAGACATCCATCATTTCATCATGAGTTGCGACAAGGTAAGCTTTGCATTCGACGTTTATATTCATCAAATCTATCTAGAGAACACATCAGCATAGTTCTAGCATAGTGGTTGTTATCCATGATGCAAGTCATTGAAAATCAGTGATTTGAAAAAGTTTTCAATGTATTTTCACAAGTACAACAAGTAGGATTACTTGAGCAATGTACTAATTGCTCCGATACCAATTGTTGGTCCCTTAAAGGCTTAGGTTAAGTTTAGAGGGGTGAATAAACTTAACAATTACAACTTTGGAGTTAACAAACTCAAGAACCTCAATGCCTGCTAATATCTCAATGAGTCTCACCGACACCTCGATGAGAGTTGCCGATATCTGATGAGTCTCATCGACAGATTAAGTTTCCGAGTTTGTGCAGTGGAATAATATCAAAAATTAAGCCTTAAAACTTGTTGTATAATATGATACTAAGTATTAGATACTCAGCAGTGTATGTGTGTGATGTCAGTTGCTAGATTCAGTAGGTTGATGTGTATGATAAGCTAAATGCAGAATGTAAGTGCAGTACGTAAGTAGGCAGATTTTATAGTGGTTCCAGGTGGTGTAATCCAGTCAGTCCACTCTTCTCCTGTGATGTTGGAGGTAATTCACTAGAGATCTTTGAAGTATCTGTTACGAAGATTCCTAAGGTTGCTTGTCTTTCACCAATAACTATGGCTTCACAAACTGAAAACTAGAAACAGGTAGGATTGCTGCTTCAAAGTCTTCCACTGGTCCTTGAAGGGTAAGATTGCCTCTTCACCAGCTCCACCACAAACAACAGTCTTTCACACAAATGTGCTTCACTGTCTTCAGCAGGTTCTTTGTAAAATAAATAATGAATCAAGTAAATCATTCAGTTGCAGCAGCTTGATTTGGATGAAATAATCAGCAGCTTGCAGTCTTCAAGTGTGTAAACTTGATGTAGCTTGAATATAGAATACACTTGAAGATTTTCTCTAGATAGTAGCCTTAAGCTCAGTAAGTTCAGCAGGGTGCTTTTCTGAATAAAATGCAGCTCAGGATTATCTGTATTTTTCTCTTGTAAAAATCATCATCTTTTTCGGAGTTATAAGTCCTCAATTTATAGGTAGGAGTCCTTGTGACTTGTATTTGAAATTCAAATATAGGCGTTCCATGTTTCGTCCCATTTGACTTGCTTTCTGTCACTATTCATATGACTGACAGTGGCAGAATCCTTTTTAGCAGTGTACAGTCTGTCCATCCTTTGACTTGTAACCATTGGATAAAATCATGAATCATCCCAACGTCTTTTTAATCTCAGTCATTGATTTGTTTAATAAGTCAAAGGTAGTTGGTTGTCCTTATCCATGTAATCTTCCAATGTAATCTTGAATTAATCGAGGTATGTATATCAGTAGGTTCATCAGTCTGCTAAACTATAATATGATGTGTTTAAAACAGAATGCAGCAGACTTCTTTTGTCTAACTTTTATTTTTGAAGTTAGATTACACCTTTTTGATAATAACTAAGTTCCAATAACCATCCAACTTAAGGAACTTAGACCTTGTACACAAGGTATATGTAATCAGTTTAGGTCATCACAGACTTGCCTAAATTCTGATTCCATATCCTTGACTTTAATTACTAAGTTTGATCCCTTTGCCTTCATTGACTGAGTTTGAGCCCAGCCTTGGTTCAAAAGAGTTCCGAGACTAGTCACTCGACCTATCTACCCCATCGATATAGACTACACGATATAAATCGGTGACCATTCTGATGCTTGTTTGATCAAACCTATTCAAAGATCAAACTCTAATAAACCTATACATTTGATCTAGACATCTTTTTGCCTTTTCACTATGACAGTTAGTCTGGAACTCGTCACTAAAACTCAGAAATAAGTCCAACAGATTTGTATAAAATCTGAATTCCAAGAAGGCATTAATATGTCTATCAAACTAGCATTAATTGATAATTGGATTAATGATAGAAAAGATTATGTACTAGGTGCAGCAGAAGGCAACCTAGCTTACAATAAGTTTATGTTCGCAGTATATCCTAAGTTTGGACTTAGTATACACATGTTCGCAGTATATCCTAAGTTTGGACTTAGTATACACAGCAAAAACTTAGACAAAGCTTTATCTCGTATACATCACTTCGAACAAGAAGATCTGATGAATAAAGGTGATATACCTTTTAGTGTAACTTATTTAATAAGTTATGCCTTAACTAATAGTCATCATAGCATTGACTATAGAAAAACAGAATACATCGAATTAGACGATGTTTTCTAAGAAATAGGAACTATAAAAGAAAAGAACTTTTTCTAATATAGATCCTAACAATGACTCTTGGGCAACGGATATTGCTAAAGACAAAAGTATATTAGGCACTAAAGAAACACCTAATATATTAACTAATAGGTTCTCAATTGGAGAAACCTCATCCCGAAGGAGCTTTGTTAAAACTCCTATGGCAAGAGACTGCATCAATGAGATCAGATAATGAACTACTCTTATCAATTCCTGAAAGAATAGATAATGCAACCCAAACACTAAAAAATCTTTGTGGATACATGGACACCAAGGAAAACGCTTGGGTTCGTAAGAAAAGTCCAAGCCGTTCTCAAGAACTTTGGACTTACCAAAGGATTGAAATCCTTAGTAAGAAAAGTAGATTTCAAAAAGATATCTACCAAAGAGAAATAAATGGGAAACCATTAAAAATTTCTCTACCTTTAAAGAAGAATTATTCTTTAAAAGAATTAAGGAAACCAAGGAAGAAACTTGGGTTCTTGTGAAAAAACCCATGTGTTATCAAATACTTGGGGCGAATGAATGAATTGAACTTCTTAGTAAAAGAAGTAGATTCTAGAAAGATATTTATTTAAGAGAAATATCTGGAAAACCTGTAAAGATATCACAATCTTTAAAACAAGCATTTTATTTTGAATCGAGATATCAATTCAAATAAAATGGATAAAGATTCAATCTTTAAAAAAGATAAAATTCTTAAAGAAACAAAACCTCTAAGAGTTAGACCTATTACGGTACCAGTAACCTGGGATACCTTAAGAAGCGAAGGACTTATTTCTCATAAAAAAAGAGTACAGATTCTCGCAAACAGGAGTGGATTTCACGAAGAAATATATTTAAGGGAAATTTCTAGTAATAAGAAATTGCCGGTACCACCATCCGTTTAAAATGAGTATTGCCAACATTGAAAATATGGTAGAACAACTCATAGAAAAGAATAAGCTCATCTTAAACAAACTTGATGCCTTACATCAAACAACAAATGATCCTTTAATGCACGGTTAAAGACTTAGAATTTACCGCCGCCAAGATCATAAGTGATTCAAAAGAAAGAGCAATTGTTGTTCATAAAAAATCTTTTGAACCTACCTTTCCATCTGCTGGAAATTATAGTTATCCCAACTTCATGGTTGGAAATAAAGAATTAGGATCCTCTACAGACCCTAATGCTTTGCCTTGGCCTCAAAAACCAAAAATACTAAAGCTATGAGCATTAGTGAAAAACTAGAATTATTTTTCTGGGGCAACCTAGAAAAGAATGAAATTATTCTAGATGGAAAACAAACTTCACCATTAGATGAAGTAATATATATTATGACCCTCGACGAGCCAGAAATAGGAGAAGAAATGGTAAACAGACCAGAATTGAGAAAGATTCTTGGGCTAGAAACCATGAACGTCTTAAATAAAAAAGACCATACTTCCTCATCTGAAGACCACTCAGAACAAGAAGAAACTACTTCATCTTCAGACGAAGAATATACAGAGACGTTCAGAATGAACAGAGATGAAGCTAGCAATACCTTTAATCAAGGCGAAACTAGTAATAGACCTAATTCGTTTAATCTTCCTACTAACACTAGGGATAAAATAATGGATTTAAGAGTTTTAAACCTCGATATAGACATCAATCGAGACAAACATATCGAAGAATAGGCTACAGAATTAAGCTTGGTAATACAATTTAATAAAGAAGCTTATAATACTGCTAAAAAGGTTTTACTTCTTGTATAACTTAAAACTAGCGGTAATGTCAAAACCTTCATCCAAAATACAGTGTTTACAAACGAAACTCCTATGGGTGTCGCTCAAGATGTAACAGATAGCATCTATTACATTTTTACAGGAAGTAATTTAAGTTCTACGGAGTCAAGAAATTTCTATACAAAAGAGATGCAAGAAAAAGCCAGACTCAGGCACAGAAATATGCAGATATGTGATATCTGTCAAATTGACGCTTTCATACTAGAATATGAAAGAAATCTCTATGATTTACCTCCTAGAGAATATGAAGGTCTTATTAATTATTCTCTTCTATGAGTTGTTCTACCATTTTTTCAATGTTGGCAATACTCATTTTATACGAATGGTGGTACCGGCAATTTCTTATTAGCAGAAATTTCCCTTAAATAGATTTCTTCGTGAAATCCACTGCATTTATGAGAATCGAACTCTTTTTTATGAAAAATAAGTCCTTCACTTCTTAAGGTATCCTGTGTTACTTGGTACCGTAATAGGTCTAACTCTTAAAGGTTTTGTTTCTTTAAGAATTTTTTCTTTTTCAAAGATTGAATCCTTATCCATTTTATTTGAATTGATATCTCGATTCAAAATAAAATGCTTGCTTTAAAGATTGTGATATCTTTAAAGATTTTCCAGATATTTCTCTTAAATAAATATCTTTTTGGAATCTACTTCTTTTACTAAGAAGTTCAATTCTTTCGTTCGCCCCAAGTATTTGATAACACATGGGTTTTTTCACAAGAACCCAAGTATCTTCCTTGGTTTTCAATATTCTTATAAAGAATAATTCTTAAAGGGAGAGAAATTTTTAATGGTTTCCCATTTATTTCTCTTTTGTAGATATCTTTTTGAAATCTACTTCTCTTACTAAGGATTTCAATCCTTTTGTAAGTCCAAAGTTCTTGAGAACGGCATGGAGTTTTCTTACGAACCCAAGCGTTTTCCTTGGTGTCCATTTATCCACAAATCTTTTTAAGTGATTGGGTTGCATTATCTATTCTTTCAGAAATTGATAAGAGTAGTTCATTATCTGATCTCATTGATGCAGTCTCTTGCCATAGGAGTTTTAACAAAGCTCCTTCGGGATGAGGTTTCTCCAATTGAGAACCTATTAGTTAATATATTAGGTGTTTCTTTAGTGCCTAATATACTTTTGTCTTTAGCAATATCCGTTGCCCAAGAGTCATTGTTAGGATCTATATTAGAAAAAGTTCTTTTCTTTTATAGTTCCTATTTCTTAGAAAACATCGTCTAATTCGATGTATTCTGTTTTTCTATAGTCAATGCTATGATGACTATTAGTTAAGGCATAACTTATTAAACAAGTTACACTAAAATGTTTATCACCTTCATTCATCAGATCTTCCATTCGAAGTGATGTATCATTTCTATCATTAATCCTTTTATCAATTAATACTAGTTTGATAGGCGTATTAATGCGTTCTTGGAATTCAGATTTTATACAAATCTTTATGGCTACTTCTCCAGAGACATCTTTGATATCTACGTGAAGTTCTTGAGTACTAACAAAATAAAAAAAATAATTGTTTTCTCTTCTAAAGACGCTGCTTACAAAGCTAGGCATTCTAAAGATTTTTTCTTTCTTAAGATCTAACTTAGAGGCCTTTCACACAATTCACCGATAGAATTATTCTAACACTCAATAATCAAACTGTGATTATTGGCAAGATTAGAAAAGCAATGAAAATTGCACATAAGGGTTTTTTAGAATCCATGAAAAAGAATTCTAAAATACCAATGACACCCGCTATCAACATTAGTCCTCACAACATTCAACGTTTAGAGGGAGGATTATACAAAATTGAACCGGAAAATACAGAGGAGCATGAATTAGATCATGAACTCAAAACAGAAATAGAATTTAATATAGACAACTATAAGTTTCAAAAGATTAATGATCTATTACAAAAAGTTTGTAGTGAAAATCCTATAGACCCTATAAAGTCTAAAAAATGGTTGAAAGCCACTATAAAACTCATAGATCCAAAAACTATAGTCAAAGTAAAACCGATGATCTATAGTCCTCTGGACAGAGAAGAATTTGGTAAACAAATTCAAGAGCTATTAGACTTAAAAATCATTAAGCCTAGTAAATCACCTCACATGTCTCCAGCCTTCCTTGTAGAAAATGAAGCCGAGAAAAGAAGAGGAAAAAAGAGAATGGTTGTCAACTATAAACCTATGAATATAGCAACAATAGGTGATAGTCATAATCTACCTAACAAAGATGAACTTCTAACTCTTATAAGAGGAAAGAAGATCTTTAGTAGTTTTGATTGTAAATCTGGATTCTGGTAGGTTTTGTTAGATGAAGAATCACAATTTTTAACTGCTTTTACCTGTCCTCAAGGACACTATCAATGGCATGTTTTACCATATGGATTAAAACAAGAGCCATATATATTTCAAAGACATATGCAAAATGCATTCAGATCTTTTGAGAAATTCTTATGTGTTTATATTGATGACATACTCGTCTTCAGCAACACAGAAAAAGAGCACTATATGCACGTTGCAATAGTACTCAAAAAATGCGAGGAGTTAGGAATAATCTAATCCTTAAAAAAGACACAGCCCTTTAAAACAAAGATTAATTTTCTAGGTATAGAAATAGATCAAGGTCTTCATTGTCCTCAAAATCATATTTTTGAAAATATACACAAATTTCCAGATAAGATCGAAGACAAAAACCAACTGCAAAGGTTTTTAGGTATATTAACTTCAAAGGTTTTTAGATTTCTAATTAGGACCGATAATAAAAACTTCACATATTTTCTGAATACCAATATAAAAGGTGTTAACAAACATGGAAGACTTGTTAGATTGCAGATGTGGCTATCAAGATACTGCTTTGAGGTTGAACACATCACAGGAAATAAAAATATATTTGCTGATTTTCTAACCTAAGAATTTAAAGGTTAAAAGCAGGATTGACGCAATCAAAAGCAATGGAAGAGTTGCAAAAATTAAAGTTGCAAGAATCAACAATGGACTTAGAACTAAAAGTTCTATGGTATCGTATAAGCATATTGGAAAATTCCAATAAGCAACAAAAGGAAATTGATATTCCTTGCACTAGCAATAGTAGCAAAATATCAGCTATTCCGGATCAAACGATAACCAGTAAAGAATCATCAAATCCGTTGATTCCTAGCATCTTGGAAAAAGATGTACAAACATCAACAACATTGGTTAAACCCTCTGATTTAATCACTGGATTTAGACCCAATACAAAGGATATTCAAAGTCCTAATAAATTTGAAGGTCACACTTTAGTATCAACACCAATTGATTCGGTCATTTCATGACCAAAATATTATTATGTGGTTTTTAATGGACCATATGCAGGTATATACACCGTATGGGAAGCTACAAAACATGCAGTTGAAGGAATTTCAGGAGTGCAACATAAAATATATAATACACTCACTGAAGCAAAAGTAGCAGGAGATATCTTTGCACGAGAAAACTTGACAACACCTCCTAAGTTGATGTCAGGCGCAGATTGCTTGAAGGCAACCTTCAAGGAAATTCTACGAAAAGAAAAGAAGCCTACACAAATGGTTTCACTCGGAAGAATCTCAATCACTAAACCAGTTGAGAAACAACAACAGTTTACACTGACCGAAGAAAGGTTTAAAGAACTTTGCAAGCATGCTAGAAGAGCAAGTGAAGATCATTTTCTAATAGAAAAGTTTTTCACAACAGATAGTCAGGATTTAAGTCTATACAACTTCATCGAAGGGGCTGAACCTAGTCTAGTCAATGAAATATTCAGATATGGGATGGCACGTCTAATTTATCCCAGGAAAAACCTTCTGGAGATAGGTTAATTACCAGAAGCCATCAAGAAGGCCATCAAGACCTTCAAGACTAAAGTCATAAAAGAAGCAGATCGACTAATCTTCCTCAAAATCACTAGTCCTTTACCAGTCAGGAAAAATGGTATGTTTCAACCACCATATCATTTAATTGAAATTGGAATATCGAAAGAAAAACTTGAGTATACACCCTCAAGACCTTTAGAAGATATTACTGATGATATTGAAAGAATTATTATTCAACGATTTGGTCAATTAGTTGATCAATTATTAAAGATACGTGACGATTCACTTATCAAAGTTAATTATCAAGATCATCATACCTTGGTAATTTCTAAAACATTGAAGCAAATTACTACTGAAGATGTAAGATCTCTACTTCAATATGAAAGAGCATTTCGAAGCAGATACGTTATGACAATTCATAACGAGGAAATATGTTCCATATTAAAGAAAGCCTTTGAAAAGGTAAAAACTGAGTATCTACGCAAATATTGCAATAAAAAGATACAACAAACAACTTTTATTGATCAAGATCATAATACTGGATCAACATCAGCATATGAAGACGAAGCGTCAGCACCAACATCAGAAAAATCCACGTCAGATACTACATCAGCAGCTAGTGGATAATATGTAAGCACTTATGTCAGGTGCAATAATATAAAGTCAGTGGACAACAAATTCTCGGTGGAGAATAAAGTAAAAGCAAAAGAGGAAAAAGTATGCCGGCCAACAAGCATAAATGACAAACACATTTAAACTTTTAGCTTTCCTTTTACGTCAGCAATGACGAATATAAATGAATATTCGCTTGTGAATTATTCGGATCCTTCCTTCATTCATCTATAAAATGAAGAAGTTCTTGCATTTGTAAGATATCTTTTTTCCACATATATCGCAAATTGTATCATTTTCATATTTTTAGCTTTACCTAAAAATGATGTGTGAGTAGTCCTCTCCTATAATGGGGATGGTAACACCATCATAAATATGTATTAGTTTCGAGTGTGTATGTACATATGTTTGTTTTGAATAAAATTTGTCTTTACAAATCCAATTTCTACATATCCCATGAATCCATTGTTCTGAGAACCTGGACTAGCTTATGCGTCATCGGAAGAGTACCGCTCGGCAGAAGGCCATAGGGAAAGTGTCCATCGGCGTTGCTATTGGTGCGGGAGTAGGGGAAATCTAGGGAATATGATGAATGAGAAGGATGATATACATTTCATGGTGCCATCTTCATTATAGAATTTAAAAAACCAAAGGTACACCCTTTATCATTTCCGCAGAACACGCATAAAAATTTGGGACAAAAACCCCATGAAAAACATGGTATCAGAGCCTTGTTATGTTCCTAAAACAGAAAATCCAATATGGATAAAGATCCTATGGATCTAAGTCATACTCACAATGCTAACTGTGAGATAGAAGATGAGTCTCAACTCATAGTCAACGAATCCTCTACCGGATTCAATGCTCAAATAATGATTCAACAAGAATTATTATCTAAGATAAAATCCTCTAAGTTGGATCTTAAGAAAGAAAAAAGCTTTAGAATGCCTAGCTTTGTAAGCAGCGTCTTTAGAAGAGAAAGCAAATTTTTTAATTTTGTTAGTACTCAAGAACTTGACGTAGATATTAAAGATGTCTCTGGAGAAGTTTATTTACCTCTTATTACCAAACAAGAGATAAATAAAAATCTTCTTAAAATAAAAGAAGACACAGATCAAAGATCAGTATGGTTCATCTTGGAGCCATAAAGATTTGTATAAAATCTGAATTCCAAGACGCCATTAATACGCCGATCAAAGTAGCATTAATTGATAATAGGATTAATGATAAAAAAGATTGTGTACTACGTGCATCAAAAGGCAACCTAGCATACAATAAGTTTATGTTCGCAGTAAATCCTAAGTTTGGACTTAGTATACACAGCAAAAACTTAGACAAAGCTTTATCTCTTATACATCACTTCGAACGAGAAGATCTGATGAATGAAGGTGATAAACCTTTTAGTGTAACTTATTTAATAAGTTATGCCTTAACTAATACTCATCATAGCAATGACTATATAAAAACAGAATACATCGAATTAGACGATATATGTTTTCTCAGAAATAGGAACTATAAAAGAAAAGAACTTTTCTAATATAGATCCTAACACTGACTCTTGGGAAATGGATATTGTTAAAGACAAAAGTATATTAGGCACTAAAGAAACACCGAATATATTAAGTAATAGGTTCTCAATTGGAGAAACCTCATCCTGAAGGAGCTTTGTTAAAACTCCTATGGCAAGAGATAACTTGCTAGAAAGATCTGCATCCATGAGATCAGATAATGAACAACTCTTATCAATTTCTGAAAGAAAAGATAATGCAACCCAAACGCTTAAAAAGCTTTGTGGATAAATTGACACCAAGGAAAACGCTTGGGTTCGTAAGAAAAGTCCAAGCCGTTCTCAAGAACTTTGGACTTACAAAAAGATGGAAATCCTTAGTAAGAGAAGTAGATTTCAAAAGATATCTACAAAAGAGAAATAAATGGGAAACCATTAAAAATTTCTCTACCTTTAAAGAAGAATTATTCTTTAAAAGAATAATGGAAACCAAGGAAGATACTTGGGTTCTTGTGAAAAAACCCATGTGTTATCAAATACTTGGGGCGAACGAAAGAATTGAACTTCTTAGTAAAAGAAGTAGATTCCAGAAAGATATTTATTTAAGAGAAATATCTGGAAAACCTTTAAAGATATCACAATCTTTAAAGCAAGCATTTTATTTTGAATCTAGATATCAATTCAAATAAAATGGATAAGAATTCAATCTTTAAAAAAGAAAAAATTCTTAAAGAAACAAAACCTTTAAGAGTTAGACCTATTGCGGTACCAGTAACCTGGGATACCTTAAGAAGCGAAGGACTTATTTTTCATAAAAAAAGAGTTCCGATTCTCGCAAACAGGAGTGGATTTCATGAAGAAATCTATTTAGGGAAATTTCTGGTAATAAGAAATTTCCGGTACCACCATCCGTTTAAAATGAGTATTGCCAACATTGACAAAATGGTAGAACAACTCATAGAAGAGAATAAGCTCATCTTAAACAAACTTGATGCCTTACATCAAAAAACAAATGATCCTTTATGCACGGTTAAAGACTTAGAATTTACCGCCGCCAAGATCATAAGTGATTCAAAAGAAAGAGCAATTGTTCATAAAAAATCTTTTGAACCTACCTTTCCATCTGATGGAAAGTATAGTTATCCCAACTTCATGGATGGAAATAAAGGATTAGGATCCTGTACAGACCCTAATGCTTTGCCTTGGCCTCAAAAACCAAAAATACTAAAGCTATGAGCATTAGTGAAAAACTAGAATTATTTTTCTGGGGCAACCTAGAAAAGAACGAAATTATTCTAGATGGAAAACAAACTTCGCCATTAGATGAAGTAATCTATCTTATGACTCTCGACGAGCCAGAAATAGGAGAAGAAATTCTAAACAGACTAGAATTGAGAATGATTCTTGGGCTAGAAACCATGAATGTCTTAAAACAAAAAGACCATACTTCCTCATCTGAAGACCACTCAGAACAAGAAGAAACTACTTCATCTTCAGACGAAGAATATACATAAACTTTCAGAATGAACAGAGATGAAGCTAGAAATACCTTTAATCAAGGCGAAACTAATAATAGACCTAATTCGTTTAATCTTCCTACTAACAGTAGGGATAAAATAACGGATTTAAGAGTTTTAAACCTCGATATAGACATCGATCGAGACAAATTTATTGAAGAATGGGCTACAGAATTAAGCTTGGTAATAAAAGTTAATAAAGAAGCTTATAATACTGCTAAAAAGGTTTTACTTCTTGTGGAACATAAAACTAGCGGTAATGTCATAAACTTCATCCAAAATACAGAGTTTACAAATGAAACTCCTATGGGTGTCGCTCAAGATGTAATAGATAGCATCTATTACATGTTTACAGGAACGAATTTAAGTTCTACGGAGTCAAGAAATCTCTATACAAATGAGATGCAAGAAAAAGCCAGACTCAGGCTTAGAAATATGCAGATATGTGATATCTGTCAAATTGACGCTTTCATACTAGAATATGAAAGAAAACTCTACGATTTACCTCCTAGAGAATACGAAGGTCTTATTAATGAATTCCTTTCAAAAATTCCTATTGTAGGACCAACAACACTCAAACAATTCAGGGAGACTAATCTAAAAACTGGAACTGCTAATTTCAGTTTTGGACTTGCCACAAAACTTGTTAAAAATGAAATTAACAAGATATGTGAAACATCTGATAAACATCAATAGTTGAAGAAATTCAATAAACGTTGTTGTAAGAAAATATCAGAAAATCTACCCACCTACGGGTGTAGAGAAGAAGGTTATTCTAAAAAGAGTTATTCTTAAAAGAAGAATAAACTCAAAGAAATATACAAAAGAAAATACTCTTACAAAAAGAAGTATAAAAGGTTTAAACCGGGAAAGTATTTCAAACCTAAAGACAATGAGATAAAGAAATCTGATAGACAAAAATTTCATGGGGTTTTTGTCCCAAATTTTTTTGCGTGTTATGCGGAAATGATAAAGGCTGTACCTTTGGTTTTTTAAATTCTATAATGAAGATGGCACCATCAAATGTATAGCTTCCTTCCATGCATACGATAATTGCTTTTGAATCGTCTAAATTTTATCTGAACAATTCCTCATTCATCATATCCCCTGGATTTCCCCTGCTCCCGCACCAATAGCAACACCGGTGGACACTTTCCCTATGGCCTTCCACCGAGCGGTAGGTAGAAAACAGAAGGCTTAGTGTGATCACTACAAGAAGCAGGGCCACACCAGAGAAATTTGATAGGCCATTCATGGCAAACCAAACAATTGGATGCCAAGGGGATCAGGCACTGATTCATCGGAGGGAAAACAAGGAAATCAGGTGACTTCTGATAAAGGAACCAACAATTCTGGATCACTGCCATTCACTCAGGAACAATTGGAGCATCTACCATACTCATACAAACCCAAACCACTCCAAACTCTGGTGAAACATCCTGTTCACTAGTTGAAACAGGTAATTCAGCATCCTTCTCCTTCCTAGGCATAAAACATCCTACCTACTGGGTCATTTACTTAGGGGATCATATGTCAAATTATTCTCAATTATTCTCCTCTTACTTTTCATGTGCTGGAAATGAAAAAGTAAGAATATCCACCAAAATTAACCCTCACAAATGTTCTTCAGATACCAATCATGTATCCTTCTGCCAGTCAGCAAATTAACTTATGAAACTAACAAAAATGTGCCATTCTCTATTGATGGGTGTGTTTTTCAGGATACTCACACGCGGAAGGTGATTGGCAGTGCTCGTCAAGTGGGAGGCCTCTATATCTTTGAGGAAGATGAAGAATCCATGCACAATAAAGTCTTATGTTTTCAGTCATCTCATGTTGTCATGAATAATATTTTATTTTGACATTTTAGGCTGGGGCACCCTAGCTTTTGGTACTTGAGAAAATTGTTACCCAACTTGTTTCTTAATAAAAATCAAGAGTCTTTTCAGTGTGACATTTGTGAGCTTTCAAAGCATACTAGAACCACATATCCATCACAACCTTATGAGCCTACCAAGCCATTCACTGTGATCTATAGTGATATTTGGGGTCTGCAAGGGTTAATACCGTATGGAAAATGCTGGTTCATCACTTTTATTGAGATGATCATATTCGGGGCAACTTGGGTTTATCTTTTAAAAAAAGGTTGGCGCTTTCGACAGGAGAAGTCTGAATAGCTCGACTTTCCTGGTAACGGAGACAACTGATAATGTCGGAATTATCACGGTAGTATTTGCAGTGCTTCAGTGGTGGATAGCAGGCTGTATAATTATGTGTGTGCAGGTGGTGAACAACGGCGTAAAGGAAAATGCGGTGGTCGGACTAAGGCAATGAATGGTGAGCATAGTTAGTCGACAAATTGGCAGAGTACGTCTGTTTTTTTATAATATTGTAGATGGTTTGTGATTTACATTAAGCCTCTATATATAGGCGAATTGCTAAGTACAATTAAGCTAATGGTGATAAGACATAATAGTGTGTGATGTGACACTAATTAAACTAGACAGCTGGTATGGCGGACTCGATGTGGGGCGGACCCAACACTTGGCAATTTACCGAGTCTTTGTCTGGTCGTCACATGATAGCTTGTTCGCCTATTTGGGTAGGCTCGTAATCGTGAGGGGCGGACTGGCCAGCCCCCAGCTGCTTCAGGTCGCGCTTAGGAGATGGCGGGAGAAGGCTTGTTGATTGGCTCTGGGCCTCGGTCGGGCTTGTGCTAATGCGGACTCATCGGACCGGTGGCCCTGTCTACTGTTCAAGCCGTCAGACAGACCCGATTGCAGATCCACAGGCTAGATGGCAGGTTAGGCGTATCAATATATACTCACCAACTTGAGGGGAGTGTTAAATACAGGTTTCTTAGTAAGTCTATTATTAAGTCCTTTATTATTATATGTTTTATTAGTCTTTTATTACCTTGAATTAGCCCTAATATTATTATAAATTATTGGCTAATTCCTCCTGTCTTTCTGTTGTCTTTTAGCAGATAGAACACTGTCCAACTAGCCATTGGGACAGTGTTTGTCGCTTTTCCCTTTATAGCCGTTGGACATCCACCCTTTAAATAGAAGTGAGATGGTCCTTAGTATGTAATGAGCTTTCTATTATGAATAACAAGAATACTTTCTCATTGCTTGAGTTCTTACAGAATTTCTTCAGCAATCTTACCTTGCAGGTTTTGGAAACCAGATATAAGTTGGTGGGACAGTCAAAGGAGATTATAAGATGACCCTTTCAATTCTGTTTTGCTGGACCAGGAGAGAGACCTTCTCCCAAATTAAGGGAATATTCTTATGTCTGAAGAGGATTTTATGAGGAACATTCTAGGGTAAAATGGCTTTGTGAAGGAGACTGTATGTAACGGCCTGCCCCACATCCCAAGCCACATATTCAGAACGGGTCTTTCGGCCATGCCCAAATATACAAAGATTCAGACATGAATCCTCAACCTATCTAAAATAAAGACAAATAAAACCACAAAAGCATAAACCTTAAAGGCAAAGGCTCGATTAGACATCTTATAACTAATATCTCTGTAATCCAGTCCTTAACATGGAAGCCATCATTCAACGAATACAAACTATCATCCCAATATCACATACATCATGAATGCTAGTCCCCAAACTTGTCAGGATTCTATGATATTATCAAAGTAATTCTGACAACAAAGTAATCATGTCTAAAGGTAACCACCTGTTTCATGACAAAACAATGGCTATTTATCACCTGTTTCATGTCTAAAGGTAACCACCTGTTTCATAACCTATGCAACTCCGGTGAACAAAAAACATGTATGTTCTCTCCTATGGGAGGACGCACAAACCGGCCCGGTATAAAATCAATAATACATAATGTTGTTTCCCTAGGGAGAACGCACTAATACCGGGGACCCTCGAGCATACGTCGCATTTACTTTAATACCTAACCAAACAACAACACCATAACTGTAAACAAGCTCTTAAGAAATTTATGATTTTAAGTTCATTCTTGAAATAATAAAAAGAAGCGCCAATTGCAAATATCATTACAAAGTATTAAAACTCAAATCACTCACCTTTAACCGCACATTTTCCTCTAGTATCTATTTTATATACATTTTGAGAAGCTTTACGGAAATCGTTATATTATGATGTTTATCACTACATGACAAACTCTTTTTTTAAAATACTATGCATTCACTAAATTGCTTCTTGAAATTCATTTCACGATGCTTTTACGAAAACAGTTCATTAAGACCTTTAATCAAACACATGGTATGCATTCTTATGAAAAAAGAAGGCACCAAGAGATAGCAAAGTCTCCTTACCTTAACTCGCTTCCAAAACAAGATGTCAAAAACCACCACACCAAGGTAACCGTGAAAGGATTCCAAGCTTTACAAAATTGTTCAATCTATACAATAAAACAAAAGAATTATTACCCATAATAACAAGAATTTAATGCCTAAAATAGATCTATATTTCAATGTTTTTTAAGTCTTGAACAATCTCATTCTTCATCCCATCACAAAAAAAAAGGGAAACAAAATCTAAATTTTCACCAGATAGTCAACATTATTTTTTTGTTTTAACATCCAATCCTCCTACAAACAGAACCACAACCCTCAATC
Source organism: Gentiana macrophylla (assembly GCA_026214975.1). NCBI lineage: Eukaryota > Viridiplantae > Streptophyta > Magnoliopsida > Gentianales > Gentianaceae > Gentiana > Gentiana macrophylla. The sequence goes on along the minus strand of CM047808.1, from coordinate 62,603,789 downwards.
GGCCTCCACCCAAAGCAGAAGAAGAACAAAATTACTCCAAATAAAAAAAGTGCTCAAAATAGTCTTGATCAAAAGCAGATGTAACCATTCAATGTCTCCTAATCTCTCCCACCCACGGCTAAAACAAATAAAGGTGGGAAAGTGTGGTTTTTACCTATTTTATAGATTGAATAAGAGAACAAAATCATTCCATTAGCTGCTCAACCTTGTTCCTGCTTAGATTACTTCTTCAATTCTATCATGCGAGTTTGGAAACTCAATATTACAAGATTTTTGTTAAGATCAAGACACTATCAGTTGTCTTAAAACCAATTGGTGGTAGTAAAGCCGCAACTTTATTTCCTTATACATTAAGAGTGTGGGCAATCTGTCCCAACACACATTGGCGGTAGTAAAGTCGCAACTTTATTTCCTTATACATTAAGAGTATGGGCAATCTGTGTCAACACCCCCCTCAAGTGTTGGCAATCTGTCCAGCACTTGCAAATTTTCCATTCAAGAGTGTTGGCAATCTCTCACAACACCCCCTTCAAGTGTGGGCAATCTCTCCCAACACTTGAATTTTTTATTTTTTATTTATTTAAAATAATGTTCCAACCAAGGTTCGATCCCGTGGCCTCTGGCTTCGATACCATGTTAAAGATCAAGCGCTTCCCATTCTACTAAGACCAATTGGTGCCAGAGTAAAGGTCTTACTATATTTCTTTATATATTCATGAGTGTGGGCAATGTCCCAACAGATTTTCAAACCCAACTTAACTCTCTCCCTCCCCTAATCGTCCCAAAGATGAGTATAAGAGGGTGATGTCTCACTGTTGAAGAATATATCACCTCTGAATAATAATTAGGAATATTCTAGAATTAATACATTTATTACACAGGGATATTTTTGTCTTATTACCTCTGTGTAAATCATCCAAAATCAATGAATAAAATCATTCCTTTATTTTGTTGTTATGGTATCGGAGCCATGATAGCATTGATCTCTCCCTCTCCTTTCCTTCATCCCTATAACATACCCAAAAAAAAAAAAAAAAAAAAAAAAAAAAACCAAGAGACTACCAAAGATCTCCTTGCCTTCTTCTTCATGGCCAATACCAATGAATCCACAACCACCTCTGCAAATGATCAAGCCAACTCCAACCACCTATATCCCTCCTTCAATCCATCCTCCACCATACATATCATCAAACTCACACGCCAAAATTATCATTGTGGCGTGCCCAACTCCTACCATATCTCAAGGGGCAAGGTGTTTTCGGCTACGTAGACGGTTCCATTCCTCCTCATCCGGCGACCATCACTGATTCAAATAACAAAACCATGCCCAACCCAGCATATGCACATTGGTCGAAACAAGACAACCTCATACTCAGTACCATTACATCGTCTCTCTCCGAGGAAGTATTGATGCAAGTTTATACAATCACCACCTCCTCCGAAATATGGGTTGCATTCCAAACTTGCTTCGCATCTCAGAGTCGAGCCAAGCTCGTTCAAATTCGCACTGAGCTAGCCTTTAACCGCAAGGATAATCTTACCGCCACAGAGTATTACGTAAAAATCAAAAGGTTATCTGACGAGTTGGCCATGACCGGCCACCCTCTCACCACCGACGATACCATTGCCTATTTCCTGGCAGGACTCGGTCAAAAGTATGATCCAATGGTGGCAATGATCTCCTCCCGCGATTCTATCACCCTTGATGAGGTTTCTGCGCTAGACAACCGAATCCCGCCTTCTGCAGCACTGTCCCATTGCTCTACAGGCCATAACAGCGCCGACACCACCTCCTTCAGTCGCTGCAAATTTCTCTAATTTTTCTGGTCCTCAATCTGGTCGTGGCCGCTCCTCCCAACCGCAAAGAGGCAGGGGGGTGCAACAACAACAGCCGAGGACATGCCAATCAACAACAAAGAACGTTTAATAGTAATTTAGCCCTCCTCCACAAATTGTCAAATATGTGAACGGGTCGGTCATACGGCCCAAATATGCTGGTACCGATTTGATTCAGACCCACCGCCTCCACCGTGCAATTCCCGCAATCCACAGGCTTATGCGGCCCAAGCTGCACCTTCCCCAGCTACTAACGAATGGATACCAGATACCGGTGCCACGCACCATCTCTCTAACAATTTCCGGAATTTAAATGTCTCCTCCGAACCATATACTGGTCCTGATACGGTGCATGTTGGCGACGGCACGGGTTTGCCTATCACTCACCATGGTTCTTATTCCTTTTCTACTACATCCCATATGTATACTTTATCGAATGTCCTTGTTGCTCCCTCCACGAAAATAATCTTTTATCCGTTCACAAATTTGCTTCTGATAATTTGGACTTTTTGAATTTCATGATTCGTATTTTTTGGTGAATGATTACTCGGGCCGCGTCCATCATAAGGGGTTCCTAAAAGACGGGATGTACCATTTCTCAAGTACCATCAATAAATTTCCTACTAAAGCTCTTGTTGCCTCCTCGCCTCTCCCATCCTTTGGCACCAGCGTTTGGGTCACTGTACTTACCCGGTCCTGCGTCATGCACTTGGTCATTTATCTATTTATGTTTCTAATAATAAATCGGATCATGTTTGTGCTCCTTGTCAACTTGCTAAGAGTCATCGTCAATCGTGACATGTGTCAGATTTTACTTCAAATGCACCTTTGGACTTAGTTTATTCCGATGTCTGGGGCCCTTGTGCCAAACCTTCTATTATGGTTCCCGTTAGTACGTGAGTTTTTTAGATGATTAAACTAAATTTCTATGGCTTTACCCTTTACACAATAAATTTGATGTTGAAAATGTGTTTTTCGAATTCAAAACTTTAATGAACGACAATTTAACACCACACTTAAATCCTTACAAACTGACTGGGGCGGTGAATATCGTCGCCTCTCCCAATCCCTTAATGCTACAGGTATACTTCACCGGCATTCCTGCCCTCATACTCATGAACAAATGGGTGCTATTGAACGTCGCCACCGCCAAATAGTTGAAGTAGGGCTTGCACTTCTTGCCCAATCCAACCTCCCTTTACAATATTGGTAAGATGCCTTTGTCACTGCCGCATACATCATTAACCGTCTCCCCACCCAGGTCCTTAACTGTAAAACTCCCTATGAAATGGTACATCACCGTCCCCCCGACTATGCTTTCCTTCGGGTATTTGGCTGTGCGTGTTGGCCCTATCTACGACCCTATAACGCACATAAAACAGATTTTTGCTCCAAAACTTGTATATTCCTCAAGCTCTGATCCCTCACATCACGGTTATACATGCCTTGACATATCCAATGGTCGCATCTACCTTTCCCGCCATGTTATTTTTTATGAATCCATCTTCCCATACACCCCTTCCTCTACACCTCTTACCATCTCTAACATACTAGTTCCTCTACCTTCGGCCATAACTCTAACCCCAACTCCGGACCACGACTCTGTTCCACCGGGTCCCCCACATAATCCGGACCCATCCTTTCTCTTGAGTCCGACCCCTTCAACTCCAATTCAATGTTCCTCTCTTAAGTCATCTTCCTCTGAATTACCATCTCCTACTCCACCCCCTCCACATCCTATGATCACACGAACCAAAACTAATTCCTTAAAACCGATTAATGACCCCGACTTTATCCGGTACCCCCTTCCCCGAGCTCTTCTCACATCCACCTCAGATACTGAACCCACCTCATACACTAAAGCATCCAAGCATTCTTCCTGGCGTGATGCCATGAGAGACGAGATCAATGCTCTTATGTGTAATGATACTTGGGACTTAGTTCCATGGGTTTACAGGATCAAATGTCGTGCAGATGAGACCATTGAGCGCTACAAGGCTCGCCTTGTGGCCAAAGGCTATCATCAAACTGAAGGTATTGACTACCACAAGACCTTCAGTCCTGTTGTCAAGCCTATCACCATACGCGTTCTTCTATCTCTTGCCATATCTCAAAAGTGGCCGCTTCGACAGTTTGACATCCAAAATGCATTCTTACATGGTCATTTTACAGAGACAGTTTATATGAGCAGCCGTAGGGGTTCACTCACCCCGAATACCCTAATCATGTATATCGCCTAAAGCGTAGTCTATATGGTTTACGCCAAGCACCCAGGGTGTGGTTCTCTCGATTCACAGAGGTTCTTTTGGGTTTTGGATTCACTGCCACCAAGGCAGACACTTCTCTTTACATTTTATCCAGGGATACTGATCGCATTTATTTACTTATTTATGTTGATGATGTTATTATTACTGGCACTTCTCCATCTCTTATCCAACTGGTTATTTACTATCTTGGTGCTCACTTTCCAGTCAAAGACCTCGGGCCTTTATCATACTTTCTTGGCATTGAAGCACTACCCACTCATGATGGGCACTTTCTTACCCAACGCAAATACATTCTCCAATTATTACAGAAAGCAGGAATGGACAAGTTCAAGCCCTATCACACTTCGATGGCAGCTAATGTCCTTCTGCGACAATCTGGCAGTCCACATTTCTCAGATCCTACACTTTACCGTACCATTGTTGGAGGCTTACAATATCTAAGTTTCACTCAGCCCAATATTGCCTTCTCTGTTCACTCAGTTAATAAGTTTATGCATGAACCTACTGAGGCTCACGAGGTTGCTGTCAAACGCATACTTCTCTATCTCAAACACACAATTTCTGATGGCTTATTCATTACTGCCTCTTCTTCGATATCCCTTCAAGCTTATTCTGCTGCTGATTGGGCAGCCGACTTGGACACACGTCATTCTGTTGGGGCTTATTGTATTTTTCTTTTAAATAATCTCATCAGTTGGAGAGCCATGCAACATCAGACGGTTTCCAAAAGCAGCACTGAAGCCGAATACAAGTCCTTGTCTAACACTGTCGCTGAAGTCCAATGGTTATGCAGCTTGCTCCAAAAAATGGTCGTGCCTCTTTCCTCACAGCCTACCCACTGGTGTGATAATATTGGCGCCACCTATCTTGCACACAATCCAGTTTTTCACGTCCGCACAAAACACATTGAAATTGACTTTCACCATGTCAGAGAGCTTGTTGCCTCCAACAAATTGGGTATCTCTTTCATCAGTTCCAAGGATCAACTAGCCGATCTTCTCACCAAGCCCCTCGACAACCCTCGGTTTGACTATCTTCAGGCCAATCTACGTGTCCATTTTATTCCCATAGGATTGAGGGGGCGTGTTGAAGAATATATCACCTATGAATAATAATTAGGATTATTCTAGAATTATTAAAAAAACAGAAACCCTACAATTAAGGGCCCTCACCCCGATCCCACAAGTGAAAGTGAGGAGATTATTCTAGAATTATTACATTTATTACACAGGGATATTTTTGTCTTATTGCACTACCTTGATGTACCTATAAATGTACCTGCTGTACCTCTGTAAATCATCCAAAATCAATGAATAAAATCATTCATTTATTTTGTTGTTGCTCACCAAGATGATAAGGTATAAATTTCAGTGATGCCCTCTGACTTTATTTCCATCAGTGCCTTCCAGATTTGCCGTAAAGAACAAAAACCCATTACTATCTTCGTCCAACCCATTCAAGTGAAATCACAATTTCTAATGGCTTCATTCTTACCCTTGTAAAACTACCCAGCTGCTTGCTAGAATTTGGTAGGCATTGTTTTTTTTTTTTTTTAACCAAATTTTTTTTAATTTTTTTTTTTATAATTGTTTTTCTAAGAGCTTTGAGAAACTGAAATTTTGTGGAAGAAAGGGTGTCGATTGGGTTGGGAAATATTCATAGTGGGATGAAAGTTGTTTTTATTAGGATATTCACTTTTTATTTTTTTTAAATGAAGAAAGATTATTTTTACGTAAATTTTAATATGGTGCGGACCAAAGTATGGCAATGGTGATCCGGGAATGATAGAAATTAACACAACACACGGGCCCTACCGTGTAAAATATAAGTATCATAAATTTAAAACTTTGCCCTTCTTTTAAGAATTTTCATTGGCTGAACAACTATGACATGGTGGTCCAGGACCACCATAAAACTATTAGAATAGAGATTTAGGAGAATATTTTTGTGTATTGATATTCACACTTGAATTGATGGGTTACACATGTTTATATACACACTATCAGAACATTCTAGGACTCTCTAGGTATATACGGTAATAATTACAATGACACACTATCAGAACATTCTAGGACTCTCTAGGTATATACGGTAATAATTACAATGATTACAATAATTAATACAAATATTTACAAGATACGTTATTACCACCCCTCAAGTTGGTCGAGGGAGGAGGCCTAACTTGGTACGTTGATGTTGGAAAGCCGGACGAGGTAGTGACTTGGTCAAGCAATCGGCTAATTGGTCTTGATTATTTACATGAGCGATACGAAGAGTGCCACGTTGTACTTGATCGCGAATAAAATGGTAGTCAATAGCCACGTGCTTCATGCGAGAATGGAAAACAGGATTGGAGCAAAATTGGGTCGTTCCAAGGTTGTCACAGTAAATAACTGGTGAATGTGAGCTAGCGTACCAAGATCACGGAGGAGAAAGGTAATCCAATTAAGCTCGGCGATGGTAGCGACAAGAATCGACCTATACTCAACCGGTGGAAGAACGAGCTATGGTGGTTTGCTTGGAACTCGAGGATATGGCGTTTCGACCAAGATAAATTACATAGGCGCTTGTAGAGAGTAATCATCCCTATTACCACCCCAATCAAAGATCGGAGAACGCATGAAGTGTAAGTGGAGAGTGGCGATAGAGTTGAATGCCATAGCCAACAGTTCCAGCTAAGTAGCGAAGTAAGCGCTTTACATGAGCCCAATGAACATCCGTCGGACAGTGCATAAATTGAGATAATTTGTTGACGGCAAATGCAATGTCAGGACATGTGAAGGTGAGGTATTGCAGACTACCCAAGACCATACGATAATGAGAGGGATCCGCAAGGGGGGAACCCGACTTAGCTGTAAGAGTAGAGATATCGGTTGGTAAAGGAGTAGCCACGGCATTGGCACGATCCATATGTAACTTGGCAAGAAGTTCGAAGCATAGCGGTATTTGTGAAAGGATATAGCCTGCAGAATTAGGAACGACCTCTATACCCAAAAAGTAAGATAAGGAACCAAGATCCTTGAGGGCGAATCGAGCTCCAAGTTTGTCAATAAACGATTCCAGCGCTGCAGAGTGATTACCTGTAACAATTAAATCATCAAAATATACAAGTACATATAAAATGAGGCCACCAGAATGATAAACAAAAAGAGACGCATCAGCCTGGGATTGAGTAAAGCGACATGATAGTAGAAATCCTTTAAGTTCGTCATACCAAGCCCTAGGGGCTTGTTTTAAACCATAGATCGCTTTACGTAGCTTGCATACATAATTAGGTCGATCCGAGTCTATAAATCCTGCAGGTTGAGCAAGATAAACAGCATCTTGTAGAGGACCCTGCAAGAATGCGTTATTGATATCAAGTTGACGCAAAGACCACCCCTGCGTCAATGCAATAGAGAGAACAACACGGATAGTAGGGGGTTTGACAACCGGACTAAAGGTCTCCGAATAATCAACCCCAGGGCACTAGGCAAAGCCCTTAGCCACAAGGCGAGCCTTGTAACGATCAAGAGAACCATCGGGGTTATATTTTAACCGAAAAATCCATTTAGAGCCAATGACGTTGTAGGAATGATCAGCGGGAACAAGATCCCAAGTGTTATTACGCACCAAAGCGTCATACTCTTCTTGCATTGCAGTTCTCCATTAAGGGTGTTTAAGAGCTTGAAGGACATTTGTGGGTTCAGTGGGCGAAGATAGGGTAGCATGGAGATTAAGCTTTTGAATGGGTTTGTGAATGTTGTTTTGGGAACGAGTGCGCATCGGGTGAGCAGGAGCAAAGGGAGATGGCGGAGGGGGAGGAGAAGCGTGGGATGGTGGAGATGGTGCAAGAGATGTATCGAGTGAAGAAGGGGCGGGAGTGGGAGAGAAGGGGGGAGGGGGTGTAGGAATCCAGTCAGAGATAAGAGGGGTAGAAGATGGGGATGAGGTAGGAGTCGAACTATAAGGGAAGACAGATTCCATAAATTTAACGTGCCGAGAGACATAAAGTCGAGAGTCACTAGGGTCAAAACAGTAGTAGGCATTTTGAGTAGGAGCATATCCAAGGAAAACACATGCTTTGGAACGGGGTTGGAGTTTGTGTTCAGTGTAGGGTCGGAGCCACGGATAGCAAAGACACCCAAAGACGTGAAGCTTGTGATAGTTCTGAGCAGAGTGAAAATGGATTCATAGAGTGAGTGCATGTTGAGAGCAGGAGTGGGCATGCGGTTAATAAGATAGACAATGTGGAGAAAGCGTAGGGCGAGGAAAGTGGTGGGAAGGGATGCATGGGAAAGGAGAGCTAGACCCGTTTCAACTATATGCATGTGTGACGTCGCTCGTAAAGACCGTTATGTTCGGTGTGTGTGAGGAGGAGTTGTGAGGAAGGATATACCATTAGAGGAAAGATAATCACATAGAGCTATGAATTCACCTCCGTTGTCGGAATATAGGACTTTAATAGAGTGGTCAAAAACTTTTCAACTAACAAACGAAAGCGCATAAAAGTCGTTGCAACATCAGACTTGCGAACAAGGGGTAAAACCATACATAGCGAGTGAAATGGTCCACAAAAATAATATAATATTTATAACCATCACCAGAAACAATAGGAGAAGTCCAAACATCCGAAAATAAAATCTCAAGGGGACGGGAAGAATGTAATGTAGAGGCATAAAAAGGTAACTTGTGACTCTTATTCTCCAAACAGGAAGAAGCGAGTGTAATAATTCGGAGGAAATAGTGTATAGCTTATAAACGCTTAGAATTTTATTTAAAATAGAACTGGCGGGATGACCCAAACGATGGTGCCACACATCTGTTGTGGCTTTATTAGAAGCAAAAGCAATAAGAGGTTGAGAAGGCCACTCGTAAAGTCCATTCCTAACCGGACCACGGAGGAGGATTCGACTCGTCTGGAGATCCTTCACATGAAATTCAGAGGGTAAGAATTCAACAGAAATATTATTGGCTTGACATAATTTATAATTTGACAATAAATTACGGGACATATCAGGCACACAAAGAACATCATTTAAAGTAAAAGATTTAGAAATAGAGACAGGGAGAGTAGTAAAACCAGTGTGAGTTATGGGTAGGCCATTGCCATCGCCGACCATGATGTCATCGGTGCCAAAATAAGGACTGTGGAGTGACAAATTCTGTAAGTCGGTAGTAACATGATGGGTAGCTCCACTGTCTAACAGCCAAGGAGAGGTGAGAGCATGATGAGCCGAGTCAGAGGACTGAGCCGAGGTAGATGAGTGGGCCGTGAGATTAGCTTGGGGACGTGGGGGAGTGGGATGCAGAGGATGAACCTGAAACATAGGACAAAATTTAGCAGAGTGGCCATGAGTTGCACATAATTGGCACTTACCAAGATAGGGCTTAGGCCGAGTTTGGTTATTTGAGTATGTAGTGGGCCGAGAGTAGAAGCTTGCGGTGTCTGAATAAGGGGCTGACGGAAATGAGCCGGATTGACCACGCCAAGATGAAACTGGAGGACGGGGCAGGAGGCCGGTGGTCGGCCGGAAAGCAGAGTGGGCCGATGCTGGACCAAAAAAGGGAGCTATCGCTGATTCATGTGCGGCACCGGCCTGAAATTGAGGAGCTTTTCATGTAATTCTTCAAAGGTGATCGGAGTATCTCGGGCCTGAATGGCTCTAGCAATTTCTTTGTAATCATCCCCCGCATTTTCAAGAATTAGATCAATAAAATCCTCATGATTCATAGGCTCCCCAAGAAGGGCTAGTTCATCAAATTTAGACTTGATAGCATAGAGGTAGTCGGAGATGGGCTGAGTCCCCTTTTTGATGGATTTCATTGATTGTTTAATTAGTCGAATGCGGCCACGAGAAGCTTTAGCATAGGTGTCGTTTAAAATTGTCCAGGCATACCTTGAAGTCCGTTTTGCCGGTTCAGTGTTGCTGATGAAGGGAAGAACGCCGGGGGTAAGAGACGAGATGATAATATTCAAGATAAAGATATCCTGTCGTTTCCATAGCACAAATTCTGGATTGGGTTTGGTTTGACCATTTTCAGTGACGGTGGCCGGTGGTGGGGGAATGGTGCCGTCAACATAGCCATAGACATCATATCCGATAAGGAGCGTTTCGAGTTGTAGTTTCCAAGCATTGAAATTTGTAGGATCGAGTTTAATTGGTGTTTGAATTGCGGGATTAAAGGCAACTGGAGAAAGGGATGAAGCCTGAGTAGTGATGGCAGAGGTGTTGGCGGCCATGGATTCCAATGATTAACAGAGTTGATGGCTGGAAAATAAGAAGGAAAAGAGAAAGAAAGAAAAGAAAAAAAAAAAAAAAAAAAAGAAAAAGGGTATGAAGAGAAGAAAGAGGGATGGAGATTGGCTGCGTGAAAAGAGGGATTGTAGGAGATTCAACACAAGAAGAGATATGAGTGCTCTGATACCATATTAGAATAGAGATTTAGGAGAATATTTTTGTGTATTGATATTCACACTTGAATTGATGGGTTACACATGTTTATATACACACTATCAGAACATTCTAGGACTCTCTAGGTATATACGGTAATAATTACAATGATTACAATAATTAATACAAATATTTACAAAATACGTTATTAAAAACTACTGTTTTTTAAGGTTAAAAGGCTATTTTCATTCCATATCTGCCTAAATAAGGAAGGGGGATTTTCAAAATTACAATAAGTAGAGGAAGAGTCGGGGTATTTAAACCATAAAGTGGCAAGAAGGTCAGCAACCTTGTTACAACCACGATGAACAAAATTAAAATTACAGACATCAAAAAGTTTCATTGCATCTTTAATTTCTATCAATAAGGAGTTTAGAGGTGTTCGGTCTTCTTCATCAATGGTGGATTGTGGTCATGAAATGCAGATCGGGCTGTATGTCTCAAGAAAGATCTTACCGCTCCAAATTATGATGCCTTCAGTGAGTCCCAAATGCATTAGATTGAGCTCGGCTTGTTCTACTATAAACTAGGGGGATTTATCAATATACCACTTTTGAGAAGGGGGAAATGTGGGCATACCACTTTGTTATCGAAATACCACTCCCATTTTAGCGTTTTAGGTGTTTTGAAACCAAACTAAACCCCTAATTGGGAAGGGAAACCCAATAGGGGATTTGAGGGACTTAAGATCGTGCACATTTGTGAAAAAAATGGGAGAAAATCGTGTCCCAAAATTGTTTTTTTGCCTTGGATGGTATATCCACAATTTGGAGCAGAAAATGGTAGTAGATCAGGAAAAATCCCCTATATAAACATGGGATTTTTTCGGACTACCACCACTTTTTGGGTGAATTTGTGGATATACCACCCAAGGCAAAAAAAAAAATTTTGGAACGCGATTTTTTCCCATTTTTTCACAAATGTGCACGATCTTAAGGTACACCTTTCCTGTTGGGTTCCCCTTCCCAATTAGGGTTTAGTTTGGTTCCAAAACACCTAAAACGCGAAAAGGAGAGTGGTATATCGACAATGGAGTGGTATGGCTTGAAATTGGGCTTGTCAATAGTGGTATATTGACAAAGCTCCCATATAAACATTGGTCCGAGAAAGGTGGAGGCAGCAGAGAGGATTTCGCCACGGTCTTCTCGAATAATAACACCAGCAGATCCGAGGCCATCTAAGAAGCTTGCATGCACATTAATATTTATGTGTCTAGAGGTTGGTCTGTTCCATTTGGAGGGCAAAGGCATGATAGGGGTTGAAAGGTAATCTGAGGTTGAAACAAGTCTGTAAGCCGAAAATATAGAGTTTGCTTGGATGATGATGTTTTCGGTCGGAGAGGTAAGTTTTCAAAAATGTGCTTGTTTCTAGAGGTCCAAATAAACCAAAGAGTTAAAGCGAAGATGTGAGCATCTAGGGAGGGATGTTTTAGGAAGAAATTGCAGACGTCTAAGAAGGAATGGTGATTTTTCTAGGAGATAGAATAAAGCTCCGACAGAGACATCAAAACAGATGTGAGCCAATTACACTTGAAGAAGCAGTGAACCCAGGACTCCTCAAAAGAGTGACAAATCAGACAAATTTCGTTGTTAATCTTTCTAAAACGAAGATTTGAACCATTGGGAAAAGAAGCAGATGCAATTTTGCACAGAAAAAGCCTGATCTTTGGAGGAATGTCAAAGGACCAGAGGTAAGTCCATGCTTTTTTATTTTGGTTGCTGTTAGAACATTCTCCAACCCCAGAATCGTGACCTGCAATATCACAAGCAAGCTGGTATCTTGATTTGACAATATAAACAGCCCATATTAGTAAAATGCCAAATAATATGATCAGTTAGGTTACAATGGTCTAGGGGGATTAAAGGAATAGTGTCTCTGTCATAAGATAGAAGGAAATTCTCAACAGGGGATAGGTTCCAAGTATGGTTAACAATTAATTGATCAACAATGTGAGAACTATGTGTGCGATTTGTAGAGGTTAATTTGAATGAGTGTTCTCTGGGAATCCAGGGATCATTCAAGATGTTAATTGAGCTTCTATTTCCAAGAAACCACCGAATGCCTTGGGATAGGAGTTTCTTACCAAAAGATATACTTCTCCAAATGAATGAGGTGTTGGCTTTATGATTAGCAGCTAGGAAGTCAATGTTGTGATAATTTTTGGCCTTAAGAATAGAGGCAACCAGAGAGCGGAGATTACTGAGAATCCTCCAACTTTGTTTGGCTAGAAGGGCCAAGTTGAAGAAGTCCAGATTTTTAATGCCGAGACCCCATTGAGCTTTAGTTTTGCAGATATTGTCCTAAGAAATCCAAGCCACAAAAGCCATACGAGAGGATTTATTCCACCAAAAAATCCCGATCATACTAAGAATCTTGTTAAGAAGTTTTTTAGGTTGAATGAAGAACTCCAATACATAACTAGGAATAGCCTGAATCACAGCTTTAATAAGCACATCCTTCCTAGCATCAGTTAAAAACATAGTTTTCCAACCATTAAGTTTCCTCAATATCTTGTCTTTGAGATATTTAAAGACATCGTATTTTGTTCTGCCAATAAAAAAGGGAAGACCCAAATACTTACCACAGGTGTTGCCATTAGAGATAGAGGGTGTGAAGGATAGAATTTTGGGTCAGCATCAAATTTTTTTATTGAAATAGGCAGAGCATTTATGGAGATTGACTCTTTGGTCGGAGATGGACTCATAGAGACCAAGGATTCTTTGAATTTTAGAGGCATTGGGTTGAGAGGCAAGAGAAAACATAATGCAATTGTCGGTGAAAAGGAGATGAGATTGATGGGGACCAGTCTACCGAATCTAAAAGGAATAAAGTTTCCAGAGAGGATAGATTGCTTGATTAGGGCTGTGAGACCTTCAGAGTAGATTAAGAAGATGAACGAGGATAGGGGATCACCTGGTCTGAAGCCCCTAGTAGGGTTAAAAGAGACAGAGTCCTTATCCGGAAAAGGAACGTTCGGCACGTATAAAATAAAATAAATTCATTTCATACGTAAGCCTCTACTACGTCGTATCAAAAACAAGCAAACGGAAGCAAAAGATTCGGGTATAAAAATTTCCAGTCATCCAAGAATAGAAACAACATCTAAAGGTGGAAATGTAACTTATTACATTCAAGGAAAAATACGATATCCAAAAGAAAAGTAATGGTACTATAAGTCTCGAAAGACCAAAAGTCTAATCCAACGGTATTAAGAACAGTCTAATAGATGAATAACAAAATAAATAATGTAAAGTCTTCAATGAGGCATCTTCAAACGTTATCATCGAACTCCTCCTCGTAAACGTTATCGACCTGTTTGTCTTCTCATCCCCAAACACATAGAAAACATGCATTTGAGGTAAGTACAATGTACTTAATAAGAAAGAGAAGCTATGATCACAATTATAGTTCTTTTTTTTTTTTTTTTGAGTGGCACAATTATAGTTCTTAAAGAAAAGATAATTTAGAAGTTTAGTTGTTTAAGTATGACCGACTCGATCTAGGGTTCATTCCATGTCCATCAACATGAATTGACTAAATGTTTCTACTTAACTTATCTATGTTACAACCGCACTCAAGGGCACTACGCGTATCCACTTTTGGGACACTCTTGGCAACATATTAGTGGATCACACCAATATCCACGGAGGCTAGAATAGGTAGGCTCCGATAGTACGCACACCTCAGTGGAGTCCTTCCGTACTTAGGGTTTTTTTGACCTATGGAGTTCTTCCACCTTCAGAGGTAGCACACACATCGCGATATAGACTGGTGCCTATCCAAGAGAGACATGTTGTTTAATCTTTTACTAGTCAAGTACGTGTTTTATTAGAATGAATAACTAACCACCTAAGTGGTTTCAATTAATCTCCCTCACAAATACTACTCTCTCCCTAGACCACTAGACACTGACAAAGCCTAGCAATTACACAGACATTGATGAATGCTAATTCATCAAAGCACAAGCCTATCATGCTCTTCCGACGGATCCGAACTTCAACTCTCTTTAAGAGTACATTCGGTGTTTTAACTGAACGAATCAGAAGTTCAATTCAGGCTTGTTTAGTTTATACCATGTTAACATATCATGAATAAGGGTTTAAAACAATAATAATATGATCATAAAACCCGAAACCAAACTAGAATGATACAACCGTGAAAACAAGATAAAACAGGCCAGACGCCCGTTTGAAACCCTATGGACACCCGTCCGTAATCAGATGCCCGTCCACTAAACCCCAAATGCCCGTCTGCCAAAAGCAGTTACATTCTGAATCAAAAATCTAACCTCAGACGCCCTTCTGCCTAGTGCAAACGCCCGTCTGAGTTACTAGGGTTGCGAACGCCCGTCCGCCTATTGCAGACGCCCGTCTGCCTAGGTTTTTCCCAAAACGCTAACATCGTCAAAACTCGATTTCAAATCCGTTTCTGACCTAATTGGCATCGAATTAAACACAGAAAGACGTAGAAAACATATCTAGTCATCCCAAGATTACCTAGGATCCTTGATCAACGAAAAACACATCTTTTACTAGCATCTACACGTCTCAAAAGCAAAATCTAAACTTTACGAATCATAACCGAGATCATAGGAAGAGTTTCTTACCTAATTGCAGCCACAACCAAACTCAAAAGCCTCTGAAAACTGCTGCACTTCCTTCCCACTGATATCCAAATGATGTGCTCCTCACAACGGTTCCAATTCTCTACTCAGATCTGAAAACGATTCAACACCTCTTAAGATAATTGAAGAACTCCTTCAGCCCTTTTCTCCTCTCCAAATTGCGCAGAGATGAGAGCAAAAAAACTGATTTTCTGATTTAGTCTAAGTTATGGGATTATTGTGTGTAATTTTCCTTAAATACTAATTTTCCATAAATCCCTTTTTCCTTTATTGTCCTTTAATTAACAAATAATCAGATTTTCCCTCAATTATACATATATAATTCAAAAATATATATATGCATACTCTATTAAATACTTAACTCCCATAAAAGAAAAGAAATAATAATATTTCGTTTTCGCAAAATGACACTTCTGCCCTTTCCCGAAAATCGGAATATTACATCGGTGTTTTTCAATTCTTGCTCAATGTATTTTGTTTCCATCAATTTCACATCTTGAATCGGACTCCTATCCATTTCCATGGCCTTAGAATCCACTATTTGAAAATCACATTATTGTATAGGGGGTCGGGATTCAAAGACATGCTTCTTGCCACCATCATAAAAAGAATAGCGAGTCCGGGTTGCATTATGACGTACATTATACAAAGATATCCATGATTTCCCTAATATCAAATGTACATCACTCAGTGCCACCACAACACATACAACAGCTTTATAACTTTCAATGATTATTGGAACCCGTGCATACCTTGTAACTTTAACTCGATGACTTCCCTCAACAATGTAGTAAGGATGAGAAAGCCTTTCCATCCGCAAGTTTAACTCCTTAACCACATATTTACTATAATTAAATTTTCCTCAGTAGTGATCAATACACATCTTAGATTCATAGTCTTCAATAAAGCATGATGTATAAAATAAGTCGTTACCTTTACAATCACGTGTTTGAACATTGCTTCCCCTAAAATGCTTTGAAGCTTAGTCTTCATCTCTTCAAATTTTCTATTCATCCTATCGCCATGACGTCGACTTAATTCCTCAATTTTTCTATCTAGCACACCTGCGTATGCCTCCGCTAACAACTCGAAACAGCCTTCGGCAGAATTTGCATCTTCTTCGGTGAGCTCTTTCAACATGAGTGAAGTTCAACAAAAATATATATATCCTCACAATCACTCATGTTTACACTCCCCTCGAGTAGAGTTCAAATTGTAGAACAAATCAAAATAATAAGCACCTGAAGCAATCAAGACCATAGAATCAATATAATGAACTAGGGCTTTGATCGAGATAATTTAAAGAGAAAAGGGCCGAAAAGAAAATATCAAGACCAACCTTTTTTTTTTTTTTTTTGGAATTTGCAAGTCAAACTTGCGGCTAAATCCTGGAACAAAGCGGAATTTCTTATTTATTTTATTTTTTATTATCCAACTCGCGTAACATGTAAGGGAAAAAAAAGAAGCCGGAAACTTTAGGCGACTTCTATAGGTACCACAAAAAAACTATCGTCACTCTTTATTTTATTATTTTTCATTTACTTATCTACACCACATAATCGCTAATAGCACCACAAATATATTAAAACTTTGTAATATTTACACTTTAGTCCCTTATCTTTAGCAAACTCTAAAATATACCTTTAAAAACTACAACTTAATTACATACTTCAAAAATATCATAATAACATAAAACCTGATAATCTCTCTCCCTCCTCCGCTGCATTTTCACAAGTTGCCGGCGGTGATAGTTCGCCGGAAATCTTCACTAGAGGGTGACGATGTCCGGAGTAGAACATGCCACGTGCCGTTCATACAATGCTTAGGGAATACGGATTGGAGCCCCATGTGGGAAGTCCGATCTGGGAACCCGAATCGACCACCGCAGGTCGGTTTGGTCAAGGCACGGCTCAAGATAATTAGGTATGGACCGAGCAGGTGTAAAGAGCTCGACGCGGGACAGACAGAGCTTTCCTTGAGTTACGAAGTTGCCAAATCAGATAATTATGGAAAGAATCTTGGGTCATTAAGACTCTGATTTGAATAATCAGTTATAACCGTGTTTATCCCTAGAATTTGGGTATACGCTAATTAATCCTTAGGGTTAAGAATCCTACTACTTGTGGGACAATTAAATAGGCGAGACATCCCTATATAAGAAATTCCCTAAGGAACTATGAAGGAATTCATTCCAATACATTGGTTGGATACGTAGGCAACTTGAGAGCAAACTCACAGGTTCAGTCTAAACCTAATACACAAATACTCTCCCATAATACATTGTTCTTAGTTCTAGGATCTTGGTGATTGTCTCTAGATCAATTTAGCCCGGATCTAATACCCGACGGGATTCAGTTCCGTCATTTGGCGCTGGAGGGAGGGTCGTGTCTACTTGCAATTCACTCAAGATCATCGTTGTTATCAACAATGGCACCCCCGAAAAACACAAGCAAGAAAGCCGTTCAAGGCCCTACTGCTCAGGGTGGTGGAACCGCTCAAAGTACCGGTCACATGGCGGTTGGTGAAAAGGAGCCAAACCCTAACACCAGCCAACAACAGTAGCCTGAAGAAATAACTCTTCCAGATCCAACACAATAGGCTTTGTTAGAAGCATTGAAGGCCCTGGAAACCCCAACTTTCAAAACCGTTCTTAACGCCACCTTCATGGGACGGGAAGATGATGTCTCTGAGGACCGTGTAACTAAGGCTCATCCCCATAAGGACGGTGTAGAGGAGGAAAGTTCATCAAGCTCTAGTCATGGAAGAATAAATCTTAATCCCCGATGATGCGGCCAAGTGATAACTTGCTGCCATGCTAAGGCAAAAATCAGGTGAGTTCTCGTGCACCTCCCCATTTAGCGATCACATTGACAATTTTCAGCGGCCCATAGGGTTTAAAATTATGAAGATCGAGCCATATGATAGATCCAATAATCCACATGACCATATGCACCAAAATCTAACGCACATGAACATTTTCAATGAACCAGATGAGATAATGTGTAAGACTTTCCCTACACTCCTCACGGGTAGGGCTCGTGAATGGTTCAGGAAGCTTCCGCCAAGATTGAACTCCGATTTTGAAACCCTAACCAGGAAGTTTGTTCACGCTTTCATTGCAGTTCGGTCTTTACAGAGGAACCCGACATATCCTATGACCGAAAGACAAAAATCTGGAGAAACTGTGTTGCAGTATATCATGAGATTCGATGAAGAATCTGTTCTGGTTAGAAACACTGATGATTGTCTTTTGGTCGCATCTTTCGTAGCCAGACTACGTGAGGGGCGGCTGTATGCAAAGTTAGATAGTACACTCCCGCATTCCATGGAAGAATGTTTAGATGTGGTGTACAAACATTGTCAAGAAGAAGAAGCCAACCGGCTAAAATAGGAATTAGAGAGATGAGAATCCAAAAAAGACAAACCCCAGGATAAAGATAGGAAACAGAAGCCGGTTTGGGATTGTATGACCATACCGATCTCTGAACGGCTCGGAAAAAAAGCCTTGCAGGAAAGTGACTTCATCCCATTGAACCGATCATGCGAGCAGGTTCTCGTGATAATGGAAAGAAAAGGGTTAGCATGAGTCCCACCCCTCATAAATACTGCAAATATCATAAAGACATTGGGCATGACTTGGAACATTGCAGAGATTTGCAGAGAGATATAAATGCAGCGGTAATGGATGTGAAGTTGAATGAGGTCGTAGACCGATCTCAGAACAACGAGCCTTAAGGTCAGCATGAGTTTAGACACATAAATTATTAGCAGGATAGAGATCGGAATGACGAGCCCCGACGCCGGAGAGATCCTTCTCCTGACACATAGGGTCGTATGGATAACCGCCCCATTAATACTATAAACATTATCATTGGCAGCCCGACGAGCATCAACCGAACAGATGAGAAGGATATCAGCAGGTCTGCCACTACGACGAATTTGAATAAAAGGCAGAGGCTTTCCGGAGAGGTCATATATGGTCCTAAGGATCCACTTTCTTTTGTTACGAGTGACGTGGGTTTTCCTAGTGCTATTCCAGTCCTTAACCGACAGTGTATCGGGTCAAACTGTAGTGCTAGTATGGTGAGTCAGGTGTCGAATCCTCAGGGAAACGTATGGTAATTCAGAGTGTGGCTAAACACCAAGAAGTTATTATTAACTCAATCTAAGTCGCAATTTTTCTTTTTTTCTATTTAGTAACCTTAAAACAGTAAATAAATGCATAAAACTAAAACAGATATATATATAGATACATAAATATATATATATATATATATATATAAATATATAGAAATACATATATATATATAGATATAAATATATATAGATACCAATACAATATATAAGATATAAATACTAGTAATATTATAAAAGACTAGCCAAGAATATGTCACTGAATCAGTATCTCTTTTTAGTAGAAATAGATGTGCTCGATCTTTCCTTATTTTAAGGTGAATCAATTATATATGAATCGGTGTATTCCTAAGCTAGACAACTCCTCCTCACACGAAAGCGTATGAAATTGTCATATGTCAAATTGTCATCGTTTAATCTCCACAACGCGCCCCATGCTAATCTTAGTTAGTCGAACAGTACAGTACAAATCTACCCCGGATAAAAGAGGTTATTCCGCTTTGTCGACGGCCGATGTTATTCAAGAGGCTCCGGTTGTCGAAGCGGATCGATTTAACACAAACGGTGTAGTTTTAATCAAACCGTGATTTTAACATTATTATGATCTTGAACACAAATTTAATAAGATTCATCTTTCCCAAGACAAACCGCCTCGGGTAGGAAATAGGATTCCGTTGTCACGCTTTCACTCGCCATTTTTACCCTCCGGTTTTTCTATCCTTTATCTCATATCCTAACTTCTCTGGTCAGTTCATCGTTAGGTTATATGTTGCGATTCATCTTGGTTAATTACGTCAATCCGAATATTATCAATACGTTGCAAGATAGAAAAAGATTCATTATAATCGATTTTAATTCAATTTTAACATAGTCATCATCTATTTCTAAAAAGATAAACTAATTCAATTTCATATCTTGGCTAGATATAGAGTTAGCCTAATATCATTATAACTAATATATAGATACTAATAACAACAAACAAACATAAATACATTAAAAAGTTACCAGATTACAATTGTAGTGTCAGAGCCGTATTCTCCGGAAATAGCAACTCCTTTAGCAACAACGAGCCTTGATAAACCTTCTAAGTACTAAAACGATACTTATACTACGATTATTATTATTTCGACAGAGTGTCGTTTACGGTATTCTGAGTAACTACACACTAGATTAAGATAATATATATATATAGAAGTGATATATATATATTGGTACAACTTCCAAGTCGCAAATGAGGAGTATTTATAGAGTGGATGTCAAGGGCGGCGCTGGCCGTGTGTAGTCGCGCGGGCCGGTGCTACGATGGAGATTCTCTCTCGACAAATTCCCATGTCTTTGGTGGCGAGAGATTCGGCTCGGGCCGGGTTTTTTCGGTTCGGGCCGGATCTTGAAAAATATCTTTCTTCCGTTTCGTACTGTTTCGGTTTTAATTCTTCAGTTTTCTATCACGCGTACCCTGAAACAGTCAAAAACACGAGCCACAATAATTTTGATCATAAAAACTATAAGTTTTACTAAAATAATAACGATAATATCTATTTATAATGATTTCGATTTTTATGTGTTTTTAGATATATTTTTATGAATTTATACGATATTATCGTAAATACGATATAAAAAGTCATAAAATATGATTATATTTTTATCATACATCAACGAGTAACGAAGGATTAGTCATCGAGGCGGTTATTAGTCATAATACTATGAAACACATTTGTGTGGATACCGAGAGCATGGTAAATATCTTATTTTACTCTGTGTTTCATGCAATGATGTTACAGGACTCAGAGCTGACACCTGTGGGAATGATCAAACTACCCACTACTTTTGAAAGAGACCCAAAGGGAAGGATCCGTATGTTTACTTATGTGGTCGTCAAAGCCCCATCTGCGTACCACATCATAATGGGGCAACCAGCGCTTATCGACCAGCGAGCTGTAATCTCACAAGCCCACATCAGCTTGAAGTTCCCAACCATGGAAGGCTCAGTGGAAATAATAGGGGATGTGGAGGCAGCAAGGAGTTGGTACATGGCCTTCATAAACGGCAAGATGATGGTTCAACAGGTCTTGATCGAGGAATTTCTCCCTGAAGAGGAAGAGGCGTGGTCCTCTGAGGACCATGTTGAGGATGTTGGCCTCTGGGAAGGCAAAGATAATCACATAATATCAGTGGGTAAATGGATACCCAAACAACAAAAAACGTCACTTATCGAATTGTTGAAGGAGTTCAAAGATGTGTTCGCATAAAGAACAGAAGATATGCCCGGCTTGTCAACTGAACTAGCGGTTCACAGGTTGAATGTAGATCTGAGCAGGAAGCCTATTCGGCAGAAGAAAAGGCACTTCACCCAAGAGCGAATTGACGGAATAGAAAAGGAGGTGGCAAAGCTGCTCCACGAAAGGATCATTAGAGAAGTGAAGTACCCGGATTGGTTAGCGAATCCGGTGTTAGTCAAAAACCCAGACGGAATCTGGAGGATGTGCGTCGACTTCATAGACCTAAATAATGCTTGTCCGAAGGAATCTTATGCACTGCCCAAAATTGATAAGCTCGTTGATTCCACTATGGAGTTTGAGATATTTACCTTTTTGGATGCGTACAAAGGCTACCACCAGATCGCTATGGCTCCTGAAGTTGAGGAGAAGACAACTTTTACAATGGAATTTGGAATATTCTATTATTTCACAATGCCTTTTGGCCTCAAGAACGCCGGGGAAACATATCAAAGAGCGGTGAACAAGATCTTCAGGTCGCAGATTGGCCGAGGCATTGAAGTATACATAGATTATCTCCTAATCAAGAGCTGGTCTCTTGATCAATATTTGCTTAATGTTAGATAAGTCTTGGGGTTACTCAGAGGTACCCAGATGAAGCTTAACCCGATGAAGTGCACCTTTGGGGTTAGATTGGGAGAATTCCTAGGTTACATGATCTCGAAAGAAGGAATCAAGGCGAATCCTGACAAGATAGACGCCTTGAAGAACATTCCACCCCCAAAAAATATTAAGGAGGTATAGAGGTTAACTGGGTGGATGGCCGCCTTGAGCATATTTTTATCCAGATCGGCACAGCGTGCCCTCATTTTCTTTAAAGTCTTGAGAAAAGCGGCCCTATTCCAATAGGATGGAGATTGTGAAAAATCCTTTAAGGAATTAAAGGAATATTTAGCCGAACTGCCTACTTTAATTTCTCCTCAAGAAAGGGACACACTGAGGGTCTATTTGTCTGTCTGTGAAGAAGCAGTTAGCGTTGTACCGGTCAAAAAAGAAGGTGGTATTCAGCGTCCAATCTTTTTCGTGAGCATGACGCTCCACGGACCTGAGGTACACTACTCAACAGCAGAGAAATTAGCATTGGACTTAGTGCATTCCTCAAGGAAATTAAAGCCCTATTTCCAAGCGCATCGGGTAGTCGTGATAACAGATCAACCGCTAAGGCAGATATTAGCCCGACCCGATACTTTAGGTCGAATAGGAACATAGGTCGTCGAGTTAGCGTTGTACGACTTGGATTTTCAACCACGAACATCGATAAAATTTCAAGCATTAGCAGATTTCATGGCTGAGGGAACTGCCATCACCATCAGCCAGAATGACCCGAACAATGCCTTGGAACAATGGTCGTACGTTGACGGTGCATCCAACAAAGATGGAGCAGAAGCAGGTCTTCTAATCATCATTCCAAAAGGGGAAGAGTTTCCTTATGCCTTGCGATTCAGTTTTCAAGCAACTAAAAATGATACCGAATATGAAGCTTTGATCACCGGCCTCAATTTAGCAAGCAAGCTCAAAGCACAAAAATTGAAGGTATACAGTGATTCGCAATTGGTAGTTTACCATGTAATAGGCAAATATGAGGCCAAAGAAGAACCTATGAAGAAATACATGGCTAAGGTGCAAGAACTATTAGGACATTTCAAAAGGATGCAGATAGAGCAAATCTCAAGGTCTCGAAATAAGCGAGCTGACGCACTCTCAAAGTTAGCGTCAACTTTTCTGTCAGACAAGAAGGTATTGGTAGAACTGTTAAAGGACCGGAGCTATGACACATGAGAAGTTCTACCGGTCAGTCAGAGAAGCACCTAGATGGACCGCATCATGTCTTATCTCAAAGATGGGGTTTTTCCCGAATATAAAACCCTAGCCAGGAGGCTTAAGATGTTAGCCGCAAGGTATGCATTCTTCAAAAATATCTTATATAGAAAGTCATTTATAACACCTTGGATTAAGTGTGCTACAGAGGAAGAAAGCAACTACCTACTTCAAGAAATCCACCCAGGAATATGTGGCAATCATTCAGGGGCCCGAACATTAGTTCGCAAATGTAGGTTGTTTGGTTATTATTGGTTGTCCAAGTTATCGGACGCCAAGGAACTGGTGCAAAAGTGCAAGTCATGACAAGTACATGACAACCTATCGCACCAACCATCTGAATCCATGATCCCCATAACCTCACCATGGCCTTTTTACCAGTAGGGGGTGGACTTGATCGGCCGTTTACCCCAAGCTCCAGGTGGCAATAGATTTTTGGTAGTCTCTGTAGACTACTTCACCAAATGGATCTAAACAAAGCCATTAACTGCAATAACCGCCAAAAACATACAAAGTTTTATTTGGAAAAACATTGTCTGCAGATATGGCCTCCCAAAGATATTGATTTCAGATAACGGCACGCAGTTCGAAGACCGAACCGTTAGAGTGGTGTGCCGAACTACAAATTGGACATCATTTTACGTCGTAGGGCACCCACAGGCTAATGGCCAGGTTGAGCAGACCAACCGGCAAATCAAAGTTGGATTAAAGAAGAGGCTAAAAGAATAAGGTTCAAGTTGGGTTGAGCACCTGTCCAACATAATATGGGCATATCGAACTACTCCAAATACATAGCAACTGGAGAAACACCATTTTCTCTGTCATATGGCTGTGAATCGGTTACACCAGCCGAGATTGGGCTCCCTTCACCTTGCACGGAGATATACTCACCAGATGATCAGGAAACCGAGCTAAGGCACGCGAAAGATGATCTAGAAGAAGCTCGAGAAGTAGCCTTCATTAGGATGGCTAAATATAAGCAGCGAATGTCCCAGTACTACAATTCCCGTGTCAAACACACTTATTTTAAAGAAGGGGATTTGGTGCTGCAAAAGAACGAAATTAGCAGGCAAGGCCACAAGGAAAACTTAATGCGAACGGGGAAGGCCCATACCGGGTGGTAAAGGTCCATGGCAAAGGTTCATATCAGCTAGCAGATTCAAACAGAAAAATGATTCTGTGAAGTTGGAACGCTAATAACCTACGCTGGTTCTATGCCTAGAACATGTTCTGAACGTATTTCAATTATCTCCTTTGTTTTTCATACTTTTGTTCGAATAAGTCACAATTTCTTTTATTACGATGTGAATGTTTTAATTAAAGTTGAAAAACCAGTTCACCCCGTCCATTTAACGGGCAATATTATAAGTAACTCGAATTCCACAGGTTGGAAAAAAGATTAAACGGTTAGTTTTAAAGAAAGATTCAAGCCAAACTCCGCAGGTCGGATAAAAGATAAACAGTTAGACTTCAAGAAATACTTTAGCCAAACTCCACAGGTTGGATAAAAAATTAAAAGGTTAGTCTTCAATAAAGACCCTAGCCGAACTTTGCAGGTCGGATAAAAATTAAAAGGTTAGTCTTCAATAATGACTCTAGCCGAACACTGCACGTCGGATAAAAGTAAAAGGTTAGTCTTCAATAAAGACTCTAGCCGAACTCCGGATAAAATTAAAAGGTTAATCCCCATGAAGGACTCTACTCCGCAGGTTGGATAAAACAAAACAATGAGTCTCCAAAAAACATCAGGTCTTCAAGAAAAACCTAGCTGAACATCTACTATAGATAAAACACCGCAGGTCGGCATTCAAAGACATATAACAAATAAAAAGCATAAGTATGCCATATGAGAACTAATAAAAGTCTCATATGCCATACTGTGGGAAAAATACCCAGGACAAGCACATAAATACAGATAAAATACTGAAGAAAACAGTTGTTATACCCCAAAGGGGTAGGCTTTGAGATAAGTCATGCAAAGATAAATACCCTTTTTGAAGAGATTTTCAAAAGAAAATTAAGCAAAGGAATCGTCCTAAGCATCTGGAGCTAGAGTCTGCTGCTCAGATGGTGGAGTAACTAATAAAGTAGCTCTAGTAGCAGAATGGGCGGACCTAGCAGTTTCGGTTGGACGGGGATATAAAGCCACTATGTATTTTTCCCTCTAAGAACTCCCTCAAACGCTTTTCATAAAGCGTGCCAGAGCCCGCTTTGTACTTTGCCTTGTTTGGCAGGGTCCTAATATCGAGGTCAGCAAACTGGGTCTTCACAGCATAAACCCCCAAAGTAAAGCCACGGCACAAAACAGTGGTCATCAGCAACTTCAAAGCCGCTGTGCAGTCCTCGGAAGCCTTGTTCGCTTGAATATCTTGGGTAATCAGGCCGGGAATAGTAGCAGCCTGATCTGTGTTTTCAGCTCAGAGCAGCTCCACAGTCTTCTCCAGCCTAGCCTTAACTTCAATCAATATATCATTTTCTGCTTGAAGGTTGTCACTTTGAGTCTTAAAACTCTCCAGTTCAGACTCCTTGTCTAAAAGCTATCTCTTAGGCTCTTCTATCTCTTTCTCGTGGGCTTCGGGTAACCCCTTGTGCTTGTCACGACTAGCAGACGGTGCGGAGACCCTCTCCTCCAACTTGGTTTGGATGGCAGTTGACTTAGCCAACCTCTCAAAAACTACGTGCCCAATCTGGGTACCCTGTAGGGAAAACAGAGCCGATGTATAAGGCTGCAAGTAAGGAAAAGCAATGAAGAGAAGTAGAGAACTCACTCTTTCCATGGTTGAAAAGCCTGCCTCAGCCAATTGCAAGTCAGTGAACTCGGTAAAATACTCCTCGGTTCCAGCAGCAGGGATAGCACACTTCCCAGAACCTTCAGCACCACAATCAAGTCTTCCCCTCTTGGCCGGCCGCTCATAGAGCTTGCCTCAGATCGGGGCCTTTGTACCAGCTCATGATGATCCTCTTCCTCGGGGTCGGGTTCATCCTGGTTAATACGGTGTCATGCCAATCCTCTAGATCAGCATAAGAGACAGGGAGTAAAGGCTCATCGTGCTCGGCTGGTGCTCGAGCCCCAGCAGCACTGCACTACAAGAAAAACACGTTTTAATGACGGGAATTCCCGTCATTATATGCCATTTTCTCGTTATTAAAGACTTTTAATGACGAGTAATCCCCATCATGCCCCCTCATAGTTTCCCTTCTAGTTAAAGCATTCAATGACGAGAATCCCGCCTCGTCATTAAAAGTATCAAGGCTTTAATGACGAATTTTACTCTCATTAAAAATATTTCTAGTGACGGGTAATTTCTTCATTATAATACTATTTGCATCTCATTAGAACTAAAGTTGAATACTAGTTTCTACCGTTAATGACAGATATTAACGGGTAATTAGCTATGGTCATTACCAACAAAAGACGTGTAATGACCGGGTATACCATCACAAAAATTGCTTTAATGACGATAAAATTTGTTGTTATATTACAATCTCACCCTCTTTAAATCTTGCATTCTATAAATACCCACTCTGTTGTACAAATATAAAAATATTGATTTAACACATTTAAATATATCACTCTGCTGTAAGTTGAAACAATTTTGATTAGTCTATGCATAATATACATAGTTGCAACAATATGCATTCATATATCCAAAATGTACATAATGGTAGAGTTGTTTCAAGATATTCAAAAAGATAAGTACATATAGATGCATAATGATAGGATTTTCTAATATCACATCCCAAAATACAAATATCTAACAACCATAGATGTCGGTCACCAAAACATCAAGCACATCCAATGATTGATTTCTACACAGTAAAATAACACCATCTTAGGATATGATAAGTATCAATCCTTACACATATATTTTCCAAAAGCATCAAAACCCTGCAATAAACCCAAGTTAACACTACAGGAAAATCAGGGGCAAGTGACTACTCAAAACTCATATTGCACATGCACATATCCTGAACGTATACAACTTATCAATTCTCATAATATGTTACTTGTCAAACATGTATTGCATTGTTTCAACCTAAATGACTAAGTGACTACTCAAAAAACATCTACATTGTGAATAGTATGTCAAATAAGATCACAAATGCAACATGGAACAGATTCCAAGTGTAGTCACAGTTTGACCAAACAAAGCAATAGATGTGCTAGAGATGCATTGATCTTTTCAAAATATAAATGTCTAAAAAGGGGCTGAAGTTAGACTTACCATCAAAATCATCCAACACTTTATGGAAATCGCTAAATGGGTAAGAGCTGAAGCCGAAGCTTATTGGTGTCGCCACCGTCACACTCTTGGAAGAGATATTCTCGTTTTCACTCATCTATTGTTCACTGATACAGTAGTCATAATAGCCGTAGGGACCACAGACGTTCACCTCACGGCCGGCGCAGTAGTCGATCGAGCTCACCACGATGGCGTAGAAGTCAATCACCGATGTCGAGACATTGCAAGAGCCGTAGTCCCAGCCCAGGCGCCACATGAGGCGAAAGAGTTGTAGCTCGTCTTTTTCACCATGATTCTTTAAATATTTTTGCAGAATGTGGGGGGGGAAGTGCTCACCTGTCTGACAATTGTCAAAGCTGTGGTTCCACTGTTAAACGAATCGAATTTCCGCTGATGCTCCAGCTCATGATCAACAGAAGCACTAGCCCTTGTATACGATTGCTTCCATACTTGAAATGTGGTATGCAATTTATCTGATTCCGGCGTCTTGCAATCTGAGTCATGGGACGCTTCAGAAAGGGCTTCCTGCTAGTTACAAAGCAGAGAATATGGCAGTGATTTCCTTACCCTCTTAGATACAAAATGCCCCCATTGACAATGTCCATAAAAAATCCCACAAAACATCATGTCTTCTTGGCATCCAAACTCCTATAAACACTTTCTAAAATGTGTTAGTTCCTTAAGGAAAGCAAAACAACAACCATTCTTCTTACCATATTTAAGGAAGGAAAAACTAAAAAAAGAAATGTACTAAAAATTGCCTCCCAAACAACACGGAAATCCTTAAAATTACCATTACATTGCACAGCATACCTTGATCCTGATCATCATTGATTTATTTATCAATTAGTTAAAGGCAGAGCATACATGCAACACAGACCCAAGTAATGTAGCAAAGACAATGTGTGTGATACCAATCAAAAGGTGAAGAACATATCCCAGAGAATGGCCAATTCCAAACCTTGGAAGATCATGTACCTGGATGAAATTAGTTAGTAAACATATCTGCCACAAAGACACGAACAGAGGACACAAGATGATTATTTATTTGGAGGGGGTAATGGGGGAGGGAGAGGGGGAGGGGGGCTCACAGTTTCTTTAAGTTGACAAATGCACCGGTCATATCTAAATTGTACTTCATCTGCTATTAGGAAGTAATCAAATCTACTTGCATAAAGGGTGGCAATCACCAATACACCTCTGTCCCATCAAATAAAAAATGAGTGAAGTGATTAAAGTTCACTTTCATGCTCGATAATGCTGAAATGTAATATTCGCATGCAAGCCTTCTCAAACAAAAAGGCTAGAATAATACCAAAAGTGTAGATTGCAAGTCAAGAAACTCTTATTTCTGTCTAGACAGCTTAGCGGATAATACAGCAATGATGCATAGCATCCTCGGGACCTTTGATGCAATTAGTAAGTAGACGTAGTAACAGCATCCAGCAGAAATTGATAATTAGTCTTGTATCAGAAGTGGTTGATGTATTTGAGGATGGGAAATAGACATGGACTAAGAGGCTGGAATGCTGAATATTTTTTTACATAAAAAGGAAGGTTTAGAAATGATGATGGAACCAATAAAGTCAATTCACTGTCAAGCAGCAAAGAGTTCAGGTGGTTAGATAGGCAGGGATGATGCGGACGAAGAGGTGTTCCTAGATATGTGTGATATCACATAACTGGCCTGGTAGCTAAGGTAAGGATCTAATATAAGCTGGCAGAATCAGGTGTATAAGTGAATACAAATGTTACTTATGTACAGACTAATAATAGAGAAACGTGAGCATCTGTTTGTTGCCTGGCCTACTCAAAGAAAGCAAGCTTCTACATTCTGAACCTTCTGATGGGAGAGCAGAATTATAGATTGGACTTGACGTCCAGTGGATAATCAGATTCAGAAAGAGAGAGTATATCTGAAGACTCTGTAGGATACGTGTTCTCATAAGCCAGCACTTTGGGACAATTTGATAGTATCTATCATTTTACGTGTTAGGTCAATAAGCAAAGTCAAGGCTCAGAAACCATCAGCAGAATATAACGATTCCAATGGAATCTTTACTGATTCAAACATCAGCGGTATATATCTTGTGGCATCTTAACTAGAAAGCCTCAAGGGCTCACTATCTTGAGGCATCGTCTACTTGACTAGGTTACTTTAGTACTATATTTATACTGGAATGTCTGTTGAAAATCTGGAGAAAACTTAACTAGCTAGTTGGAAAAGAAAAGAGTGGAAATAAAAGAACTATAACAAAATTTAGAATCACCTCATGGCTTTCAAGCATGCAAGAATGGAAGCCAGGATGATATCATGGGTAAGACAACTAAGTATCTTACAAACAAGACTATGACAAGATTAAAAAATTGCAATTATCATAAAATAAGAAAATGTTGCTCTGAATATACTCACTCTTCTGCAAACTTCTCCAAGAACAAGCGGTATGTAAGTGGAGGAGCCGCCCCAACAAATATTCCTCCGATGAAATGTACAACTGAGGTTGGCTTAGAGTTTCTTGGACTCAGCACCCATGCTCCCTAAAAAAATGTTCAGGAAAACTATATATGGATTGTTAAAAGTGTGTGTGCCAGTGATATTTTTTTTTTCAATTCCCATAATTACCATATCCCCTATGCAGGTTTATGGAGCAACGGGATACCACTGGGCAACTTCTTAAGGGAACTAGAAAAATAGTGCATAAAATTCAAGGGAAACAACACTTGCTACGTGACAGGGTAGGAAAAAGTAGAGTGAAGAAGTATCAGCAAGAAGAAACTGTCCATGAATATACAATTCCCAATTTTCGAGAAAACCGCTACACTTAGGGCCTGTGAATGCTTAAGTAATGAATTAGTTGCTAGAACACTCCGGTTACTAAACTACTCTACTTGGGGAAGCAAATAAATAAAGTGAAGGATACTTCAACGTCACTCTAGTTGCCTGAACTACCCCAAGACTCTTGAGATTGTTTTACTGTGTCCGTGAGCAATCTGCAAAACAAAGTACACATATATTTCTCTTTCCTGATGGGAAAATGGTTGATACGACAGGCAATATCAATTCAACCAGCTACACATGGAACATCTTAGAATCACAAAGGACTACCTTCTCTGGAAAAATTTCAACTTCGGGTTAAGGATTTAACTCAAAATTAAACTCTATGCCACTCTAAGTCAAATTAACAGTCTTAGAGCAAAACCATCGTTTTATCCTGTTCTTCAGTGAGCCTATCTTGAAATATCAGGAATGACTTGCTAATTACAAACTGACTTCACATAAGGCAAAAAAACAACTTCAGAAGCACTTTATGGCTTTGAAGGGTAAAATAAATTCCATTTTTTTTATTTCTTTCATGTGTAATTCCATTTCAGTTCCAGATGACCATGTGTTCTTAAACAAGTTATCGCTGAAGTGAGTTGAAATTAAGTGACATACATATCTCTGGATATAAAGTGATGCTTAAGTATCAAAAGAACAACAAATACATAGACCAACAGTAACAAGAGTCATACCCTTCTCTCTTCTCTTGAAGAATACAGAAGCAAAATTCTTGGACCTACCAAGATTTACAATTCTTGGGATCCTTAAAAGTAATTCATTCTTCTCGGCATCATTTGCCATGGCTTCTGCTGCCTCCCTTCCACCACCATTGTTGCCAAGGAACCTATTGTGATCAAGAATACTAAGAAAACATAAATATAAGATAAACCATTACTATATGGGTTCTTCATCATAAAAAGCGGGATGCCTGATACAAAAAACCAGAAGAATTAAAAGGAAATAATAAACTCTAGTATGACAAACCTACAAGAGGTTAAATCTTAATACTTAACTCATCAAGTAGATCCAAACCTGCACTAACCTCAAATCGTCTCAAATCTAGAGCCCTAACTAAACTCCCTGAAAGTTGATGAAGTATTGAAATCAAGACACCCAGATGAATAATCAGCCAATACCCAATGAACATTTGATAATGCATATAGAAAAAAAGCGGCACGGCGGCGGAAAGTGAAAAAAATGCATCGGTGGAAAATGAAAAACAGAGCGGCGGTGATGAAGAGTAGAGAACGAAGGGTTATGGTTGTAAGCGTGTATCGAATATTCAAAGTTCGAAGAAAACAGCAGCAGCAGCGGCGTCGGGTATTGAAGAACAAAGCGGCGGTGGAGGGCGGAGAATCAGGTGAGGGTTATCGGCGTGAATAAGGGAATGAAAATGTAAATAGGTTTTTTTGGGAATGAATGGATAGGATAAAGATGATAATGGGGTGGAAAGATTTCTTTTAATTCTTTTTCAAAGAAAGTTTTGATTTTATTTAAAAAATCATGTAAATAATGATGGGAATTTTTTTTTACCGGACACATAATGACGGGAAACATGATCAATAATGACGGGAATTGATATTTGGTCATCAAACAACAAAAAACTTTAGGTACCGTCATTATAACTACCATTTAATGACGTAATTTCGACCCGTCATTAAATTCCCGTCATTGAAATCCATTTTCCTTGTAATGCTCAAAGATGCAGCATCCAGTTGGTTTATAGGAGGATCCAGGCTTTGGGTCCTCTCCGCGCTTTGACTAGGACCAGCTTGATCATCCTCAACCTCCTCAACTTCCTCGTCGGCATCAGCCATAAGTGATTACAAATCTACAACTGCAAAAAGGAAAGAGAACATGTTATAGCATAGTTAAATGAGAGGAAGGAATACAAAAAGAGGAAATAGGAAAATCCTACAAGCATTCCACTCATCCTCCTTGAACTCTACATAAAGATTCGGCCCAGCATCCTCTAGCCGAGCTTCGGTGATAATTTCTGTAGAGAATTTTATCACGTCTATGCTTATACGCCACTTGCGGATATGATCAGACACTCACTTATTCCTAAACTTTGTGTTTGGCTAATGGCTCGTTTGGATTGATGGAATGTAATGGAATGGAATAAATCTGTTGGAATGGAATGCAATGAAGTGGAATGATATCATTCCAATACTGCGTTTGGTAGACAGTGGAATGAAATCGTTTCTTATTGCATGATTTATTTTTTTCATTCCATTCCGGCCATTCCATTGGATTTTGGATGGAATGAAAATCATCCATTTTCATTCCGTTGGAATGAAAACATATTCCATTCTTCCATTGCCAAATATGCCAAAGTGATGGAATGGAATGAAAAAAGCATTCCATTCCATTCCATTACCGCAATCCAAACGTACCATAATAGTTTTCATTTCCCATCTCTTTGAAAACCCTTTTCGCTGCACTTAGCCTTATCTCCCTCTATGGGTATTTTAGTGATAGGTTCTATAGGAAGTGGACGATCCTATTTGACGCTGACGTCTTTTGGACAATCATCCTTCCCATGCTCGGCCGTTTTCCACTTGCCTGATGCAAATAGGCCTTCATGTCGGACAAAGAAAAACTTATCTTTCTATTGCTTAATAGAAGAATCTCCCTTAGGCATGATATATACATCTTTTAATGAACAAGAACGACGAGGGAAGTAATACCACCCGTTCAAGTCTTTTACCTTCTCGTGTTGGAAAAAATATCTAAATAAATGGAAAGATACCCAGAAGGCGACACCAGATCGCGAACCCTAAGATGGTTCTAAGACCGTTTGGGGCGATTTGGGTACTTCCAATGCCGCACGGCCCGATGGACCGGACAGAATGGGATTCTGAATCCTATGACAAAATGTTCCAAGTACATAGTACATAACCCCTTAGGAGGATTTTAAGCGTAAAGGTAAGGGGCAGACAGAAGTCTA
This sequence comes from Gentiana macrophylla, assembly GCA_026214975.1. Taxonomy (NCBI): domain Eukaryota; kingdom Viridiplantae; phylum Streptophyta; class Magnoliopsida; order Gentianales; family Gentianaceae; genus Gentiana; species Gentiana macrophylla. The sequence continues at coordinate 62,570,385 of CM047808.1, read as the reverse complement.
GAAGCATATCTCTGGACCTCTATCCCTTAGGTATCACAAGCACTATCTAATTCGGACTAGGTTATAGTAGACTTGACACCATGACTACCGATAGCCGATTTGGTGGCCATATAGGCTTTGAGGGATAATACGAAGGGAGAAGTTTCGGACGGAGACCAAGGAATGGAAGCTGATGGAGTGAAACGAGGGACTATAATAAAATGTTCTAGATCCTTTTGACCTAGAAAAGCTGGGGGCTGGATTATATGATAAAAGCCTAAAATTCGGCTGGCCACACTCAGAATCCGACTCAGACACAGAAATAAACTCCTTCTCAATGGAACTACTGGTAGTAGGAGCTGCCCTCATTAACCAATTAAAATAAAATAGAAATGAAGAAAAAGAAAGTTGATTACTTGTAGAGGTAAGAGGTGGAAGAAGATAGAGGAACCGGCGGAGTAAAGTCTCAAGCTTCCAATATAGTGAATAAGTAAAATGGTTGATATGACAGGAGAAGATGGTAATAACCCTAGACGACGCCTGGAAAGCCACACCAGTGTATTGATAACTGGTCAAGGGCGAATACAGGGGCAAAAATGCCTCAACTTCTGCACAGTGTGACGTAATCATAACCAAGGAGCCATGTGGCAGACTCAAAGGGTAAATAATATTTCAAGTATAAAGGTCATGGACCGAACTCCACCCTTAGCAGATCTGAGCTGACCGAGCAAGGATAGTCCGATCTAGGGGGCTTATGATGATGTCCAGAGTAGAACATGCCACGCGTCGTTCGTACAATACATAGGGAATACGGATAGGAGCTCCAGGTGGGAAATCCGATCTGCGAACCTGAATCGACCACCGCAGGTTGGTATGGTCAAGGCACGGCTCCAAGATAATTAGGTGTGGACTGAGCAGGTCTAAAGAGCTCGACGTAGGATGGACTGAGCTTTCCTTGAGCTACGAAGTAGCCAAATTAGATAATTATGGAAAGAATCCTGGGTGATTAAGACTCTGATTTGAATAATCATTTATAATCGTTTTTATCCCTAAAATTTGGGATATACGCTAATTAGTCCTTAGGGGTTAAGAATCCTACTTTTTGTGGGACAAGCAAACGGGTGAAAATGCTGGATATACAGAAACCCGAATCCGGATCCGATCCATCATTGGATTGTCAGATCTGATTCTCAGCACCGATCGAGACGCTCAATCATGCACAGCGGAAGCTACGAATTAGATTCGTTTATAATTTTACCACGATATGATTCACATAAAAAATTAATCTACAAGAAGGTTAGTAGATTTACCCCAACCGGAGAGAAATAGGCAATCGACCAAAGGGAAAAGCCGCGATCTTCCGGATTGTATCTCCAAGCGACGACTGGTGGATGTCGATCCTCACCGTAGAACCTCCTCGAGTATGCTCCAAGAAAAAAACCCTAGTTTTTCTTCTCTTAATGACTAGAACAAGAAACTAAATTTTTCTCTTCTTTTATTTGATGTTGGCGCAAATTTGTGTGTAATATTGTGTTGGAGGAACTCTCTTTATGTATGAAAATAACTAGCCAAGAGAGTTATCCTTTTCACACCACAATTACCTATTCCCACAAGGAAAACATATTTGCCAAAAGATAAGAGATAATTCCCAAAAAAAATCAATCTCTTATTTTTCCATTAATTATCCAACAAATAGATAATTAATTAATTACATATGTGACATAATCTAGGAAAATTTCTTTTCCTAATTTATTACTAAATATGGAGCCACATAGCCACTAATTTTAATAGAAAATGTCATTTCTATTTTACATATTACTTACCAAATAAATAATATTGCATATTCATTAAATAAACCAACTATTTAATATATTATCGAGGTTCCATAAAACGAGAAAACACTCGCGTGTTCGGAGCCAACCCGGGGACCATGGACCTATAACCAGTAGCTACAATAAATTGAATAAAATATTCATCGAACAGAATATTTCTACTTAACTCATTAGTTCCGGAATTACGCCACCATAAATCCGAAACTGAACTCTATCGATTATAGATATAACTTATTCTCAAAACGTCGAGCCGAGTCGATAAGGGCCCATTGATATAATCATTACATACAAACTAACCCTCCATAGACTATCCGTAATGAAGGAGGATTATTTCCGTAAACCTTCTTCAAAACATCTTATCCTTATTTACCATTATCCCATTAGTGATCAATTAGTTCATAACCAATACGAACTCCCGGGATCGATCAGTTTCTAGGATTAACAAATAAGGGGATTGTCTTTCTAATTCCCGTAAGAAGGAATGGATTCCATATCTATGAGACACACACTTCTTGTTAGGAAATCTACGCGGGAACGCAGCGGAATTTAAAATTTTATTTCCTTTTAACCAGGATCGACTTCATTTAAGCAATAAACAAACGAGTTAGTAGACGGTGGTTACCTTGGTTGATCTATAAGATCGACGCTTTGACCGTCTAAGGAGAGTAGTTCTCGCATAGAGCCGCCCCAAGTGTTCGCCTCTACGCCACCCACACGAACGACCGCCGGAATCCCATCATGGATTGCTATCGAAAACTCCGGTTGCTAGACCGGCTTTTTCCCTCTCTCCAACTCTCTATAGGATGCTCTATATTTTACACAAGAACTATGAGCTCTTACAATTGTGATGTACAAAAGAGCTTGACACCCACACTATATTTATAGTGTATGGGGCGCCCCCTAGTAGAGTAGAGGAGAAGAAAACTTTTTCCCAATAAAATAAGGAAAATATAATTGATTGATTTATCTCATTAATATTCAATATCCCATAGTAAATATATTTCCAAGATATATATATTGACAATATCTTATATTGAATATATGTTTATCTTATTACCATAAATCAATTTACACATGTGTGCAAATCTATAGTCATTAATATCCAATATTAATATATGGTAATCTTATTAATTAAATTGCACAATCCAAGTGTATCTTAACACACTATTATTGGCGCCACTCTTTAGCATTTAATTGGCTTCCGGAATATTCTTTAATTAATATAATACTATGATTAATTAATTTGCCAAAATACATGTGTATCAATATACATATATATTTTCGACATATGTATCTAAATACATATATTTAATTAATCAACATAATTAATATCTTGTATTATATTTATTCATAATAAATAAATACCACCATATTAATTTACCAATATAACCTTTATAGTCTCGAGATAAACTTTCCTTATTTGGTTATCATCTATAACCACATTTTAATCCGGCTAGATGTTCTTATGTGTGTGACCCGATAGGCTTCCGAATATGTTGGCCGTAGACACAAAGTGCAAATTACTTAAAATGCCCTTCATGCCTAACGATCACGGGATAGCATCTAGCAACACACCGTGACCCAATCATCGGAAGAGTCAAATGCAATGACTACTACCTTTCATGTGAAACGATTACCGTGTAACTTACAATCCTATCATTTGTAATAATATTCATACGGTCGTGACGTCGAGTGTCAAACATTAACGACCGTATCTTATAATCTGGATATCATGCTCTCTCGAAGTAACTCGTTTACTCCCACTTTGCAAAGATTCATGAGATTAAGACATTCCTTATAAGAAGGCCATTTCGGATATTCAATCCTAATCATATGATACGCGATTCCCAGACGACCAATCATGTATACTCCGCATGCTTCAATATCATACCCAATCACTACCGCATGATCGCCCCGTGGCTAGGGGAAACCTCAATAGTGTCAAAGCATGACAATCCACAACGTGATGCCATGAAGACTCCGGTCAAAAGGATAATTACACAACCGTCACATAGTGTGACACTTATCCATGTAAGTGGGTCAGTCTAACGTACGCATTCTCTAATACACGTCCACGTACAGTCCAAGTGTCTCTACACTTCGATAGACGAGATCTATCCCTGCCCTAAAGACAGAAGACATCTAATTCATACGTGCTAGCCTGTTCATACTATCAATGCCCTGTTTAATAGTACATCAGCCTAGAGACATTTAAGTATCAAACTTGTTAAAGTGATTAGAGATCTCATCAACCATAATCGCCTATCATGGCTTCTCTATCACAGTTTAATACTAAGGATGTTATCACATAACAATTCATAATTGGTTCTTTAAAAGAACATATATATGACAACATAAAAGCCATTTTATATATGTATAAACATAAAGAAATAGTAGAAATGATCCGACCCTGTCGGATCCGGTCCAACCCGATTGGGTTTATGACACTATTCCAACAATCTCCCACTTGGCCTAAAACCAATCACTCGCACACACAAGACCAAGTTGAAACACAAGAATCTTATGCAATACTCGCAACCAGCTCTAGCCTTAAATGGATCGCTATCCATGGGGACTCAGACTATCTTCATATCATGTTCCAAATGACCAAGTCAAAGGAACCGCCTCAACACACTCATGAATCTCTGACGAGACCCTGGTCCTTGCTTCAAGCAATGAATCCACTTACTATATCAGCTATATAGAAAAGGTGGAAGAACCGTACAAGGTTCAAGAATGAACCTTATAGATCCATGTATTGCTCCCGCTGCGCCTCTAAGGCACTACTGTGTTTTGGCCTAGTTGTAGAATTTACAGTGACCCATCGCTAAGAACATTTCCCACTCAACGTATCACTTAATCAAAGTGATCGCAAACCTGCATCAGTAGCTCCCACTCACCTTCATAAGACTCAGGATGTACGTCTGTATATCTACGTTTATTTAATTCGAAGTTTCAATAAACTGGGAAACTTTCCTTAACTTGTTAAGGATATTCTCGATATCCACCAGATTTACTTTCATACCTTCTCATGACTCCTCATGGACTATGAACATCCGGCATCACCTATAAGATGGTTCCTATCACAGTAGCGAAGGAAACCTTCCATAAGCATCATCTTTCACCTTATCTTTAGGACTAACATCCTAACATAGACAGATCTTGAGAACACTGGCTAGCAGTATCTCTTTTCGTGATCTATGCTAAACTTCTTTTAGCATCACATCTATATAGGTAAACTATAATCTAACAGCAGTTAAATCTATCGCTGTAGATTCTTATTTTAAAATAAGAACTGCTAATCCAAGTGCTTTCGTAAAAACCTTGAACTACCAAACATTAATTGACTGTGACATGGGGTGATGATTCCTGAGAGAGATATCTAATACCTTACTCAAAAATCATAACACACTCCCACTATCCATCTTGCACATGGGCATATCCTTCTTTTGACTCAATCAAACTCCTTTGATTATCAAACAAAGAAATCGTCTAGAGAAACTTGTTTGAGTCCATAAATGGATCTCGTGGGCTTACATATCATGTCATCGTCTATGAACATCGAGCTGTTTGCCCAACGTCTTCAACACTATCATATAGCCATGATCGAAGTTATAACAAGCATCATCTGATTAGAACTAGGCTCAGCTGGCAGCATAAAGGTAATTACAAGGTTTACACACCGTACCCCTCTGCCGTCACTATAGCCTAATTGTAATCATATTACAATCCATGTCAGCCTTTCAGGGACATTCCCCTTAGGTAAGACAGACTAGGTTCACAACCTGGTTGTCACTAATGGAATCTAATTCAGATTTTATGGCTCCTGGCCATATCTCTCAAACCTGCCTTTCAAACATTCTTTCATGAGTCGTGAGATATTCATTCTTCAAGATGAACGCATTCGCCGCCTCTTTCAGCTTGAGGTTATCTACAGACTTTACGTAACTTTGTGTGTGCACTGAGCAATGTTTTACACCTTATCGCTATGTGGCGTCTGCTCACGTTCCATTGGTTGAATATATCTTTGTGGTTCTCAAACTCTTTTGAGATCTGATTCACTCCCACCGTTTCTCTTGGAAGAAACACTTCCTCTAAAAGACAGCATGTTTGGAGACAACCACCTTTTGCTCCGCGGACGAGTAAATAATATCTAGCGTAATTGCTGAGATATTCCACAAAGTTGCATATGTCGTACTAGGCTCCAAGCCTTTCTGACTTTGCTTATGACAACTTCAAATTATCGGTTAGGATAGATTTGACATTATCGCCTTCCATATCTAATATGGAATTTATTCAACCTTTATTCTTTGGAATTAGGTTAAGTATAAGGGCACTTACCCGAAACGGGTAAGGGATACATCGCATGGCTTGCATCACATCTTTATCATATAAAGTGTTATTTCTATTTTGGGAACACAATCTAATTGCGTATCCCAAAGATGGTATCCTTCAAGGGAGAATCTTATTCCCTTTCAGACGACTTCTGAAACACCCTTCAGGTATTAATTACTTCAATCCAATTGAAGATTAATTCCTAAATAGCTCATCAATCTCATATTCGTACTGGCTCGAACTTTTCGGGCTTTCCGAATTATGCACTTCACTGAGTACACTTGACTATTTCTATAAATAGTCATAAAGATTAACAAACAATTATTTGTGGCATTAATTGTCATAATCCAACAAACATCGGTATGTTTAGGCTTTAGACAATTTTTCTAGAATTTATAACCTTTTTCATAAAAGGGTATTTTAGTCCTCTTTGGATAAGATACGTATAACCCACATGATTCATAATCACATGGTTTAGACATCATCTGAATGACATTTGATTATACGTTTCTCTACCAGAGAGTCGACATCTTGAACAACTACAAATATCAAGGATAACAGCCATACAAATATTTAGTCGAGGTTTCATCACACATATCAACTATAGAGTGACATCAATCTAGTATGTTAGATTCAGTGACCTTTCAACTTTATCGGAATAACATTTATTCTTTACAATTGAATTTGTCCCTTAAATCCTGATGGATAACTGAAAGTATGTTCTTCATAAGAACCGGAACATAATAACATTTACTTAGTTCCCTTATCGCTTTATTAGATCCGAGAATGGTAAGTGTTACAACGCTTGTTTCACCTTCCATATTTGTATTCAATCTTTCTAATTTATTCACACTCGTAAGGTATAATATATCTTAGAGTTGACTTTGAACTTAGACAGATTTATCTCAACTCATTTGCCTAGAATAGAAACTTCAATAAGTTCTCTATTTAAGCACATGCCCTAACTTTCCTTGTTAATCCTTTAAGCACTTGAGAAATGTTTCTTATTGTAGTCTTCATAAGACTTAAGAAAGATCACAAGAGCTATGTTTTCAATTTGCTTTCATAAAGAAAATCTAAAGTTTATTAAATAGTTTATTTAACCTTTTGAATTGTATTCAAAACATTGACTATTTAATTAACCTTTAAGCAATGATAGAATTAAGTCGATACTTAAATCTTACAATTTTGAAAACAACCTTTCCAAAATTAGATGTGGTCATTCTTATCCAACGTTTGAATTAATTGTCATCGTATGACTGAATGATCATCTTGGATCGTATCCAATATATGACTAATTCGTTGAAACTTATTTCAAATGATCTGATCAAATCATGAGCTTCCGCTTTCATTACTAATTAAAGTCTCAGAGCACTGCATCAATTATGTAATCTCCTTGTCTCTAACTACTATAACGGGATGGCTCATGTCATTGCTTATTTTAAAAGGATTAAAATTACTTAACCATATTTGAGAACGTTTCTCAAAATTAACAGTCATAATTTGGTTTTACTAATCGAGAATAAAACATAAATATAAAGTTTGCTAAAAGTACAACATAAAAATGAAAATAAAAGAGTGTTGTTGTTTATACACGCAAAATCAAATATGGTCTTTGGGATTATGATTTTGCTCTCACTAGTCAACTACTCCCTATTGACTTTCAAGAATTTTTTTCAAAATCCTTTAGTGGCTGGAATCCTATCTAGTTGACTCGATCCCCGACGTGGGCCGATCAACCGGGTCAATTTCGATGGGTAGGTACTTCTTACCAATCGCGTCTAACGCGACTTCCAGTGGTTTGACTAGTCAACTCTTTGACAGTTCACATCGTATATGTGATAGTCAACCTTATGTCTCTAAAATCAGACGGTCCTGACGTGGGCCAATCACCGCAAGGTTCTTAGTCGAGTCGTAACCCAAGTATTCATGAGATCTCATAACGATCATATCTCGATAATGACGATATACCCGTGGTAGGTCAACTCCCGACGCAGGCCGATCAGTTGGATCCGAACAAGGGCTCTTCACCGTCACTATAATATTGGGAGACATTTTATAACTCGATTTTTGTTGTGGGAGTAATTACGTAAATTAATTCACTTAATTAATTTAATTACGGTCTCATCAAATATATCTATCTCTATAGACATACATCCTACACATTTATCTAGATCGTGGCTAGTCATGCATCTATCGTATCATATAAAATAAATACAAGCACCAAATAAATAAATGCGTAAAGTAACCGGTATGATCATGGACTTTTCCTAGGTGCGGTTTCGAATACAAACTGACAAAACCGCGGGTCACAATCTAAAGGTAGCTGCAACCGCCAATAAGATCTTTAATGCTCCATTCTCCAATGGGATCTTTATTTTCTTCTTTCTTTGGTCTTCATCTTCTGCTCCATTCTTGTTACATTTAATTCTATCTAATAAAATAAATACACCCGCCGCACACGGGGGGATCTAACGGGAATGGGATAAAATGCAGAAAATAAACTAGGTCACGTTCTTCATAACGGCCTTGGACAATTTTTAAACCAACAGAAAAATTAAATCATTCACATCTATCCTATCGGTCGAGTCCATGATCAATCGGGGTCCATATAATCATATTATATCTACTATATCTAATCCATACAATAAAATCTTATGAAAAAGATAAAATTAAAATTTAACTACTTGCGTCTTAATTAATCAATTAACATTTAATCTATTAAATAATTTTATCCAATCAATTAACTAATTATCATTTAATTAATTAAATGATTTTAATCGAAAATAAAATTAACGATTAATTTTAAACCGATTTTAATTTTAATTTTAATTAATTGGAACTATTCTAAAATAAATCAAAATTAAAATTATATCTCTTTGTTTCTTTCCTTTTGATTCGTAATCAAAGGGACGCTTTGGTTTCTAAACCAAATTTCGCTTAAGTTTCGCCACTTTCCAAAATCAAAATTTTGAAGTGCGCCAGCCTAAGCATTTTACAAATCAAATATTTGAAAAAGCGCTTGCGCTATTCCAAATCAAATATTTGGATAGGCTAAATAATTTTTGTTTAGGCTCGCCACTTTCCCAAATCAAAATTTTGGAAGTGCGCAGCAGCAAGCTTTTCCCAAATCAAATATTTGGAAAGGCTTTCAGCGCTATTCCAAATTAAGTTTGGAAAGGCCATTATTATTTTAATGCCACATACAGATCCCAATGGCCCAAATTATTGAACCATTGGTTAGCCACACGACACAACTAAACAAAAGGAAATTAACAATCACAACTATGAACCATATTGAATCACAAAATACACAAAACAAAAATTTGAGATCCGCCAAAGATTGACCGGTCAATCGATCGCCGGCAAAGAGAGTTGCTCTCGCCGCCGCCGCCGCCGATCAAACCATCGCCGGTGGTGTGTGCCGCCGCCATCGGCCGAGCACCACCCGATCTATTTTTTTTCTTTCTTTTCATGTATCACTTTTGTGAATCAATAATCTTTCATCTTTTAATTACGTGATTTAAACGATAAAATTAACTACGCACAATAACATGCTTATTGCTTAAGCTCGAACCTCGCTCTGATACCACTGTTAGGAAATCTACGCGGGAACGTAGCAGAATTTAAAATTTTATTTCCTTTTAACCAGGATCGACTTCGCTTAAGCAATAAACAAACGAAAGTTAGTAGACGGTGGTTACCTTGGTTGATCTATAAGATCGACGCTTTGACCGCCTAGGCGAGAGTAGTTCGCATAGAGCCGCCCAAGTGTTCGGCCTCTACCGCCACCACATGAATGTACCACGGAATCCCATCATGGATTGCTATCGAAAACTCCGGTTGCTAGACCGGCCTTTTTCCCCTCTCTCCAACTCTCAATAGGATGCTCTATATTTTACACAAGAACTATGAGCTCTTGCAATTGTGATGTACAAAAGAGCTTGACACCCACACTATATTTATAGTGTATGGGGCGCCCCATAATAGAGTAGAGGGGAAGAAAACATTTTCCCAATAAAATAAGGAAAATATAATTGATTGATTTATCTCATTAATATTCAATATCCCATAGTAAATATATTTCCAAGATATATATATTGACAATATCTTATATTGAATATATGTTTATCTTATTACCATAAATCAATTTACACATGTGTGCAAATCTATAGTCATTAATATCCAATATTAATATATGGTAATATTATTAATTAAATTGCACAATCCAAGTGTATCTTAACACACTATTATTGGCGCCACTCTTTAGCCTTTAATTGGCTTCCGGAATATTCTTTAATTAATATAATACTATGATTAATTAATTTGCCAAAATACATGTGTATCAATATACATATATATGTTCGACATATGTATCTAAATACATATATTTAATTAATCAACATAATTAATATCTTGTATTATATTTATTCATAATAAATAAATACCACCATATTAATTTACCACTATAACCTTTATAGTCTCCAGATAAACTTTCCTTATTTGGTTATCATCTATAACCACATTTTAATCCGGCTAGATGTTCTTATGTGTGTGACCCGATAGGCTTCCGAATATGTTGGCCGTAGACACAAAGTGCAAATTGCGAAAATGCCCTTCATGCCTAACGATCACGGGATAGCGTCAGCAAGAACACACCGTGACTCCCCAATCATCGGAAGAGTCAAATGCAATGACTACTACCTTTCATGTGAAACAGCTTATCGCGGTAACTTACAATCCTATCGCCAAAATATATCCATACGGTCGACGTCGAGTGTCAAACATTAACGACCGTATCTTATAACTGGATATCATGCTCTCTCGAAGTAACTTGTTTACTCCCACTTTGCAAAGATTCATGAGAGTAAGACATTCCTTATAAGAAGGCCATTTCGGATATTCAATCCTAATCATAGGATACGCGATTCCTGCATTTCGACCAATCATGTATACTCCGTGATGCTTCAATATCATACCCAATCACTACCGCATGATCGCCCGTGTACAGGGAAACCTCAAAAGTGTCAAAGCATGACAATCCACACCGTGATGCCATGAAGACTCGGTCAAAAGGATAATTACACAACCGTCACATAGTGTGACACTTATCCGTGTAAGTGGGTCAGATCTAACGCACGATTCTCTAATACACGCCCACGCATACCCGAAAGTGTCTCTACACTTCGATAGACGAGATCTATCCCCGCCTAAAGATGTAAGACATCTAATACGTGCTAGCCTGCTCATACTATCAATGCCCTGCTTAATAGTACATCGCCCAGAGACATTTAAGTATCAAACTTGTTAAAGTGATTAGAGATCTCATCAAGCATAATCGCCTATCATGGTTTCTCTATCACAGTTTAATACTAAGGACGTTATCACATAACAATTCATAATTGGTTCTTTAAAAGAACATATATATGACAACATAAAAGCCATTTTATATATGTATAAACATAAAGAAATAGTAGAAATGATCCGACCCGGTCGGATCCGGTCCAACCCGATTGGGTTTAGGACACTATTCCAACACTTCTCACTCATTCTAGAATAGTGCCAACGTGAAAGTGATTCGGACCGCGCCTCTTAGCGATCCTTAACGAACACATCAAACCCTATCTTGAAACAAGTAGGAGTATGCAATCACTTCAGGATTAAGGTTAATCCATATATGATCAACTTGTGATTTAATAAGATTTCTCAATCACGGAATTATATGAGAAATGCAGATTAAATCGGTCCATTCCTATATGACTACATCATATATAAATGCCCCACTTAGACAACCAATGTCAACGGTCTGGATAAGATGGTCACACCATAAATTGTTCTGGGCTCATTAACTGTGGTCTAATCAATAGACCCCATACTTTGATTAACTTCACCAGCGACTAACATTTCAAGTGTATCACCATAAACTTAATCCTCGCGTGTGTCACACACTAAGTTATATGGCTACATATGATATGACTTAGGGTTTTCAGTAGTGTATTACTTACAAGCACGAAGCAAGTAATAAGATGAGAATAAATCTGTCATTTATTAATTCTAAAAACAATTACATAAATTGTCTTTCGGGCGCTACTTCCAACAGAGACACCCCTATATAAGCAAATCCCTTAGGAACTACGAAGGACTTGATTCCAATACACTGGTTGGATACATAGACAACTTGAGGGAAAACTCTCAGGCTCAGTCTAAACGTAATACACAAATACTCTCCCATAATACATCATTATTAGTTCTAGGATCTTGGTAATTGTCTTAAAATCAATTTGGCCCAGAACTAATACCCGATGGGATCTAGTTCCATCAGAGGGGCACTGATCGAAAGAAACTCTTCAAGTGTTCAGGTTTTTCATTATGAAAGCGAGAGTTATTTGAATGAATCAAGATTTCGTCTCATTTTTTACTGAAATCAAAGGTCTTTTGTTGTGTGTTTTTTCAAATCATCGTTTTCCCGATTGTTGGTCCCGAGAAAAGGCTAGACACAAGTTTAGAGGGGGGTGTATAAGCTTGTCACCAAAAACTTATATTAAACTAAAACTAGATTCAATTTTAAACTTGTGTGAAGTTAAGCTAACTAGGTTGAGTATTGGTCACATGAATTTTACTCAAACTGAGTTAACCGGCAGCGGATTAAGTTGTATCCTTTTTAAGCGCTTTATTAGTTTGTGGTATGATTTGAAATATGTTGTGTTGTCTCAATAAATGGTGTTAACCGAGTAAGTGATATGATGGATTATGCAATGATAAAGTAAATAGGTAATCACAAATATAAATACTGTAAGTAAAATGCGTAAAGTAAACAACACAAAACGATAGAGGTTTCTGTGTTGTAACTCGTCACCCTCTCTTCTCATGTGATGTTTGATGAAAACTTTTACTAGAACTTCTTGAGGTAGATCGGTTACAAAAAGTCCTATACAACAGTCCTTGACTAATTCATATAGCTTCACTATCTACACAATCATAGAACATGTCGGATTGCTGCTCCCCAACTGCTTGCATGGGTCCTTAGGCCCCGTTTGGTTTCAGACTGGACTGGATCCATTTGGATCGAACTTAATATTTTATTCACCCACTATCTTATTTACTATTATTTTATTAATTTTATTATTTTATTAATATTTCTCGCACCAATCATTTCACCATCAACTAATAAAATAATATTAATTAATTCATTTTATTCACCACCTACACTATTCAACCATTACTTTATCAATATAATATTTCATTAAAATTTCTCTCATCAATCATTTCTTCATCAACACAAATTTCAATACAACATTTCAACCTTATAATCATTACTTTACATTATTTTATTTTATTTTCTCTCTCATGACTCGATCCAACCCCAATCCAACCCGAAACCAAACAGGTAGAGGGTTGAATTGCCTCTTCTCCAGCTCCACCACAAACAAAGTCTTCCTGACTGCACTTCAACTGTCCTTCACACCGTCTAAGTGTTTCACAGTCTTAACCTATGAATAAAATCAATGTTGAGACTTGAATGAAGGGTATGATTCAATTCTGATGAGCTTTCTTCTGGATGTATATGATGAATACAGTAACTCTGTGTTTCTTCAAGTGTCGTAGATCTTAATGTTTTCTTGAATGCTTTAAACACTTAGAAGATTTCTTGATCTTGCAAATTTGAATATAGCAGGAGTTCTATAAATCACTTTCCCCCCTTAATTTCTATCTTTCTTAATGAATTAATCTTATGAACTCCGCACTCTTCTTGATGTAAGAGTGGTCTATTTGTAGGGGTCTTTCAACGTTTGAATTTGAATTCTTGTAGCTCCCAACGGCTATATGTCAGATGCCAGTTGTCCTTTCTAAAAATGACTCGTTTTCATCCTAAAAGAAAGCTTGCTTTTCACAATTATTATTTTACTTCAGTTTCAAGGATGACCTTTGCAAAACTGAGTTTTATGTTTCTTAGTTTTTGACTTAAACTGAGCTTTTCAGTATATAGAGCATTAACTCAGTTTTTACTCTTCTTCAATACCAAGTACTATATATTCTTCTGATCATAATTGACTTGATCAGAGTACACCTCTTAAGTTCATATTATCTAAGATATCGTTAACCTTATGTATCTTATGTCTTCATACAAGATCTATAAAGTCAGTTCAGGCCATCACAAACTTACCTGAATTCTCACTTTATAGGCTCGGCTTTAGTCTTCATAAATTGAGTTTCAACCTCAGTTATGAAGGCTAAATCGAGTAATTGAGTCCTCATAATCGAGTTTCAACCTCGCCATGTAAAGCTCTCGCTACCCAGCTTAACTTTTAGACATGCCAACCCTCGCTAACTTTATAGTCTCGGCTTTAGTCCTCACCTTTGTCTTCATACTCAATTATTCATAAATTTAGTCTTCATAAATTATATCCCTTAGCTTTCTAAACTGAGTTTGATCCTCAATGCTCAAACTTTTATAGATAAGACAACCGAGACTCGTGTCCTCAAATAATTTAGTTTCTTGGCCACTTGTAATAAAGTTAGATGAGTTTGATTCCTCAGTTGTAAACTGAATTTATTAGACCATCAGTTATTGAGTCCTATCTATTACAGTGCTTGTCTGATTTAACCTATACAAAGATCGACTCTAATAAAACTATATACATTCGCTTATAGACATCCTTTGCTCGCACTATAACAATGACTAGTTATGGCACTTCATCAATGGGTTTAAACAAACGATTAATAAGGTGATGAATCATCATCAAAACATAAATTTTATTTTCAACAAGAAGGGTTGTAGATGATGATAACTCAAACAACGTACCATGTTCGACGTTGTTCAAAAAGTAGAACGTCTTCTATACCGATGTTCTAACAGACTACAAACGTCATACATTTTGACGTTAAAGGAATGTCGACATAGCGGACGTTCAAAGTATAGAAGGAACATCCATGATGCGGACGTTAATATATTCCAGGAAAAATTTGCTACCGCTTCCCAATGTCAACCTGACTGATGTTCAAAGTACAGAAGGAACGTCGATAATGCTAACATTAATATATTTTAGGCCAAATATGCCACTGCACCCCAACGTCAACGCTGGCCGGGCGCTCATATGGCAAACCAACATCAATCGCTGTGACATTCTCGCGTGATAGATTTGGGTAACGGAAAAATGATGCCGGCGGAACCCTACAATTAATTGGAAAATGCATAAAAACTTGACTTTTTCCGTAAATCATGGTGTTCATGTTATCAAGATGTAATAGGTGACCCATTGACATATTTCAAGTATTGAATATCAAAAACCTTTTATGCTTATGAATGTTTTTTATGAAGCTTTTGATGATTTTGATTGTTGAAAATATGAAGATGTGTACAAAATGGATGTTTTTTAGAAGATGATGAAGATGTATAGAAAAAAATATGAATGTGTGTGGATTGTGGATAAATGGTGTGTAGAAAAGATGGAGAAAAGGGTTTGTGATTATTTTTTTGGTATGAAGAAATGAATTTTGATGATGAAGATGAAGAAAGTTGTAGTATTTGGGTTAATGTTGATGATTTGGATGAAGATTAAATTTGTGGAATGTTATGGTGATGAAGAAAAAGGTTGTGTATAGTGTTTATTAATGGAATTTTTGTTGAAGAATAAGGATGATGAAGATGAAGAAGGATCGACTTCATCATCTCTTTTCTTGGCGCCTTTGCTTGATGAGCTTCCATTGAATTTCTTCTTTTAAATCACAATTTTTTTGATCATTAGAGCAACTGTTCTTTCAATTCTTGAGTCTCTTTGCTGATGTTGTCAACTGCTTTACTCTGTTGTGGTGCAACCAGAGCGCTGGCCTTGTGTGCCTCTGCAAGTCCACCATCTTCATTGTTTATCTCAAATTCTCGAGCCTTCAATTCTGATATTAATGTCCGTGTGTCACCATGCTAAGGTCAAGAGTGCCCTTTAAAATCAAGTTGCAATCTTCCATCTATGTTGTAGACTTTTAGAATTTATTGGAAAACTTCCTTTGTGGATATGAATGCCGGGTTGTTGCAATTCTTTGATGATACTTGAAAAGCTTATATCCATTTGATTTATGGATTCACCATTCTTCATTTGAAATTCTCAAACTTATGTTTTTCAACAGACAATTTGTTCTCTTTGATTGCCTCTGAACCTTCTTTGATGGGGGCTAATTTATCTCACATCTCTTTTGCAGTTTTTCAATCTTTAATCCTCATAAACATGTTGTTGTCCAGAGTCTTCATAATCATATCCTTGGCCACATAATCCAGAATGACTCTTTTTCTGTCAGATCTTCCTTGATCTGGACCTGCTGTTGCTACTGCCATGATCTTTATTGGTCCATCATTTATGATCCAGAATACATTGACATTGACATTGACGAGCTCATCCATCTGAATCATCCAACGCTCCATATCAGCAAGTTCGTTCCTCCACCAAGATCCCCGCACTAGACAGGTACATTGACATTCCAGGTCAGTCAATAGGTCATTCTGTTCAACATCATGAAAGAGAATAGAGTGTCCACTCATCAGCCGGATGACACCAGGGTTGTAGACCTATTCAGGATCATCTCGGCCCACCTGCTTACAAGCAAGACGAGACGATAAGGAAAGAAATGAGTGATGAGGTGCAGTCAACCCACATAAACATTAAGTCGAGATTGGGACCTTGACTCGGAAAGTCCAATCATCGTGCTGAGTGTTCCAAGTCATCTAGCAGACATATGCAACTAGCACCTAATCCCTTTGAAGAGGTAATCGATGAACTTTAGAAACAAAAATTGATGATTTGTAGAAAGACAAACTATGAAAGGAAGTTAAGAAGTCTTGGGGAACAAGTGTCCTCGACAATGAGATTATGAAAACATTGTTTAAGGGATTGCATTATCCCACATTTGAGAACTATTCCGGATCAAGCTGCCCCTATGATTGGCTCTCAGCTTTCCAGAGCTGGGTAGCCCTGTCAACGAGGGAAGAATCAGTATGGTGCATCGCTTTTGTGGGCACGATGCAAATAAGAGCAGCGGCATAGATTAGAAATTTGCCACGAAGTCTATCAAATCCTTGAAGGACCTCCAGAATAAGTTAATTGTTGAGTTTAAGTCGGCGGGACATCCAAAGAAAACTCAAGATGATATCTATAGGATTTTTCAAGGCGTGAATGAGAGAACTCGCAGCTATTACAAGCGATTTACCAAAATATATGAGCAAACTAAGGGTCTAAGTGACAGCATGGTGATGAGCAGTTTTCATAGTGGTCTCGCCAAAAGAGGCCTAACAGCCGAATTTGCCCTCCATCCACCTGAAACTTTGCAAGAAATGTTGGATAAAGCTAGGAAGTTTGTGGCATCTAAGCCACCTCTATCATCAGGATCCAGCAAGGGCAAGATTATGGTTGAGCCCAATCAACAAAAGGTAAGCACCAACCGAAATCGAGATATCAAGAAGCCCGTGAAATTTCAAGAAGACCATTACACTCCTCTCTCCGCTCCCATCCCCCAGATCATGCTCAAAGTAAAGGAAGAGCTGACACCACTTCGTATCTTGCAGCCCGATCCGTAGGGAAAGCACGACGTGCGAAGTATTGTAACTTCCACAAAGATCATTGTCACACCGACAACTGCAAGCATCTTAAGAGATATATTGAAAAATTAGTAGCCTGCGGGGCTTTGAATCTCTATAAGCTGAACGGAGGTCATGCCAACACGGGTGGTACTTCAGTCCGCCAAAGAAGGGGATACGTCTATATGATAATCGAGCAATTCGCCAGTAACAACGAGTTGAAGTCTCAAATCAACACCCTGAATTAGGTGGACATAGGTCTGCCAATTGTCCTACATGGGTCTGAATCACCTGAAACGTGCTGGTCATTCCACCCGGGGTGAAAAGAATGCCCTTTGTCATAACAGTAGGATCAACGAGCTAACGGTGCATAAGGTGATGATCGATACAGAGCTTGCAAGGACATAATGTATTACGACAACTTCAAGGAGTTTTGTTTCCGCGACTTAAATCTGAGACCACACTTTGGCATTCTTGAGCGATTCACCAACGAACAAGTATGAGCTAATGGTGCCATTGACATCGAGATTCAATTGAGAGATTACGGGCCATTTATGACCAAAAAGGTAACTTTCTTAGTGGTCGGCCTCCATTCAAATTATAACATAATCCTTGGGATACCCTCCCAGAGACTATTTCAGATGATTGTCTCTGACCCACATCAGAGGGTTAAGTTTCTGATCGAGGACAGAGTCGGGGTTGCAGTCAGCCGGCTGGGTGAGATGCTCGATCAAGTCTGGAAAGATCGAAGAGGGAACAAAAAGGCCCGATTCAAACAATCGGTGTTCCTAACATGGTCCTGCTGGATCAACATGGTTAAAGAGCTCGTCCCCTCATAAATGTAATGCGAAACCTTGCAGGTAAGGGATGAGCCCAACTTTTTGGTAGAAAACAAATTGGCGGAGGTGGTCATCAATGAAGCTTATCCAGAACAAAAGATTAAAATTGGGGCATATTTTCCTAAACGAGAAAGAGAGTCGATTATCTCGCTACTCAAGTCCAACCTAGACGAGTTTGCATAGGTTGTGACAGACATCAGAGGATTTGAGCCCGAGGTTCCACTACATCATCTCAGTGTCGATCCGACCTTCATCCCGATACAGTAGAAATTCAGGCAGTTCTCCGTAGAGAAACATGCAGCTAAAAAAGTCGAGGTCGATAAATTTCTTCAAGCCAGTATCATCAAAGAATTAATCAATCCGACTTGGCTAGCGAATGTGCTAATAGTCAAAGAGCATAATGGAAAATAGAGGATGTGCATTGACTTCACGGATCTGAATAAGGCATGCCTGAAGAATCCATACGCCCTCTTGAGAATCAAGAAGGATTAAATCAAGATAGAATCTACTCACAGATAGGAAAGAACATAGAGGCTTACATCGACGATATGCTTTTAAAGACATCCTGCCAAGGCCACAAAACCGATCTCCAGGAAAGTTTTGAGAACGTCAAAAGACACTCGATGAAGCTCAACCTGGCCAAATGTGTGTTTAGTGTCTAGGCCGGCATGTTTCTGGGATTTATGGTTAGCCAAAGAGGGATAAAAGAAAACACGGAAAAGATCGAAATGAACCTCAACATGAAAGATCCAACTACTATGAAAGAGGTCCAGAGGCTCAATGGAAGAGTCTTCGCTCTTAGTAAGTTCATCTCAAGTCGGCCGAGAAATGCCTACCATTTTCAAGATGCGACAAGACTTTCACATGGAATGATGAGTGTGCTCAAGCCTACCAAGCCCTCAAAGAATACATTGGGAAGACAGCTCTTCTAGTTAGCCCAACAATAGAAGATGAGTTATTTTTGTATTTGGCTGCCTCGCACCGCCCTATTGTCGCCATTATTGCCAATGAGGCCGGAACCTCCAAAATCCCGCCTACTATTTAAGAAAAGCTCTCATCCGTGAGAGAAGTTGGCCTACTCGCTTGTTATTACAAACCACAAATTAAGGGCTTATTTTTCTTTGCACTCTATAAATGTGTTGATAGACACCCATTACGCCAAGTGTCGCACAACAAGACATTTACCGCCTACTTTGTTGGGTAATCGAGCCATCAATACGATATTCGATATTAGCCATTTAAAATCAATTAAGGCCCAATCTCTAGCAGATTTTATTGTCGAGACCGGTTTGGCCACCGGATCAAAGCGAAGTTAATCGCTCCCACCTAAGGAAACACACCTACCTCGATCTCAACATCTCAAAGACCTGATCATTGTTGGCAACTTTAAGTAGACAGTGCAGCAAGCCAAAGTGGCTGTGAGGCAGGAGTTATATTATGTGAACCAAGGACCACTAAGTAGATTGAAAAAGCTCTAAGGTTCAATTTTACAACCTCGAATAATCAAGTAGGTATGAAGCCTTCATAGTTGGTCTAGTGCTCTCAAAGCCACGAGCGTAAAAAACAACGAGGTCTTCAGTTGCAGTGTACTTATCAACCTAATGATGATATCCTCAATCGGTACATAGAAATTTTCTGACGGATGAAAGGCAGCTTCAGCTATTGTGAGTTTGTTAGAATCAAACGATAGGATAATATGCGAGCTAACTACTTATCAACGTTATCCACTGAAGATGAGCTCAAAGACCCTACAGTGCGTGTTGGATACCTCTCTGCCCCTGCATTGATCAGGCAAAGATAATAGACATCGATGCTCTTCCACCTTGTTGGATAGACTAGATCAAGTCTAATATAGAGTCGGGCATCCTGCCCCGGTGACTTGTCAAGAGAAGAGAAGAGAAGAGAAGCACGATAGACCATAACTAATAGGGTTGGAGGTACTTATCAAGAGAAGAGAAGAGAAGGTACTTATAAAGTCGGGTTGGAGGTACTTATAAAGTCGGGCATTCAGGTTGCAGGTACTTATCAAGAGAAGAGAAGCACGATAGACCATAACTAATAGGGTTCTCTAAAGACGATCATGCACTAAGCCTCTCTTGAGATGCGTCCGACCCGAGGAAACGGGGAGGATCTTAAATGAAGTTCATAGAGGAGTGTGTGAGGGGCCATCCCACCAGCTGCTCCATGGCTCAGAAAATCATCTCAGCAGGATAGTATTGTCCACCGATCTCCGATGAAGCACAACAGTTAAGACTTTGCCCCCGAATGCTAGCATTTCACCGATATACCAAGGATCGATATCCCTTCAATCGAGCAGTGCATTGTCATATCAGCCTGGCCTTTCGACATGTTGGGTCTCGACATCATTGGTCCATTCTCACGTGACGAGGTAATTTTAAGTATGTCATAGTGGTCATGGATTACTTTACTAAAGGATCAAAGCAAAGGCTTTAGCAAGAACCAAAGTCAAAGATGCTATCTACTTCCTCCACGACCAAATCTGGACTCGTTTCGGGGTCCCAAGAGCAGTGATGTTGGATCATGGTCATCAGTTCCGGGATAAATTCACTGATTTCTACAATGAGCACAATGTCAAACATTGGCAATCTTTTGTCTCCAACGCACAAGGAAACGGGCAGGCCGAAAGCGTGAACAAGCAGATCCTTAAGATACTGAAGAAAAGCTTAGGGGAAAAGGCAGAAAAATGCATGGACGAGCTCCCATTTGTGCTATGGGCTCTGCACATCACCAGTAAGACTCCGACAGACCAAACTTCCTTCGCCCTGACTTATGGATCAGAAGCAATGGCACCGGTTGAGATGGCATTACCTAGCCTCTGTGTCTCACATTAAAATCAGCTCGTCAATCAAGAGAATAGACAGCTTGAACTCAACCTAGAAGAATAAAAATGCTTATAGCAGACTCCTGAAGTACAATCGCTAAGCTACAGTATGATAAGCGAATTCGAGATCATTCAATCTCTGTGGGTGATTTTGTTCTTCTCAAAAGAGAAGCCGCAAGGCACCGAGATGATAGAGGAAAGTTCTCTTCAAACTGGGAAGGTCCTTACATACTATCAAGAGAGATAAAAATAGGAACCTATATCCTGAGGAACAAAGATGGGATCGACCTCAATCGCCCTTGCACGCAGACAACTTAAAACGGTACTATATGTAAAATTCGGCATGGGTTATGGAATTCACTCTCTTGTGTTCTAACGTTAGTGATTTCGCTTCTTTATTTTCCAAAATAGAGTATTCATTCTCTCGTGTTTTAACCTGAATGGATACCCTCTTTTGTAAACACTCAACCCACCCTAAGTGGCGGGGCGCGTTCAATAAACACCGATTTTATATTTTGCCTATTTATGTCTACTTTATTTCCGCTTATGAGCTTTGATAAATTTCAACATGAAATGAACAAGAAAATTATTTTCGACAAACTCGGATCTAGCAGCCCATCAACCTTGTCAAAAACAAGAGGGCCACATCTGCAACCTACAACGAGCCTACAACAAATATGATTTGAAAGATAGAGAAATTTTTGATGAATTTCAAACAGAAAAACAAGCATTCTGAATAAGCCAAAGCGGGCCCACAAAACAACGAGCTCACAAATCCAAGTTGTGGGAAAGATTAAAGCAAAGTTCAGGCAAAAACAAGGCCAAATCACAAGAAAGTATCGGGATGATAAAGTGAGTTCTAAGATTTATTTGTCGATGAGGAGTTCGATGTTCATAATGTCGAGTAGAGAGTTTTGTTGAGCAAGTTGACGGGCCTATAGTCAATTTGCCGAGTCGAAGAAGACTTCAAAGAAAGGGAGTTTGATAGTGACAGTCAATTTGTGGGCTATACGGCACGAAGATTTTTCATCCACACCGAAATCCTTTAGAACCTCTCACCGAGCCCGACTCACCGAGACAAGTCTGCCTCAAAATAGTAAAATCTATAGTCCGGGCTGAGGCTGAAAGTTTCTAAATGGATTTCCAGTGTGGAATGAGGGTTTTTGTGCCGCATAGCCCACAAATTGACTGTGCTTCTATCAAACTCCCTTTGCTGGGCGTCTTCCCAGCTCGGCAAATGGACTACAGGCCCGTCAACTTGCTCAACTAAGTCTCCCTACTCGACATTCTCGCGCTGGCTCTCATCACCAGATAACTACTGTAACTCGCTCATCACCCCGATTCACGGACATCCCGAAAAAGAGCGAGGTGGAGGGTTAATCACTCAAACTTAAAGGTCGAGGAGATGAACAAATCTCACCATCTTGACACCAAGGCCCCTTCCACTTCACGGACAAAGACCCTAACCAAATTCTCACTGAAAAGTCGACAAGTTGTCGGAGAAGAAAATATTGTACTAAGAATCACCTGATTCATCCGGGCGTAAACGACAAATAAAAATAGTAAAATCAACCACAAATACGGGCATTCAAACCTCTAATCTATTCATATAGTCAAGAAAGACAAAAAAAGGGGAAAACGAAACATGCGGGGTAAAATTCACTTGTTCAAGTGATGATAAATAAAAAAGATGAGCGCATAACCAATGTTCAACAAGATGAATGACATTCAACAGTTCATCATGAATATTCAAAGAAATCAAGAATAAGCAGCCTTCAAATCAAGCTAAACATATTAATGAGCATGAATGAAGAACATACCTCGTAAATTATATGGGTAACGGAGAGAAGCTTAAAAAAGTGGACCGGAAACTGATAGAGACTTTCTTCTTCATGGAAACCTTCAAGAGCTCGCCGCAATTTTTTGCCTAAATGTGACTCAGAGTTGCGAAAGTGTGAGAGTGGGGAAGCCCATCTCTTTATATAGGCAAACAATTACGCCTGATGCCGCTGTGAAGGACGGTTGGGAATTTCAAATTTTCAAATTTAATTTCAAGAGTAATTATGGCGCTTTTCGAGACCTCCAGACAATCATGGCAACGGTTATCGAAACACGCCATTACTCGGGAACGTGGTTAAATGATTGGCCGTTACTCAACGCGGGCAAGTGGGATGATCCCACTTCCGAGATCAAACCAGCCCGCTTACTAAAGACAAGTCTGGTCATGAATATAGAGCTTACGAGCTCATCATCTTCCGGATCGACATGAAATTCAGCCCGCTTTAGCACGAGCTCCCCTCGCGCCATACGCTGCTATCGTAACGACACACAGTTGAGCTCGTTTCGCTTCAACCAGGCACTTAGCAGCCTGGGCCATGCGGCGCGCCATAAAATGATGTCCGATCGATCGCTCACCACCAAAGACTGCACTAAGCTATAGAGCCCCACATCGATTGCCGGCCGTGGTACACCACCCAAGAGGCAAACGGTAGATCAACTCACGCATAACTTTACTCCATGACGCCCATCCTGCAATGAATAGCTCAGCGAGTATGGGCCATTGATATGCCAAGCCTCGTAGAATGAGCCCGCTGATTCAGATTGGGCCTATAAGCAGGCCCTACAACAACAGGTCTTTGGCCCAATCACCGCGCCATGTAAGATGATATGGGTCAGCATAATTCAGCCCGCCACGCACCATTACGACGCTAAGTTATTGGTAGGCAACAGTCGCCACGCCAAAGCCTTCATACGCCAAATACTAAAGCGAGACGGAAGCACCTGGGTCGAGTCCACCGCCCATCACCTCACCAAAGATAGCTAGGCAAAGAAAGTGTGGTTACAGCAGAGAGGCCACAGAATCGAGATTCACGATGTTCAGATATCAGAGCTCGACTGCAATATTGTATTTATATTTATTTACTAAGTTGTATGTACTCTTTAGCCTTCAATGTAACCACCGACTATGTAAGCCCTATAAATAGGGCACCTTAAACCCTAACAAGTGGACACATAATGGAAAAACATGCAAAGCCCCCGCCAAATTGTCGATGGTCTTGGTGTTCTTCAAGAGCCTTCATATCTTAAAAATATCTTGAGCTAAAACACGATCCATCCAATCCATATATTTGCATAAACCCGCCGCTAAATCTTTTTTATGATATTTCCGTAAGTATCACTTCCTAGCTCTAATGATGATTCCCCGTGGGTAAAGGGTTCTAATAAGGAATACTCACAAGACCCAAGTCACCCAACGACATCTATTCTCAACAAAAGTCCGTAATCAAAGTGAATTTTCAAATCCATATCATTAAGGAAGATCGTGTTGCATATTAGTTTCTCGTGAGCATAAAACCAGAGGAATCCACTTAAAAGAACACAATGTCAGAATGAGTCATAAATGTCCGTCAATCGCTTAGACCGCCCTCACTCACTTGGTCTAAAAGCGGCTAACCCGAAGTTGACAAGACCTTTATGTCTCACACTTATACTGGGGGTGAGCATTCTACTACTTTTCCAATGTGGGACATTACATTCTCCCTTATAAGTGGATCAAGCGCCCTCGCCAGATGGCTAAGATCGCTCGGATCGTCCCCTACCAGAGGTAAATTCAGAGGCCATCCTTACACCGCCTTCTTGTACGGTGCAAGCCGCAGATAGTTCCGCCTCGATAGTCGGCTCAATACCATTCTCAGAACACCCTAAGACCCCAGTGCCTCAGAAGC
The DNA here is from genome assembly GCA_026214975.1 of Gentiana macrophylla. Classification (NCBI taxonomy): domain Eukaryota; kingdom Viridiplantae; phylum Streptophyta; class Magnoliopsida; order Gentianales; family Gentianaceae; genus Gentiana; species Gentiana macrophylla. The sequence continues at coordinate 62,545,270 of CM047808.1, read as the reverse complement.
GCTAAATGAGTCATAAATGTCCGTGAATCGCTTAGACCGCCGCCCTCGCTGGTCTAAAAGCGGTTAACCCGAGTTGACAAGACATTTATGTCTCACACTTATATGGGGTGAGTATTCTCTTATTTTACCGAGTTGAGATCGTAGTCTTTTATCGTGTCTCTGCAAGGTAAATCTTTTCCCTATACTCCGTAGAAATCGAATTCACGGGATGTTTATAAGGTTTTTCTTTGGTGTTTTTCCTTAGAATCTTCATCGTAGTAATCATAGATAGCCTTTGTTGTTTCCTCGATAAAATATTATACCCTTTATCATGTAGTTGCTGTTTGTTCATCTCGCAATATATATTTATTTGTATTAATAAGGTGTCTATGGATTTTGGATCATGAGATTTTGGGTACATATTTATATTTGGTGACTGATTTATGGTAAATATATACAGAATCGCCAAAGGTAGAGAGTGGGACTAATGTAAAGGTTTCTGGGGGTGTATTGAATTGTGCAGAGGTTTGCATTGGTATCTAATACGTATATTAGGGGGTGTTGGGTAAATAAATAAATGAATGAATGTATAACTCAATAAAATATATAAAAGAAAGTGAAGAGCAGTAGTCATCCTTTTTGCCATGACTACGTAGTAGGTGCTGGTTTGCTGTTGAATTTCTTTTCTAAGTTTATTTTCTGTTCTGCTAGAATTTAGAAGGACATATATATATATATATATATATATATATATATATATATATATATATATATAAAGAAAAAGAAAAATAAAAATAAATGATACATGTTATAATTATTGTAGGTGAAGAACACGCAGAAAGATTGTCGGATAGCGCTTTGAAAGCATATCAAGGTAATGGGGTGTTCTAAACAGTTTATGCTGGTGCGTTATTTCTCTGTGACTTGGTGTGCATGTCTTCGAGGACATTACATGTTATGTTGCAATGTCTAACTACTTACTTCGTAGCCTTGGCTCGCACCACAACCAGACCTCCTCTCATGAGAAGGTGGGATCACCTGGAAGACGCTGTTTAGGCTCATGGGACTTTGACCTAAAGTGGTCAATGATTCTTTTACAATGTGCAGAAGATAATTCTAGATGCTCAGACTAAAAGTCCTGTAAGCCTTTTTATGTGAATGAATCGTGGTTAGACTTAAATCCCTAAATTACATATATGTGTTGTGTCTAAAAGCCTAAAACATCATTATCATTGGTGAGGCACGCCTATTCTTCTTAGTATGGGACTATTACACCTCTACTTGGTCCGATGCCGCGGACGCGTGTAACTCCCACACGGGACCTAAGCCCGTGCCCTCGAGGTGCTTACCGTGTTATGTGCGCTTGTTCACCGTCAGCGCAGCTGTCCTTTGATATTGATGTGACAAACCTTACTTGTGCGAGGTATACTACGGAGCTAGTAGAGGCAGTGAGTGAGTTCTACTATTACAACCCATGTGGTAGAGTTTGTAGAATTTAATTGTTATATGTGATATATATCTCTTTATATATCAGATGTAATGCTTTTTCTACCTTTACTAAATACGTAAAGATTTACCCCATCTCTTTTATTTGTCCTCACCCCGAGAAGGTGATTATCGTGACGATTAATAGCACGGATACGAGGACGGTAATGACGGAGCTGAGGCTTAGGCTCAAGTGGATGATTATTTATTCTTTATGCTTTTATTTTAAAACAGCTTTGAGAGGCGATTTCTAGTACCTATTCCGCTCATTGGGATGTAATAAGAAACAACATTTATTTCATTGTTTGTCGCTTCAGCTTTTAGACGTAGATTTGGGACTTGTTGATATTTTTTTTTATTGTCGTTGGACTTTCTATTCCGAGTAATCTTTAGACCTTATTTATTCCGCTTTTATTCTCGATTGATTGTTACGGCGCATACGATATATTAATTTTTGAATTTTTAAAAGTTAATATATGCGACGCCGCTGCTTCGATTGATAAGACTTTGTGATCCTGAATCTGCGCCACAATAATTAGCAAAGCCATTCTGCTAATTTCATATGCTCTTACTATAGTAGCTTCCAAATCCGTTCCAATCGGCAGTTGTGGGAATCAAACCAGAAAATAAAGTTAAACACCAACCACCAATTATGAATTGTGAAAAGAATAGTATGTGTAGTTTAGTCGGTACCATAAAAACTCATCAGGATAAACTCACAAGGAAACTGTAGCCCTGCTAAGCCAAATGATCTCGACGGCACGAGAGGATGAACAAACAGAGCAACTTTGGAAAGAAATGGAGAACAAAAATCTCATCATTTAGTTCTAGAAATCAACAGAAGAGTTGTCCAAGTTAATACAATGAATTTCTGTGATAATGTTTTCTAGGGCGACATCATTCTTGAGGATTGAGGTATGTTCAACTCCTTCAACTTTAATTATCTTAAGAGGTTGATTTCTTTGGTCTGTCCATTCAGATTCAAGTGCCATCAAGCTAACCATGTTTACTGTGCCATCTCCATCCCCATACACGATCTCCGGTTGCTTATCGAACCCATCTTTCGCATTATAAATCAACGTCTCTGGAGTGCGGACACCGCTACCTATGATACAAGTAACAGGAACATGTGGGGCACATAATTGATTCACCAACGGCAAGATTCGTTCTTCATAAGGATAGATTCTTTCTGGGATTCCAATGTCTTGTAGAAATCGCACGATATCACTAGCCGAATACGTTGAATTTGTTGAAATCACAAGTGGGGACATTTTATCAAACACTTTAGGTGCAGGCATAAGCCACAAATTGCTTTCAGAACTTCTTTGTTCTTGTCTCACTATCAAAGGATTAGCAAAAGGGATCCCAAGTGTGTTACCAGAAGCAAAAGTTAGCATTTGATTTACCGTGCCACCCCATGGTGCAGAGATTGCTATGAAATGCTTCACATATTTTTGTCGCCAAGCAATCGAATTTCGATTGAGCATTTGCAGAACAAACAGACCACCTAGGCTGTGGGATAAAAGTATTACCGATTTCCTCCATTTGAAATGCTTGCATTTTCTATCAAGTGTTTTAAATCATGAAGAAACTTAGTACCAACTTGGGATGGGTGACCTTCTGCAGCCAAACCGTAGTTTAAAATCATACGGTGCTCCAAAGAGATTATCACCATCTACATAGCCTATTCTTTCCAAAGAATTTATAAGAGGTTCCATATATGCAGTAACCTGCCTGCAAGGCACCAAATGCATTATTAGTAAATAAAACTTTGAAGAGGGATTTTGCACCATATGTTCCTAACTATACGTCGATTCACAAAATCAAATTTTCCTTATTATACGTCGTAGCTTATATTTTCAATATATATTTTAATACTCTTTCCGCTTTTCATTACTATTTGTCAACAATCTAGATTCATTCAACCAATCAATCTTTCATATTCATTACACCACTACACTTTCCAAGATTTTTTTTTAATCTGTGTTTTTTCTCAAACACGACATATAATTAAGAACGGATTAAGTAATTTTTACAACAAAACTAAATAGTATTATTTTATATATATATATATATATATATATATATATATATATATATATATATATATATATATATATATATATATATATATATAAAGCTAAAAAAAGGAAAACATAAGGACAAATATTGTTTCAAAGGAATTAAAATTTTATTGCACCATTTACCTGAGATCCACGTCCGCCGCTTGTGTAATAGAGGATAAACAAATATTGTTTCAGTTGAAAATTAAAGATTTATATGCGGCAAAAGTTGGAAAAAAAAAAATAATAAAGAAAAAATAAAGGGAAAAGATGTGGACAGGTTCTTACTTAAGATTAGGATCAAGATAACGAAGAGCTTGGATTGAACCAAAATGAGGGACTCTAGTCTGAACACCATGAGCATTCCGGTAGTCATCAATGGAAGAATCATAGTACAACATCATCCTTTCAGCAAAGCATTTAGTAAATGGAGCAAATATCACCGACAAATCGAACCAGAGCCTAAACCAACCATCATTATGCTGCTTAGCAGTAGCAGGGCACCACCATTTCCATTTTCGGTTGCAGAAAATGCTGGAAGGCTTGTAATCAGCTGTTAGCCTAGCTTCTAGCTGGTTGCCACCATTTCCGGGAACCAATATGACAGGATGAAAAGGGGTGGTTGTTATTGTTGCTGGCCCTGGCCCTGCTGCTAGACTTGAACATAGTATCATTGCCATTAAAGAAAAAGCCAAGTTAAAATCTAGCTTATTCATCTTTTTCTGGTTACAGAATTAGAGTTTCTTCTTCGTTTTGAGGTTGTGGGGTAGGTGATTTTGGTAGTGAATGAAGCAATTTGTTATCAGAATATTGTGGTCCATAATGGATGAACGTTTTTCACACACAACACGCACTTTAGGTGACAATTTGCTACAAGGGGGAAAAATGGATAAAGTAAATACCTTAAAAAGATAAAAATAAATAAAAAATCTCATAAAAGACCTACATGATACCAGTAAAGGGAAAAAACTCAACTCTGTAAACTCCAATACGTCAGGAACCAAAAGAAAGAAAATATTTAATAGATTCTGAATCATAACCAAAACTGGGACGTATGTTGTCCTTTCGATAAAACAACAACCACTAAATACTCTAACTTCTCTCTAACGAAAAACCTCCTCCTTCTCTCTAAAATCTGTTCATATTTTGTCCGTCCCTTGAGCTTTCTGCTTCTTGCGCCGGCAGCCGAAAGGCGCCGGTGCCGGCTACTTTCTGGGTTTTTCCTTTTGTTTTCATTCTAGCTTGTGGGTCTTGTCTAGTTCCACATCCTTTTTATCTGAAAACCGTCCTTCACAAGTGTAGATCTGTTTCTTCATCAACTACATATTCCGATCTTATTGGCGGCCGACGGGTTCGAAAATCGCCGATATTAATCTCGCCATATTTTCCTAGTGAGAACAATCCAAGACCAAAGAACGTTAGAAAAGATGAACGAGGGGATGATTTTGTGGTGATTTAGACTCGACTTCGGTAAACAGAGATGCTCGCTTCGTTTACGATCTCCGTCATCATTCGTAAATCGCTCGTAGTTCTCAGTGATCGCTTATATAGAGGCTTGAGCCTCTCAGGCCTCGTGGGTCGGGTCCTGTTTGACTCGATTTCGTGTTTCCCCAAGCGAAAGGATAATCACGGTTTAATCCCCTTAATTTAGGAGATAATCTAGAATTCAAATATCGAGTTTAATGATAAAGATCGGAGTCTTAATGGTTGTGGATTATTTCCATAATTATCCTGATAAGCATTTATTGTTATTATACGCTCTAGCCGACTGCATGTAGCGAAAATGAGGTCGAGGTGACCGAGCCGGCCAGTCGACCTCTTACTTCGGTCCCGACCGACTCGCCAAACCCCTCCTCGCGGAGGTCGCCCCTAGGCTATATAGTGGGACTCAAGTCTACAAAGTTTAGGGTATTGGCCTTTATTATTATTATTCGAGTATGTGTGCATGACACACATGGAGTGGTGAAATCCGGTATCGTCATAAGCCCCCGAGATCTAGCTGAGCTCAAGAGGTCGTCGAACTGCTTCAGTCGCCGGTTCCGTTATATAGAATTATAGATTTTTTGCTCTTATATTGCCAGCTGGCCGACTTACGCTATAACGCTGTTTGAAGTGGGATGGTTTCTGCGGTGTGTTCGGGGTAGATACGATAAGGTACTTCCCTCAACTCCCCGCTAAACGCCATAGGTTTGCATACAAACTGCCGGAGGGCTACTGTGCAATTTACAAGGAACAGCTTGAAGCCGGGCTTAGATTTCCTCTTGGTCCAGCCTTCTTAGCCGGGCCACGCTATTATAAGCTAGGAACTGCTCGGATAGCCCTCATTCGAGTTAGGGCCATCATAGGATTTGCCATCTACTGCAGGTTGCTCGGGATCATTTCTCTGTGAACTTGTTTAGGTCTTTCTATCAACATAAAGGAGTGGAGTCACCTCAGTGGTATTACCTTCCACGCCGATCTGGCTCACGAAAGAGCATTCCGACCCTGTCTGAGTGGAAGTCCCCTCACACGAGGTGGAAGTAGAGCTTTTTCTTTGTTCGTCACGATAAACAATCCAAGCTGGGTCAATAGAACTCTGAGGAGATTCCTAAAGATGTCTGCCCCACGTCTGTGAGTGAGGGCCTTATACAGGGCATCAGGGGAACCAAAGTGATTACCTGTGCGGAAATGAGTATTCTTCCGAAGTGATCATTTCGCCGGTTAGCCGATCTTTGGGCCTAATCCTTATGTGGCCTTTAGTGATGAAGAGAGGGGAACTTGTAGGGTTTCCTTTGTTTTTACTTCACAATTTCTTTTTTATTTTACAACTAGTCTTTATTTTTGACTAACTGTGGCCTTGTTTGCTTATTTGCAATGGCCAATTTCGCTGGTCTGTTGGCTGGCACTGTTGACGATGAGGCTGAGATGAGTCAGCCTGAGCAAAGCGTAAAGACTGAGAGGTCAACAAGTGTGGAGCCTCCTTTGGCCCAATCTATGGGGGGAAACTTGGATGCAATTGCATCTGCTACGTCTGCTTCCACACTCAGTCCTAAAAGATGTGGATTTGACTTCTATGGATCTGTCTTATTCAAGAAATTGAGAAGAAGAAGAAGGCCTCAGACTTTATAAGAGAGGCCGAGGTAAGGCTTCTGCAAACCCCAAAGAGGGTAGCCCTAAAAAGAAGGTCAAGTCTGGAGCTTTCCCTGTGGGAACTCAGGATCAAGAGGGTCCAGAGGGTGCTGCTACAGAAGCGTAGCAGATCTATGAGATGACCAAAATGGAATCTGTCTGAAGCTGGCGCTAGAGCCATGGACTTGGTGAGTTTTGCTTTCTTATGTTCGTTCTTAACATTATCTTTTGATAGCATTTCTTACTTTTGTTGTTCTGCTCTGCAGGGTACCTTGGTCGGCCAGGAAGTTTTTCTTAAGTTAGGCAAGTCTTCAACTACCATTGAAGGCTTGGAGAAGAAGGTTGCCGAGCTGAGGCAGACTAGGGGGAGGTTGAAGGGCTATGTTGAGTCCAAGGATGAGGAGACTAAGGATCTCCAAAAGCAACTCCAGGTTCTGGAGGCTGAGCTTAAGTCCTCAGTGAGCAAGCATGCTGAGGAGGAAAGGATGGAGCAGGCAATGACCAAGCTCCAAGTTGAGATGGACGAACTAGAAGCTGTTGTTCCAACACGGACCGCTGAGGCCATTCAACAGTATAAGGTTTCATAGGAGTTTGCTGCGGCTTTGAAGCTGTTGCTTACTCTAGTTCTGAACCACGGCTATATTTTAGGCGTGGATGAGGCAAAGGGTTAGGTCACTGACTTTGTCATGGACAACCTTACTAGCAAGGCATTTTATAAGCTTGGGATGAGTTTGGTCCATGAGACTCGGGTGAAGGACTTCAAGGCAGGGATAGACATTGTGTCTAAGTACTCTGGTCCAGCTCTTTATAAGCTGTTGCTTTTGTTTTGGACATTCATTTGAAATACATTGTAATCCTACAATTTGACAATGGAAGCAGTATTTTGTTAAGTTCTCAGCCTTAACTTTATTTCGAGCACTTCCTTCAAGTACTTGCTTTAACCCGCACTTTTTTAAGTGCTTCTACTATGGTGGGGTATCTTGTCCCCCAGTATGCCATGTATTAACTTGTAGTTTTGGATGACATACTTGTTATTTTTGTTCCGACCTGCGGAATTCAGAAGTCAGAATATACCGTGTCCGAGACATATTTTTAGTTGGTGTGTTTGTTGGGCCCGAGCTTCGGAGCTCGGATCTCAGTTTTAGCGTGTTAAGTTAGGCGTTTGCTGACTTAGCATTGCTAGCTGACATATCCTTATTCAATCTGATGCGGGGATTTTAGATTTCAGATACTGGTGTACTGGGTCAGAATTTCCTCTAACTTTTCGCACTTAACTTCGGTGAGCTGGGTAAGATGTTTTGATGACTTCTTGTGTATCAGATTTCGGTGAGCAGGGTAAGATATTTTGCTGACTTTTCGCATGTTTTTTGCTGAGTCCGACTTTGTGGGGCTCGGGATGATGACGAAATGGACCAGTCGAAGTTGGTCGACTTAAGTCGATATATGTTTGCTGAGTCCGACCTGTGGAGCTCAGATGTTGGATTTAGAATTTTAGCGGAGTCTGTCCTATGGAGCTCGGCTTGTCTGACTTGCAGATTTGATAAATTTGGACTGCAAACTTTGTTGAGTCTGACCTGTGAAACTCGAGCTTTCGAGTCTGGATTACATACTTTAGAGAAGAGTTTCAAAATATTACAATGTTTTTATGATATATGCAAAGTTTTGCAAGATCTCTTGCCTTAATTTTATTTTCAACTCTTACCTGAAGTACTTTGACCCGCAGTGGGGTGTCTTGCCCCCCAGTATGCCATGGATTAATTTTTTTTTTGGATGACATACTTATTAGCGAGTGTAGAATTTTTGCCTCTGAAACTTAGCCGCAGGGCTCGGCAAAATCGTTGTCTGCCCTGCAGACTTAGGATTTTTGGATGTTGCAGAGCTCAATCTTATGTCTGTCATGCAAACTTAATTTTTTGAGTCTGATATGCAGACTTAGTTTTTGAGTCTATCGGGCAGACTTATTTTCTGAGTCTGAACTGCTGACTTATTTTTTGAGTCCGACCTGTAGACTTAATTTTTTGTGTCTGACCTGCAGACTTAATTTTTTTACGTCTGTATATATATATATATATATATATATATATATTTGTGTGTGGGGTATCTTGCCCCTCCAGTATGCCATGCATTAACTAATAGAAGTTTGATGGCATACTTAGCTTTTTGTATGATTTATAATTTGAGTCCGACCTGCAAAGGTCGGATGGTGAGTCTGACCTGCAGAATTATGGATTTTTTGCTGAGTCCGTCCTGCGGAGCTCACTTGTCTGTCGTGAAGACTTAATGATTCGGCGTTCTGCGGACTTAGATAAAATTGCACTCGTCCGACATGAAAATCTCAGCGCGTCCATGCTGTGGACTTAATGGGTTGGGCTTTGGCCAATTTCGCTAGTTTGTCCTGCAAAACTCAATAACAAAATACACAATGGAACGAAACAACAAAAGATAATCGAAAATAAGCGTTAAAGTGAACTCGATCATTCGAGTACAACTCATCGAGTAGTAATCTTGAGAAAGAGAGATGATGTTCCTCATTACGGGTTTGACCCCTTGGTTCACCAGAGATGTGTTAATCGTACTGATGGGACGATGGCGTTTAGGGGTGTTGCATCCATAGCTGCCAACTACTCTGCTACTGCTTGTTGAGCCCTTGTAGATTCTGGTTGGTGGCGGGATCCATTTGACGATGTTGGATCTCGTCTAGTAATTGTAATTCGACCTGCGGTTCTAAAAAAATTTGGCTTTCAGCCATATTATAGAACATGCAATCATATAGTTGCAATAAACGTGACAATACAAAGTAATTAGGAAGAAGTCGACAAAAATAAAATGAACTCATCTGATAATCTCCCTATTATGGAGAGCTCGAATCTTGGAGAGGTATAAAGCTCGGATCTTGTCTTCAAATCCCAGCTTAAGCTTCATGCTTGAAATTTAATCTTCTTTGATTTCATGGCCACTGTATATTTCTGGGGAATCCCTTGAACTGATAAAAAGACATCTTCCTCTTCTTGCCCTTTCTAGTTGTATCCCCGTCGTATAATGATTTTTTTTTCTGAATCCAACTTGCCTCAATGGACCACATGACGGAGCTATCTTCTCCGTATTGATACACATCTCCTCTGTAGAGTTGACTTCTTCTACACCATCCTCGTTTTACGAGGATCTACTTAATAGGGTATCTGAACTTATAGGATGCACGGTTCGGGATACATGGATACGGGATACGCAGATACGAGATTTTCATAAAATATAGGACACGGATACGGGGATGTATTTGTAAATAATAAAAATATAAAGACCAAACTGTAACTAATTAAAATGCAATGACCAAATTGTAAATATAAATAACTTAAAGACCAATTCGTAATATAATTTTTTTCAAAGCTTGAAGTCATTCTAAGTCTATTATTTTATGATCAAGCACAATTGTTTAGTCAATCAAATAATACACTGTTTATTCATTTATATCTTATTATCTAATAAAGGAACAAGGGGCGCTTTTTGTGCTCCTTGTGGTGCTGCCACGTGTCGGGCCCTGATTGGCCCGACGTTTTCTCTTTTTTTTTTTTTTCTTTCCCTCTCTCTTAAGACTTATAGCGACGATTTTAACTCTCTTTTAAGACTTTTAGCGACGCTTTTTCCTCTCTTTCCGGGTACACTTTCCCATTACGATTTTTTTTTTTATTTTTTCCTCTAACTTTTCCCTTTTCACCTATACATGTATATATATATGTATCTATATTTTTTCCCTCTCTCTTAAGACTTATAGCGACGCTTTTCCCTCTCTTTTAAGCCTTCTAGCGACGCTTTTTCCTCTCTTTCCTGGTACACTTTTCCACATTTACGATTTTTTTTTTCTCTAACTTTTCCCTTTTCACCTATACATGCATATATATGTATCTATATATATATATATATTGTCTTTTCTTTTTATTCACCTCCTCCAATCTTTTTTTTGCGACGCTTTCGAGTTTTTTTTATCCCATTTCTTATCTTATTGTATTACATTGTATCGTTTCGTATTTCGATTTTATTTCATTGTAGACTTTTATTATTATAAATATCGACTTCGTGACGTGTTTATTTTTTCCTGCCTTGCATTATACAATGATATATTTATGCTTCTTTCCTTGATTCTAATTATTATTATTCGGTTTTCAGAGTGTGGGTCGTTACGTATACACATTATTATAGTTAATATATATTTTAAACGATTAATGATATTTTATGTTATCTTAGTTTAGTTAGTTAGATTGTTATTAAAAACGATTTGTCTATTTAGATGTTTAAGATACGATAGTGGTTATTGTTATTAGTTTGGCCAATAAGAATAAATTCACATCAATTTTATTATGATATCGGTTTTTTTAGGAGTGTCGGACTTTAGTATACACGTTAAAATGAGTTTATTGTTATTAGTAGATGTTTCCTATCACTTTTCCGTTGATGTCTACGGCTATACGCGAAATTTTTCTATATAGTGTATTCATTCCTCTTTTCCTTCCGGATTCTCCGATTCATTAGTGCCGTCTACCGATGGACGACATATTTCTATGGATTTATTTTCGCTGTATTAGTTCGGACAATACTCACAACTTTACATAAATTTTAGTATTATTTCGGTTTTTTAGTAGTATGGCTCGTTGCGTACTTACGTATACACGTTATTATAGTTTAATATATTTTTAAACAATTTAATGATATTTTATGTTATCTTACTTTAGTTCGTTACATTGTTATTAAAAGCGGTTTGTCTATTTAGATGTTTAAGATACAATAATGGTTATTGTTATTAGTTGGGACAATAGTAAGAAATTTACATCAATTTTATTACGACGTGTGGTAGATTTTAGTTAAATTTTTTTTTTCCATCTGCCCATTTAATTATTTTGTTATACAATGACGTTTCGTGTTATATTGTTTTTTAAATTCGGTGTTCCACATTTGTCGCGTCCGTTTAATATTCCTTCCGGTGTAGTACAACGTAATATACTTCATGCTACGTTATAATACAACGTATTAAGTATATTATACGGAATATATTTATCACATTCGGTATAACACAACACATGCCATGTCATCTCCCCAACTCCTATTTATGTGCTGAAAAACACCTTATGATAATGTATAGTTAATGTTTCAAAGTTTTTATGATTCCTTATAGTCTTTACTCATTTCGTACAATCGCAACATATACCATACAAAAAAAGACCCTAATTACATCCACCGATCTGGAATGGGCATGCACCGTGCATTATGCACGGTGTACGGATACTAGTTTATATATAATATAACTTTACTCGATCAACAGCACAACACCAAATAACTAATTATCTAAATAATAATCCAAGCAACACCAAATAACTAATTATCTAAATAATAATCCAAGCACTCAATATTGAATATCAAATAAAGAAACTCAACCCAGAAAACTTAATTCATTACATGATGAAAAACACAATATGCACTTTTCATATAATAATAACAAAAGGAAACACATAATTCATTAAGGTGAAGAAAAAGATACATCATAGATGCAGATGCTTATCTGGGTTCTTTCGAAAAAATGTACCGTGGATTCCGTAACAGTCTTTCAAACGGGAAAGCACTGCAGCTGCAACATCCCGACTTTTCATAAAAGGGTAATATAGTAATTAGATGTATTTACTACGACCTAATTATTATTTGTCTTTTATTTAATTAAAAAGGAATTAAGTAAAAGGATTTGGAAAGTATTTAGTTATGGAATAAAGGGATTAGCATTAAATAGATTTTGACAACTAGTATTTAAGAAAATAATTCCCTAAATTCTCATAATACACACACGATGCAATTCTGAAAAGAAAAAAAGAAAAACGACGATAGACCCAGAAGAAAGAGAAAAAAATGGAGAACATAATCTTCAACCATACTGCCAATCCGTTCATCGTTTCAAGTTTCCGCAGGAGAGAAAAGTGATCACCGCGACGAGACGCAACTTTGGAAAATAAAATATCCTTATTCCGTAAGTTTTCAGTTTAGCCATAGTTTTTCGTAATCGTCGAGTTCGTTTCTTCAAAAATTCGTATCTTTTAATCCGCAGCTCTGTTTTTCAACGATGAGTAGTCAAAACGATCGTCTTGGAGCGTAGATCATTCTAAAAATAGTTTCACACCATTTAATTCAGTTAATATTCAGTCTTAAACACTTTTTCAGTTCGGTTTTTGTCAAAAAAAAATAGGATTTTAGGGATTACTTGTTGATCAAGTAGGTTTGGGGTTTGAGGATCAAGAGTTGTAACAGTCACTTGGCGTTTTGCTTTGAAAATTGTTTGCAATTAAGGTAAGAGTCTCTTCCTAACGAATAGTTATGGTTTTACAATGTTTAGGTTGAGTGTTAGTTGTAGCAAAGAATCATGTTTTATGTTGTAGTTAAAATGTTGGATGCTACGTGATGTTTAGTTATGTTTAAATCAGGTTTTTTCTTGCTGCTTTGTGATAGTTGATGTTAAACATGTTTGATTTGGGTTAGAAATCGTTAAGTTGCGTAAAATCATGTTTAGGGGATTTTCAGTGCAATGCGCACGATTCAAATTCCCGCTTTGGGTAAATGTTGTTTTAAGCTACGAGTCCAGTTTAAATGTTATTTCTTGATCTAATAATACTAAATGAAAATGAACAAGCCTCGATTGAGTTTCTGATGCGTTTGGTTCTGGCACCGGACGTACTCTTAAAGGGAGTTGAAGTCCGGCACCGTCGGAAAGGCATGAAAGGGCTTGTGCTTTGATGAAATAGTATTCAACAACGTCTGTGTAATTTCTAGGCCTTGTCCATGTCTAGTTGTAACATCCCGACTTTTTAGAAAGGGTAAAATAGTAATTGGGTAATTTACTACGACCTAATTATTATTCAGCCTATTTTATTTAATTAAAAAGAATTTAATTAAATTGATATAGTTATTTAATTATGGCTATAAAAAGGGAAATAATCCCCAAAATACCTTATTTGGTATCATACGCAAATTCTTGAAAAAAAAAGGAAGATGGAACGGCAGCAAGTGATGAGAACGACGCATGAAGGTTTTGAAAAGGGTGAACGTAAACTTGAACCGTGTGACAAATCCGTTCATCGTTTCAAGATGCCGCATGAGAGAAAAGTGATTACTGCGACGAGACGCAACTTTGGAAAATAAAATATCTTTATTTCGTAAGTTTTCAGTTTAGCCATATTTTTTTGTAACCGTCGGGTTCGATTCTTCAAAAATTCGTATCTTTTAATCCGTAGCTTTGTTTCGCAGCCATGAGTTGTCAAAATGATCATCTTGGAGCGTACATTATTCTAAAAATAGGTTCACAGCATTTAATTCAGGTAATAATCAGTTTTACACAAATTTTCAATTCTGGATTTTCAATAAAGATATGATTTTTAGGGTTACCTGTTGATCAATTAGGTTTCGAGTTAAAGTCTTAGAATTTCAGCGTTTTCTTGAAGGTTTTGGATCGGTTTTGCTGGAAATTAAGGTAAGAGGCTCTTCCTAATGAGTAATTATTGCTTTATAATGATAGGTTGAGTTTTGGTGAGTTTTGGTGTTGTTTGGTGATAAAATTCATGCTAAGTTGTAATTAATGAGATGTGATATGTTTTGGTATATTTGTGTTGAGTTTTAAATTTCTATTTTTTTTTGATTCAATAACATTAATTAAACCTAAACAAGCCTCGATTGAGTTTCTGATGCGTTTGGTTCCGGCACCGGACGTACTCTTAAAGGGAGTTGAAGTTCGGGACCGTCGGAAAGGCATGAAAGGGCTTGTGCTTTGATGAACTAGAGTTCATCAATGTCTGTTTATCTGCAAGGCCTTGTCTGTATCTAGTGGTCTAGGAAAGAGAGTAGTGTATGTGAGGGAGCTTACTTGAAAACACTCAGGGGGCTACTTAATTCACAATAATAATTACATAAAAGTAGTAAAAGATGAAATGTCATTTATGAAGGATGCAGGTTCATAGATCTAAACGAGTTAGATCTACGCACAGCGGATGGATCACGACTTATATATCACAATACATAGTTAAAGGACTTAAACTACTATAATGGGGTTAAGTTTATGTTACCAATATCGGGAAGAGAAGCCAAGATCTTCCGATGTGTTCTCCAAACGGCGGTTGGTGGACACCCTTCTTGACACACGAACCTCCTTGATATGCAACACCAAGAAAAACTCTAAGTTTTTCTTCTTCTAAAACCCAAGACAAGAAAACTAATTTTTTTTTCTCTCTTTTTGCTATAGTGGTCGAAATTTGCCATTGTCTAAGGCTTGGGAGAACTCTCTTTATATAGGAGAGTAATCCTTGTCCTCCAAGAATTAAATAATTAAGAGATAATTATCACATTAATCCTTTATTCCAAATAAAAGATAAATAAAATAATTATACCAAACAAATTAGGATAAATCATATTATTATCTATTATTCCATGAATTATCATTTAACAAATAAAAGATAAATCACATGTCAAATAATTATCCAAGAAAACTAATTTCTCTCTAATTATTCAACATTATTGGCGCCACCTTTAGGGTCAAAAAGCCCACATAAAATGTCTTTTATGTGTATTATATTATTTAGCCCAACTAAATAATATACATGCATATCAATTAATTAGCCCAAACCAATTAATTATAATCGAGGCCCAAATAACAAGATTATTAGTCCGAATTACGTAAGCCACATCGGGACCATGGACCTATAACCGTGAGCTCCAATAATTAATTATTCATCAAACATAATATAATTATTAATTCCGGGATTACACCACCATAAACCCAAAATCGAACTCTACCGATTATAGATGTATACTTATACTCAACCCATAGAGTGAATAAGCGCCCATTGATATAATCACTACATACGGATTAACCCTCCATGGATCGTCAATTCGAGAGGGAAGTCTCCGTGAACCCGACTCGTAATATCTTATCCTTATTTACCATTAACCCACGATGATCAATTAGTTCACATATCCGATTAGTGATCAATTAGTCTAATATGAACTCCCGGATCGATCACTTTCTTAAGGCTAACAAATAAGTGGATCTGTTCTCTACTTCCCGCAGAAGGAATGGATTCCATGTCTGTGAAAATCGTAACTACTCACTCATCCTGAGATAGTGCCAATGAGAAGTGGCTTGGAACACATATTTAAGTGAACCGTAATTCAACACATCAAACACTATCCCGGGACAAGCAAAGACTCGTGATCACCTCAGGGGATTAAGGTTGATCCATATATGATCATCTAATGATTTAATAAGATTCATCGATTACGGAATTATATCGAGAAATACAAATTAAATCGGTCCAAATTCTATATGAATGCCATCATATATAAATGCCCCAC
This sequence comes from Gentiana macrophylla, assembly GCA_026214975.1. Classification (NCBI taxonomy): domain Eukaryota; kingdom Viridiplantae; phylum Streptophyta; class Magnoliopsida; order Gentianales; family Gentianaceae; genus Gentiana; species Gentiana macrophylla. The sequence continues at coordinate 62,529,263 of CM047808.1, read as the reverse complement.
ATATAGTACTCCCACCGACAAATCGGATAAGACTATCACACCCTAAGGTGTTCGGGCGCATTATTGGTGTTTCAATCAAAAGACCCTAAACTCGATTAAGTTCACCACGGACTATCAGCTTTAAGTATATCACCACTAACTCAATCCTCACGTGTAATCCATACACTCGAAAGTTAAGTGGTTACATACAGATATACTTAGGGTTTGCAAAGCAGTTGTATCACTTTACAAGCACAAAGCAAGTAATAAGGTGAGATAAATTTGTCATTCATTATTAAAAACAATTACACAAATTGTCTTTCGGCACTACACCTAACAATCTCCCACTTGCACGAAATGACAAGCAACAATTGTTTTTAGAGCACACCCTTTCTCATCTTATTCACAACACTCTCCCACTTGCTCTAAAAGCATATGAGACATATCCATCAATGCCTGCACCCTCCAAGCACTCGACTTGGTACACTGATTAGTTAGGTTGTCGACTCGAGACGATCTTTAGGATTGAAACGTTGTTGGTCCTTCCAATTAGGCGGTACTCTCTCTCAATATGCTTTTGACTTCTTGTGACTGAGAAGATCCTTCTAAGCTATCTCTTCACTATTTTCACAATGGAGTGATATCGGCTTATCAGACCTGGAATTGCTCCCAGACCAAAAAGGAAATTCTAAGCACTATGAGTAAACACTGAACCCGAGATCAACTCAATGATCATCCTTAATCTGACTACAAGTCAGAATAAGTGTAGTCAACCATATTCAAGTTTGCACTTGAATATACAAGCATATGATTCCTCATTATCTAAAGATACTTGAGGACGTACTAAACCGCTACTTATCGCTCGTATCCAAGATTCGATTACTATTGACTCGTGTTAAGCTGACTTGCCCTTATCCCAGAGAGACTCTATCCCATGTTCTCTTTATCCGAAGATTTAGAGAATCATTCCTGAGAGGTAGGGTAGGACTACTCTCGATGAATGTTGCATACATATACGCATGATCGTCTTATTCAATAAGATAGGTGGGATAGCCAATGACTCATTCCTGTGAATTTGACCGAATTAAATTCTTAGAATATAGTCCTATTCTCTCATCTAGAGAATCTTGGCGTGTCAGTTTACGACTTCAGATAGCACAGCCATGTTGTTTCCAACCATTGCAGTGTTATCATTCATGAACACTAATACAACTACTTTACCAATATTGATACCCAGTCTACGAAAGACTTATCAATATTCTGGTCAAGTCCCCATATTTTAAAAACATGTGACTTTAAATGACCGAGAGGTTCTCTTACATCCACAAAGGACATAAGTCCCAAAGAATCAACTTGCCATTTGTTCTAACCAAGACCCCTTCGTTCGAATGAATCCGGACTGCTTTTTTGGCAAGAAAGTCTCGTGGAATCATCCCTATTTTCTCGCTTTCTAACGAAATCTAGCAAGACCGAATGGTGAGGGAGTTCAAGGTCCTGGTTAACTCTCTACTTGTCGTGGAATCACCCTAGACCACTCACTTTTTATTTGAAAGTTTAAACTTTTCTATTCATTCGACTCTTTTCCGTGTAGATCCAATTGCTCCCATCGGGCCCGAGACACTCATGTGGTTCTACAAGAGAGGTGAACAGTAATCTGAGTACCAAAATCCATTCACTGTGGTTAAGGTTTTCAAACCAACCTCTATGATCGTAATCCTATACACCCACGAGAGAGCCATAGGTTATCAATCACCCCAGTAGACTGTAAAGTCCACAAAACCACAATGGGACAACGGTTAAACCATACTCCCACTGCGTTTTGGGTGGATTGACATTCTGATTTAGTAGTATTTATCAGTGTAATCACCAACAACCGATGTTGGACGTGGTCTGATTAAATCAGATAGTAACTACCCTTGGGTAACCGTAATCCAAGGTTTAAGGTTGTTACTTATAGATTCTATCAGAAGAATTGTGACAGTCCAACTGTCACTTTCTGATCTCAAGAATCTTACAACCAACCTTTACTCGTCTCATTAAGGCATTTCAAGAATCAAAAAATCGAACGATATGCAAAATCTCCAAAGCCCTACCTTCAAGCATTAAATGCTAAATGCCTACATTTACGGAAGTGGTGTGAACCGAATTCACTCCTTATCCATAAATTCACTAGCATCTTCTAGGTAGACTTCTTGGTTTACATAATAATGTTAACTGTTATTTTGCAACCAATTATCTTAATCGAGTTTAGCAAAGGTATTGTAGTACATCAATAACTATATATAGGCAAGTCTATGGTTTCTATCTCGGTGAGAAACTTTTCACTAGAGGCAGGCGGTGAGCATCACCCCAAGACTATGCTATAGCCTATTTATAAGCATGGAATACTCTATTCTCTCGCTAAAATCGAGACTCCTCCTCGTATTCTTTTGATAAACTAAATCACGCTTTTGAGTAGTTATCGGACAAAATGTCACCACTCAAAAACTCCCACTAGCTTGTGTCTCTCACTAGACCTCGAAGGTCATGATGAACAAGCTATGTTACCCTTCAAATTTATTACCCTCTCCCGATTGAAAGGAAACTTAGTCATTGTTCCTTTGAGATAGTGTTCTAGATCGGGAGATAGGAATCACCCTTAGCCACCATCGTGTCTTATCTCTAGGATATATGCACTAATTAATAGATATTGAAGGGTCGTTTATCTTAATACGGAAACCTTTTACCTTTAATAGTTTTAGATGTGTTATACATACCTATTCAGCTTTTCTTAGTGGTTCTATCTTTATTAAACAAAAGTCCGAGTCATGATTCGCACTACAAATGTCATCTTCACTTTGTTTAAGGCAATCGTAGTATCGAGATGAAAGTGAATCCATTTGTTTCAACGAACTGTAAACAGAAAAATAAATTTTTTCGTGATATTCAAGGATAGAATCCAAATTCATTTCTTATATCACTCCCACTATTATATTTGAAATAATCGCCCGTTGTCTACTTTATTAATTGTTAATGCACAGCGCCTTCATTGTTCTTCCAAAGAACTAAGCTACCGAGTCAAGTTACTCGGTTTAAGAAAGTCGCTATGATTCATTGGTTAAGTGATCCAAATCACTTTCCTTATCCTATACTTTCGTAATTAATTTTTCGGTTTAGCCTCAAAACTTTAGTTAAGATGATCAACACTTATAGACATTCTTTCCCATTCTCAACTTTCCTTGAAAGGAAATAGTCTTGAACTAGCAGTTCAATTGAGTAGAGTATACTCTTGGTGAACTCGTGTGATGTCTAATGAAAGCGTTACACAGTGGGACTATTTTTCTAATAAATTAGAAAAACAACAGATAAAAGCTCCCACTAGTTTATCGGTTCCAAATACCGTCTAACTAGCGACACTTTAACTTATGATTCTCTAATTTTTCTATTAGAAAATTTCTCGTGTAGACACTACACAATTAAAATTCACTAGAAGAATTTTATCGTCCCAATCATCTTTCAAACTAACTATGGTTGTCTCTCGTTCAACACGAGTGACAGCAGTGACATACTTATTTACGTCACTTAAGTCTTGAAGGCTCAAAAAATATCTCTTCCGATAAATTAATCGCATGTTAGATCAATAAGTACAACGTTCTAGTTACTTGCCACTTTTTAACGAAGTCATTACTAGTCAATTTTACACTAGCAGTCTAGCACCCTAGAGAGATATATAAATTGTTGTAAATAAAATTGACAGAAAATAAATCCAAATGATACACTACTAATTTGTAGGAAACTATAAACTAAGTACTTATAGTCTATCCTACCGTTCCAAGGATTTAATCTAATGCCTCAGTGCCGCCTTAGGGTAGGTCAAAGAGGTTTCGATTAATATTGAAGATCAAATTGAGAATCAAACATCTCATTTGTGATAGTCAATCACCTTTCCTTTTTCAGCCAAGGTATTACCAAAATACCCTTTATGAGTGTGACCTACTGTTTCAGATTTTTAGGTAGACCCCGAGTATGCCGCTTCTAGTGGTCGGTCGGTGACCCGACGAGTACCCAAAATCCTATCCTTTCGGAGACCAAGACTTGAATTTTGATAGTGGTGATGGCCTTCCCAGGGGGCCGAAATCAAAGCCGCACAAGGCGCCACCATTCTCTCACGTTGCTTGTGTCAACAAGATAGAGGCCGTGGGGTCGGCCGTCGCCTCTCCCGCTCCCACTCAATATTTTGAAAAAGTGGTGGGTTTATCGATCACGTTTTTGGACTTGATGTTACATTAAGGAACAATAAATCATAGGCCCGAATGTTGTCGGTTACGTGGGCTAGCCCACCCAACCTATTCGTTGGAACATATGTGGCCGCCGGACGGTCAAGACTAGGGAGCTCCGTTGAGCCGTAGTGGCACTTCGGATGACTCGGCCTGCTGCTAGACCCCGCAAACGCGCGCCACAGGATGGAGGTGAAGTCGATCGAGCCGTAGCTACCGTTGACCACCCAACCGTGGTTAAACCACTTTCGAACCATGTTTGCCCGTGATTATCCAATCCTTAAACATCAAACTTTCACGTAGACACTACGGAATAAAAACGTAATCTCGTTCAGGTAAGGTGGAATTCACCGAGAATCCAACACCTTAACCACGCAGGTTTCGGATTTTACTCCTTATGCTTTCACAGAGTGGGATTCACCGAGAATCCATCACCCAACCTCGACGATTGAAAAAAAAACCCGTGTTCCTCGGTTTTTACCCTAATTAGTTTCTAATTAATATCAAACAATTAATTAAAACTAATTGCGTGTTTTATACATGCCTAACTAATTCCTTGAATTAATTTCTACATGTATGCATATGGAGTGGAATTCATGATATGATGCATGTCATGGCAATTTTCCGGTTCTACACATACAATCTAAACATGTATACTAGTGCGGAAAATAAACACCGAGATGGACCGTTGGCACCCCTGTATCTAATCTATTAAAAAAATAACCAAAACCCTAACTAGGGTTTACTTCTTTCTAACATAATCTGCAGCTGTTCAAATTCTTCGACGATCGGGTAACCAAACGAAATCGGATCGCGGCGAAACTTTCCAGATCTGTTCTTCACTGCTTGGGCTTCAATATGGACGGTTGGATCGGAGTTTTGAATTGTCAATTTTCTCCAGTGAGCCGCCTTACTTGCTGCTGGATCTGACTTTTACAACAGCGCATCAATGACTTCCCGAGGCCGATCGGGAATCGAGATGAATCCCGATCGACCTGAAACTTTTATCCCTTGTCCAAAACTCCATAATTTTCGATCTGACCGGTTGGATTTGTGTTTCAACGGTCCAAACTCTCCCAGAAATTCGAGGAAGTCACAGGTAGGGTTTCTGTGAATCCTGCGTTTTTCTGTTACAGCAGCTTCTTTGCAGCAACGAAAGGATATCAAAACGGGCTCCGATCAACGCCAAATTTTGTGGAATTGTTCATCATCTTCCAATATTGATTCTGACAGGAGGGATCGTCGTTTCAACGGCTCGATCAACGGGAGAAACGAAATAACTAAACAGCTATTAAACAGATCTATTTTCTGGAAATTAAAATTGCAATAACAAATAAATTACATAATTTCCTATACTCATATGAACGAATTTTCATCGTTTATATGAGTTTACAATAGATCTAAACGGGTAAACAGTGCCAACCCCCAATCCATCTCTTCAACCATAGCAATTAATCAATATCAATGCATAAAACAATAAATAAAATTTACCTACATGCAATTCCACTCCTTTAAATCGTTTAATTATGATTATGACTATATAAATCGTGGAACCTGTCTCTGATACCACATGAAGGATGCAGGTTCTTAGATCTAAACGAGTTAGATCTACGCGCAGCGGATGGATCACGACTTATATATCACAATACATAGTTAAAGGACTTAAACTACTATAAGGGGGTTAAGTTTATGTTACCAATATCGGGAAGAGAAGCCAAGATCTTCCGATGTGTTCTCCAAACGGCGGTTGGTGGACACCCTTCTTGACACACGAACCTCCTTGATATGCAACACCAAGAAAAACTCCAAGTTTTTCTTCTTCTAAAACCCAAGACAAGAAAACTAATTTTTTTTCTCTCTTTTTGCTATAGTGGTCGAAATTTGCCATTGTCTAAGGCTTGAGAGAACTCTCTTTATATAGGAGAGTAATCCTTGTCCTCCAAGGATTAAATAATTAAGAGATAATTATCACATTAATCCTTTATTCCAAATAAAAGATAATTAAAATAATTATCCCAAACAAATTAGGATAAATCATATTATTATCTATTATTCCATGAATTATCATTTAACAAATAAAAGATAAATCACATGTCAAATAATTATCCAAGAAAACTAATTTCCTCTAATTATTCAACATTATTGGCGCCACCTTATGGTCAAAAAGCCACATAAAATGTCTTTTATGTGTATTATATTATTTAGCCCAACTAAATAATATACATGCATATCAATTAATTAGCCCACCAATTAATTGTCATGAGGCCCAAATAACAAGATTATTAGTCCGAATTACGTGTTTCACATCGGGGACCATGGACCTATAACCAGTAAGCTCCAATAATTAATTATTCATCAAGCAGAATATAATTATTAATTCGGGATTACGCCACCATAAACCCAAGAATCGAACTCTACCGATTATAGATGTATACTTATACTCAACCTATAGAGTGAATAAGCGTCCATTGATATAATCACTACATACGGATTAACCCTCCATGGATCGCCCATTCGAGTGGGAAGTCTCCGTGAACCCGACTGTAATATCTTATCCTTATTTACCATTAACCCCGATGATCAATTAGTTCACATATCGACTAGTGATCAATTAGTCTAATATGAACTCCGGGATCGATCACTTTCTTAAGGCTAACAAATAAAGGGTTGTCTGCATTTCCCGCAGAAAGAATGGATTCCATGTCCGTGAAAATCGAACTACTCACTCATCCGGAGATAGTGCCAATGAGAAGTGGCTTGGAACACATATTTAAGTGAACCGTAACTAACACATCAAACACTACCCGGGACAAGCGGCACTCGTGATCACCTCAGATTAAGGTTGATCCATATATGATCATCTAATGATTTAATAAGATTCCTCGACACGGAATTATATCGAGAAATACAAATTAAATCGGTCCGATTCTATATGAATGCCCCACGTAAGTACCTCTCACCGATGATCCGGATAAGACTATCACACCCTAATGTGTTCGCGGCGCATTATTGGTGTTTTAATCAAGAGACCCTAAACTCGATTAAGTTCACCACGGACTATCAGCTTTAAGTATATCACCACTAACTCAATCCTCACGTGTAATCCATACACCGAGTTAAGTGGTTACATACGAGATATACTTAGGGTTTGCAAAGAGTTGTATCACTTTAAAAGCACAAAGCAAGTAATAAGGTGAGATAAATTCTGTCATTCATTATTAAAAACAATTACACAAATTGTCTTTCGGGCACTACACCTAACAATTTATTCTCAGTTAGGCACTGATTCATATCGGCGATGTGATACGTTCAGTAAAATCAAACAACGCTACTGGCCTATAAACGGCTGAATGGCAGTGGAGGAAACTCGCCGAACGTATACGCATACCGGAGAGATCCCGGCACTATTGATGCTATTCACCGTAGTTGGCAAGTACATCTCGTTGTGGAATTTTCATCATGTACAGTGTCCTTGAGTAATGATGTAACCAAGATAAGTTAATATAGAAACGTATAGTCATGACATGTTGATGGATATGAAGTGAACCCTAGATTGAGTCGGTCTCATAAAGATAATTTAATAATCTTAATAACAACCTTTTGTTGTATAACTCAGTTATTCATTAGCTTCTCACTATTACTAAGTACTTTGTACTTACCTCCTTTGCATTTTCTTTTGTATGCATTGTGGGGTGAGAAGACGAATAGGTTGACCAAGAGTAGTTGACGACTTTTGAAGACATTGAAGTCTTGACGAAGCTTCTAGTTCCTTTTATTTGTAAAGGTTGTACTAGACTAGTTGTATTCTATTTCTTAGACTTGTTGTACTTATATTTCTAAGACCTTTGTAAGTTTGGTTTGTACTTTTAGGATCTCGTATTGTACAAGTCTTTGGGTTTTTCGTCGTCGTAATTTAACTATCCATCATTAGTATGGTTACTTTCTATTTTTAGTAGCATTTATGATTTTACCCGAGTCTTTTGGGCTTCCGTTTACTTTTATTTGATACGACGACGTAGAGGCTTGCGTATAATATTTGATTTATTTAATGCTATACACGCCGAATGTTTCTCTTCTGGATAAGGGCTCGGTATTCAGGAGCGGGACGTTACAGTTGGTATCAGAGCGAAGCGTTCTTTCTTTCATAGGCTTCTTCCCTCTAAGATAGGATTTCTTTAGACCTTTTTGAACCCTTCTGATCTCTCTTGATCTTGGTGGTAAATTCTCGTAGGATTAGGAATCCTTAGAACGTGGTTAAGTTGCACTAGGGACCAAGTGAAAAGTCTCCTTAGGCGAAGGTTGAGTTTTAAGCTCACATCTCTTATGTGATCCTCTTAAGTTTTGTTCCTTTCGAGAACCCTTATTTGGATCCCTCTTTCCTCTTAGAATCCTCGAATATTTCTCTAATATTCTTTATTTTTGAGGTTTTAATGCTTCCGTAATGCTACATTTGGTTCAAATCACTTCCTTGTAACTTGGTGTTATGCAAAATGAGTAAACGATTTTGTTCACGTTTCTACATGTCATGCTATATCATTTTTTTGTTCCAAGAATTCTGTAAATTTTCAGCCACTTAGAAAGTTGTCTTATCTACAATTTATCTCTTTACATAAATTTAGTTTTCAATATGGATTGTACACAAATTGTTTAACAAGGAGGGGTACTCTGTTCAGAAAATTTTGTAGAGGTACTCTTATTTATCATTCTGTTTTGAATAAGCTAAAAACCTCCAAATGACGTGGATTTTTGATATGTTGTAGAAAACATCCTGAACTCTAATTTTTGTTTTGGAACCAAGTGCAAATTCGTTTTGGTCTGAGCAAAATCTGCAACACACGACAGTTGATGAAGTCCTGAAAAATTTTGACAGCTTAGAGCAGTAGAAGAAAATAATTATTTTGACCGACGTATGGCTTCCCTAAATTTTTTATTTTTGAGCATCATATGTAAAGCTTATATACTCACAGATTTTCTCTTTGCCTCATGTTCAAAATCAAATCAGTTTGTTTTGTGCAAATCAATTATTTCATGGCTTATGTATGCACCCGAATTTCTCTTTACCATTTAAGTTCTCTGGTCAAGAAAGGATAGATGTCTTTCTTTCACCCTGTAAGTTATAGTGTAGTAGGTTATAGGAGATGAGAATACTTTGATTTATCTAATTCTTAAGCTAGTTGTTACCCAGGATAAGAAGTTTGGTAGGTATAGACGAGGTGTTGTCGTTATAGTGCTCCTCGACGGCAAGAAACGATTGCGTGGTGATTTTCCAATCTTATGTCTTCATCAATAAGGTTCTATTTTATAATCATCTAGTTTCCTACTTGGTTATCCCGATTTCAAATGTTTCCCCATCCATACTAATTGTAACCCATTCTCTAGTTAAATCCTCCATTTGAAACTTCTGAAACTCGGTAAAAGTTCCCTTATTGCGAAGTTTTGTTTTCCAAGTGTGTACATTCTTTGATGTGCCTTAATTCTTTACAATATTTTCATCGTGTCAAATGCTTGATTTAAGGAAAATAAGTTTCTCATCCTTCAAACTATTTGAACTGACAATTGCATATCCTTCCAACTATGTCATGTTTAACTATTTCGGGGCAACACACTTTTGCATCCTAGTGATTACCCTCAATGCATCCCCTACAAGATCTTTTAGTAAAAAAAAATTTGTTTAAAGACTCGGCTCTACAAATCCTCCGTTTTCTCTAGCTATTCGCTATCGCTTGGTTTATGTTTACCAAATTTTTTGGCCTTGCTTTGCTCGAGATGGGTTCCACACGAACTCCATATGCAAATTTTATCCTTTCCAATTACTCCTCACTCGTTTCAACTACTACTGTTAAAGGTCTCCTACTTTGGCACATAGATTTCATCATCCTCATGTTTTACTTTATCCAACATGAGTAAATGCTTTTGTTTCCGTGTTTTCCTTTCAGGTTAAACCACTTACCGTGCTCTAAAAATTCTGGAAATTTTCAACAATATAGACCGAAGTCTTTTCTACAATTTCTCTTTTTACTCCAACTCGATAATTGTTATGGATTGTTCAGAAAATTCATGTTTATGCCGGACACTCTGTCCAGAAAATCTGCAGCAGCACCTTCACTTCTTCTTCTGTTTTGACAGGTTAAACACCTTCAAATGACCTGAATTTTTTTCTATGTTGCAGACACAACTTTTATCTACAATTTTCCTTTTGGAATTAAGTTCAGATTCTTTTTCGTTTGATCTCGATTTGCAATACTCAGTGTTTATTAATCTGGAAATTCTGACAGCTTGTGCAATCGTCAGAAATAACTGTTTTTGACCGACTTTATCTCATTCAAAAATTCCAATATTTTTATATCACCTGGAAAACTCCAGTATCTAAATCTTTTCTCTTTTTATCATGCTTAGAATCCTTATTGTTTGGGCTACACAAGTCGATAATGACAGGGCTGGAGTAAATATCTTACACAGCAGCCTAAAAGGAATCCTCACCTCTTTGACTTAGGGTTGGTGCTAAGAGGGTAGCAAGTTACGATTGTTATTTTTAGGAGTTCCCGATTCTGGTCTCCTTCTGAGTTAAACATTTTAGTAGGATGCTTGTAAAGCTAACATTATAGTTCTTTTGCAGTTGTAAACAAGAACGAAGATGCTATCCTCCAGCATACCATTTTGATGTTCAGACCCTTTTCGTGCCCTTTTGTAATTATACCTTATCTGGTATTTTATTTCTCATTTAATCCCTCACTTGAGATCTTTAAGCTCAATAAATCCTCTTCACTTGTTTTCATGAATTACCTAAGAAACATATCTCCATAAGCCTTTCTTTTGAACAAATCCATGCTTCCTTACTTGTCAAATCAAGGAACAAGTTCCTTTAACTCTGCTTTGTTGCACCCCCATTCTTCTTTTCATGTACAAATTTGACTGAACATTTTAATGCCAGAACACTCTTTTTACTTGTGTTTATTTCCAGCTTCCCTCCTAAGGGGTAGTGTTGATTTTGTAATCTTTCCATCTAATGCTACTTGTTCTTTCAAGGCATGCATCTCATCTTCTTACCAGTTGGATCATTAATCCTACCTTGACATCCATCTCTAGTTACCTATATTTAACCTTCTAGCAATTTATGCTAAACCAGTTTCAAGGAGAAAGTAGTCTTTGCCAAGGTGTCTTCCGAACCTACTTAGCCAATCAAATTTTGAATTCCTAAACATCTGATTTCCAATTCAGATTAATGTACCTTGTACCCTTCAATTTTAACTATCTTTCAGGTCATTTAGAGCCATGAACCGCCAGATACACTTTTTGATATTCCATCTTCTATTTTGGTGTTTCTATTACAATTTTGTCATACTAGTTGAAAGTCTATTTTATCTAAACCTTTTCTTCCCACATGAGGAATAACCTTGAGCCCTTATTTCCCCGGTAGTGTACTATTCCTCTTGAGTAGTGCAACCTTGAAACTTTGAATTGGATCATCAATGATCTTTCACACTTCATTTGAAAGTTTGAGTTAATTCTTTGAAGCCAAACTTTATCCAAAAATTATTAAGTGTCTTTTCCCCTTAACTTGAAAGCTCGTTTATCACATACTTTTTCAAACTTTTGATTTTTCCCTTACATTTTCATGAGGAAAACCCTATCTCCTTTTCAATTTTGAAATAACCTCTATTTGAATAATGCAGACATTGATTTTTCCTTGACAAATTCCCTTTTATTTCATTCTGAGACCTTTTGGTGTACTAATTTTGTCTCTAAAGCTCCTGCATGTTGAGATTCTGCCCTCTTTTGATTTCTAAATGGTTTAGTCTTCCTGGTGCTCAACCTGTCACCTTCAAACTTTGTTTTTTTTCCAAGCTAACCCTTATTGTCATAAGGATTGGATCAGATCGTCAGAGAGAAAGTATGGAAAATGCATGTTCTCCATCCCCACGAGACTCAGAAGTCCTTTAGGTGGGATCATTGTGGTTCTACAACAATTTTATGTCAAAGTGATGAATAAAGCCGCAAGATAGCAGTTGCAATCATCCAGAGAAACCAAGATGCACAGAGAGTTGGAACAGTACCACTGATGATCTTTCATGTGGATAGAGATAGAAGTGTTGTCTACAACAATGGTTACCACGTCAACATCCAGATGTTAACATTTGAAACTCTACATGGAGAAAAGCGAAGAACGCCAGATTTCTAGGATGAAGGAGAGCGATGACAGAATACGAGACCAAAGTGACACATCAAGCCAAAAAGAAGAGTGAAGTGGATCGTTGCAACCCCAAGTTGGCTCAAGACAGGTAAAAGAGTTGGGAAGATGGAAGAAGAAGACTGTAAGAGTTAGAAGACGAAACGCTTCGCAAGCCCAGAGTTTAAGTACACCCCAGTTACATTCGAGTTTCGAGGACGAAACTCCTCTTAAGGAGGGAGGAATGTAACATACCGACTTTTTAGAAAGGGTAAAATAGTAATTGGGTATTTTACTACGACCTAATTATTATTCAACATATTTTATTTAATTAAAAAGAATTTAATTAAATTGATGTAGTTATTTAATTATGGCTATAAAAAGGGAAATAATACCCAAAATACCTTATTTGGCAAATTCTGGAAAAAAAAAGGAAGATGGAACGGTGGCAAGTGATGAGAACGACGCAGGAAGGTTTTGAAAAGGGAGAATGTAAACTTCAACCGTGTGACTAATCCGTTCATCGTTTCAAGATTCCGCAGGAGAGAAAAGGGATCACCGCGATGAGACGCAACTTTGGAAAATAAAATATCTTTATTCCGTAAGTTTTCAGTTTAGCCATAGTTTTTTTTGTAACCGTCGGGTTCGATTCTTCAAAAATTCGTATCTTTTAATCCATATCTCTGTTTCACAACCATGAGTAGTCGAAACGATCATATTGGAGCGTAGATTATTCTAAAAATAGGTTCACAGCATTTAATTCTGGTAATATTCAGTTTCACACAAATTTTCCATTCGGGATTTTGAAAGATATGATTTTTAGGGTTACCTGTTGATCAATTAGGTTTCGAGTTAACGTCTTAGAAGTTCAGTGTTTTCTTGAAGGTTTTGGATCGTTTTTGCTGGAAATTAAGGTATGAGGCTCTTCCAAATGAGTAATTATAGCTTTATAATGATAGGTTGAGTTTTGGTGTTGTTTGGTGATAGAATTCATGCTAAGTTGTAATTAATGAGATGTGATATGTTTTGGTATATTGGTGTTGAGTTTTAAATTTCTATTTTTTTATTGAATAACATTAATTAAACCTAAAAAAGCCTCGATTGAGTTTCTGATGCGTTTGGTTCCGGCACCGGACGTACTCTTAAAGGGAGTTAAAGTTCGGGACCGTTGGAAAGGCATGAAAGGGCTTGTGCTTTGATGAACTAGAATTCATCAATGTCTGTGTATGTGCTAGGCCTTGTCCGTGTCTAGTGGTCTAGGAAAGAGAGTAGTGTATATGAGGGAGCTTACTTGAAAAGACTTAGGTGGCTACTTAATTCACAATAATAATTACATAAGTTTAGTAAAAGATGAAACGTCATTTATTCTAGGTTAGGCACTAATTCATATCGGTGATGTGATACGTTCAAAGAAGAAGCGAAAATGTCTCTTTGGCCTATAAACGGCTGAATGACAGTGGAGGAAATTCGCCGAACGTATATGCATACCGGGGAGATCCCGGGACTATCGGTGCTATTCACCGCAGTTGGCAAGTACATCTCATTGTGGAATTTTCATCATGCACAGTGTCCTTGAGTAATGATGTAACCAAGATAAGTTAAGATAGAAACGTATAGTCATGACATGTTGATGGACATGAAGTGAACCCTAGATTGAGTCGGTCTCATAAAGATAATTTAATAATCTTAATAATAACCTTTTGTTTTATAACTCAGTTATTCATTAGCTTCTCACTTTTACTAAGTACTTTGTACTTACCTCCTTTGCATTTTCTTTTGTATGCATTGTGGGGTGAGAAGACGAACATGTTGACCAAGCGTAGTTGACAACTTTTGAAGACATTGAAGTCTTGACGAAGCTTCTAGTTCCTTTTCTTTGTAAAGGTTGTACTAGACTAGTTGTATTCTTTTTCTTAGACTTGTTATACTTCTATTTCTAAGACCGTTGTAAGTTTGGTTTGTACTTTTAGGATCTCGTATTGTACAAGTCTTTGGGTTTTTTCGTCGTCGTAATTTAACTATCCATCTTTAGTATGGTTACTTTCTATTTTTAGTAGCATTTATGATTTTACCCGAGTCTTTTGGGCTTCCGTTTGCTTTTATTTGATACAACGACATAAAGGCTTGCGTCTAATATTAGATTTATTTAATGCTATACGCGCCGAACGTTTCTCTTCTGGATAAGGTCTAGGTATCCGGGAGCGGGACGTTACACTAGTGGTCTGGGAAAGAGAGTAGTGTATGTGAGGGAGCTTACTTGAAAACACTTAGGTGGCTAGTTAATCCACATAATAATTACATAAGTCTAGTAAAAGATAAAAGGTCACCTATTCTCGGTTAGGCACTATTTCATATCGGCAATGTGATACGTTCATAAAAGGTGAACAATGCTACTGGTTCAAAAGGCTGAAGGGTAATGGAGGAAATTCATTGAACTTATACGCATACCGGGGAGACCCCGGAGCTAATCAGTGCTAATCACCGTTAGTTAGCAAGTATATCTTCAGGCCGATGAACGCCATGCGTAGTGTCCTTGAGTGATGACGTAACCAAGATAAGCTAAGCTAGAAACGTATAGTCATAACATGTTGATGGACATATAGTGAACCCTAGATTGAGTCGATCTCTCATAAAGATAACATAATAATAATAATAAAAGGAACCTTTTGTTGTTGAACTTAGTTATTCGTTAGCTTCTCACTTTTACTAAATACTTTATACTTACCTCTTTTGCATTTTCTTTTATATGCATTGTGGGGTGAGAAGACGAACATGTTGACCAAGAGTAGTTGACCACTTTTGAAGACATTGAAGTCTTGACGAAGTTTCTAGTTCCTTTTCTTTGTAAAGGTTGTACTAGACAAGTTGTATTCTTTTTCTTAGACTTGTTGTACTTCAATTTCTAAGACCTTCATAAGTTTGGTTTGTACTTTTAGGATCTCGTATTGTACAAGTCTTTGGGTTTTTCGTCGTTGTAATTTAACTATCCATCTTTTGTATGGTTACTTTGTATTTGTAGTAGCATTTATGTTTTTACCCGAGCTTTTTTTTAGCTTCCGTTTGCTTTATTTTGATATGACGACGTAGAGACTTGCGTATAATATTAGATTTTTTTAATGCTATACGGGCCGAACGTTTCTCTTCTGGATAAGATCTCGGTATCCGGGAGCAGGGCATTCTTCGCGGGCGCAGACCGAGCTCACCGGTCACCACACGCTCAAATCGGACTATAATTTTACGAGTGAAAGAGTTGATTCAAAGAGAGTTTCAAATGTTATTTGGTTGCCTCTTTTTATAGAGTTATTATGATTCTTAGAAACCCAACAGTTCATATTGGGATTAACAAGAAGATGGAAGGAAAAACTATTATTCTTGGGACGGTGGAGTTTTGGGCTTTGAAAGGGCACACACCTTTTCACGTCTTTATGAAAAAAAATTTATTTTCCCACAGTGGGCGTATCCGAAGGCTGATACGAATATCCTAAATGCCGTATCCAAAGTTTTCGAAACTACAAATCCGTCCCGATATGTATCCCATGACGTATCTTGCATATCCTTGCCGTAGTCTTCATTTCTATGTCCTATCTTCCTACATTCATTGCATGTCACGGATAAATTCTCATATTCCACACTAAAGATCATCTCGTCCACCATGACAAAGGACTTAAGAGGCTTATCCAGATCAATTTCGACACTTAACCTAGCAAATGTACCACTTGCAGACCAATTGGTTCCGTAATCTAGTTCAATAGGTCTCCGTAAAATTTTGGCGATAACAAATAGAATGGTTTCATCATATAGTTCTAAAGGTAGCCCAATAATTATGATGCATGAGACCGTGGAAATAATTTTATCCTTAGAAGGGCAAAATTCTGGTTTCCATTTTCTGGGAAGCATGTAGCACCCATTAATTTCGAGCTTCCACAAGATTTGTATCTTCTTCATGAGAACCTCAAAGGCAATGGATTTTCCCACAGGTTGGAGTATGATAGAAGTAGACCATTTACATTATAAAGATTTCTTAAAAGAAGGGTCTTACCGTAATGATGGGTAGGGTTTACCATCAGTAAGTTCATAGATGGAGATTTTGTCCATATCTCAAAGGCTCTCTGAGAATTTCACCGGGGGATTTGCTGGTTTAGCACTCCCAAATTCATCAGCCGTAAGGGTCACATCATTAGCAATCATCACCTCTCGATTCACCATGGGAATCAATGATTCTTTTCAAGTAAAATGATTGCCGACGAAGAACTCGTCCTGCTTTTGTATTTTCTTTCCCTGCAATCGTCGGAGTTTGGACTGATTGATTTAGCAAGGGAAAGAAAAACACCAAAATAGACGCATTGGTGGCAGTCCTGAATCTGGCAGCGGACAAAGAGGCAGTGGTGAAGATATTGATTTGTTCATAGTCCTCTTCTTCCACGAATTCCTCTGTTTTTAGATTGTAATAAACATCATAAAATCCAACTTGGATTTCGTTACATCTGCTACTGCTAGACATGATTGATTTTATCATTCTCGTCGTCCTCGAATTTGAAGTATTGTTTTGCCATTGGATCTTGAAAAATGTTGTCAGTAGAGAGACCCTCCTTCTAGCATCATTTGACGAAGCTGAAAATCGTCGGGTATAAATCTGGGCTGTATTTTCCTAGTGACAACAATCCAAGACCAAAGAACCTTAGAAAATATGAATGAGGGGATGATTTTGTGGTGATTTAGACTGGACTTGAGAAACTGTATCTCAACCTGCCTATGTATCTTGTCATTGTTTAGGAATCAAGTTTACATAGTTCCTAAGGGATCGTTTATATATAGGGGCTTGAGCCCTAGGCCTTTGCGGTCCGGGTCCTTGTTGGACTCGGATTTTGTGTTCCCTAAGGAAATAATAATCACGGTTCAATCCCCTTAATTTAGGAGATAATATCGGTATTAAAATATTGAGTTTAATGACAAAGATCGGAGTCTTAATGGTTATGGATTCTTTCCAATATTATTCTGATAAGCATGCATTTTTATTATACGCTCTAGCCAACCTGTGGTGAGCAGCCGAGGTCGAGGTGACCGAGCTGGCCATGTCGACCTTTAATTTCGGTCCTACCGACCTACGGTGGACTGAGGATCGACCTGCTCAGCCTCCCCCACGTGGGGCGGAGGCTGAGCAGGTCGATCCTCGTCGGCCCTTAGGCCTATAGTGGGACTCATGGTGTATAAAGTTAGGGTCTTGGCCCTATTATTATTATTATTATTATTATTATTATTATTATTATTATTATTATTATTATTATTATTATTATTATTATTATTATTATTATTATTATTATTATTATTATTATTATTATTATTATTATTATTATTATTTGTGTATTGTGTGCATGATACGTGGAGTGGTGGAATCCCGTACCATCAGCGGCGTTATCACTGGAGGCTATCTCTTCTTCCTAATTGCTTCTATTTTCGGATCTGATGGTTGTCGTTTGAAGAGTAGCAGAATTCCGGTCAATGGCTTTAGGTCTATGGTTGCCGGATTTGCAAAAGTCTTCGCCGGAAGTCCTATTCAGTTTGCCGGTTCGCATAAGGTTTTCATGATGATGAGTGGTTGCATGCAGATCTTTGCTCTTTTTGGGTTATTGGCCGGTCGGTTGCAGTTTGAAGGTGATTTTTTTCTTTGCCACTTCGCGGTTCACGATAATGGATGGTGGTTCTGGGCAGTCGGCGTCATTGTGTGTCTGTAGCTGTTTTTATTGTTAAGTGTTTTTTGTGTATTGGATCGAGTCAGTAATAGTCGGGCTTTCCGGACTATCTTGCAGGATTTTAATTTCATTGAAGTCAAATAGTTCTGTGGAAAAAGCTACTTATGATATTATGTTACCAAATCAAGTCCTCTCTAATGAGCCAAATATGGTGGAGATGAGTTTTCCTATGTCCTTTGTTTCTTTCTTTTGGTGCTCGTGATGGTTTCTATCTTTAGACCGGTAGTGGTCCAGAATTTGTCTGGTTATTTTTCCGGCGATGGTCCGCTGTAAAATAATTTCGTTTCCGGTAAAAAAAATATGTTGTCCCTAAAAAAAAAATTAATCATATGCTATTTCAAATTGTTTGACAATTAGTATGATGTCAATAAGTGAAGTGACACATACACTGGTACTTAATTGGAGACTTCAACCAGGTCATCTATCAACAGGACAAGCAGGGGGTAAAAGTGCTGGTGGACTGAATAGGGTCAAAATGTTTTCAATGACACATAGTTGTGAACTCCCGGGGGTACCCTACCAGCGAGCAAAATACACCTGGATAGGAGCTGACCGTGGGGGTGGCAAAATACATCAAAGATTAGACCAAGTATGGAGCAGCAAGGAATGGTTAGAGAAGTTTGAACATGCCTCAGTCAAGAACTTGCCTAGAGAACATTCGGATCACAACCCCATACTGCTGGATACTGAGATTTTGATTCCTAAAACCGAAGTGGGAGGTCCTTCTTCTTCCAACGGGCTTGATAGGAGCACAGAGACTTTGAGGAGTTTATTTATGACTCATGGAATGCAGATTTGGATATGTTTGACATGCGGGGGAAAATTTCTAGCGAGGCCAATAAATGGATCTATGTGGTTTTTCGAAATATCTTTTCCAGGAAGAAAAACTGCCTATCTAGAATTAAAGGGGTAGAGTTGAGCCTTGGGAAAGCACCATCCTATTTCCTCTCAAATTTGCACACAAAGCACAATGGAGAACTTGGTGAAATCCTCCTCGTGGAAGAGATTTATTGGTAACAGAGATCACAACTTATGTGGTTAGCTGAAGGTGAAAGAAATACCCATTTCTTTCATATTTTGGTAGTTAGAAAACAACAAAAGGAAAAAATTTCTTGCTTGAAGAATGAACAGGGAGAGTGGGTTCATGATATTAAAGAGATAGACAATATGGTGAGAAACTTTTAAGTGGATTTGCACAAGGCTGAACCAGTTGCAGATGGAGTTGATTTTGACTTCACCTTGCCACCCCTATCTTATATGGACATCCAATTCTTGAATCGACCAGTATGTGAAAAGGATATAGAGGATGCAGTTTTTGGCATGGGAGACTACAAGGAACCAGGACCAGATAAAGTGCCTATAGTCTTCCATAAAAAGAGCTGGCCAGTTGTTTGTAAATCCATCATACCCTTTGTTGTAAAAGCGTTTGAGACTGTAAGTTTTGATCCTAAACTCAATCAGAAAAATGTCCCTCTTATTCCTAAGGCAAATCCTCTAGAAATTGCAGCTCAATTCAGACCCATAGCAATGAAAAATGTGTGTGTAAAGGTAATTTCAAAGGTGATTGCCAACAGATTGCAGAACGTCATTGGAAAATCGGTCATCCAAACACAGCCAGCATTTATCCCGGGCAGAGGCAGTTCTGGCAACATCATTCTTGCTCAATAGATACTTCATTATGATAGGGTAAAGTGGATCTTCCTAGAAAGAATCCTACATAATATGGGATTTTCACAAACACTTGTCCACTTAATCACGTTCTCTCTGAAAACTTCCAATCTAAGGGCGATTTGCTAAACCCTATAGAACCGGAGAGCGGACTTAGACAAGGAGATCCCCTAGAACCCTATTTTTTGATTTGTACATGGAAGTTCTCAGCCAACTGATAAATAAATTTCAAGAAAATATTTGGAAACCAGTACAGATTGGTAGACAAGATACCCCCTATCACACATGTTCTTCACAGGTTATATGATCTTGCTAGGAGAGGCTACCTTAAATCAAGCCGCTGTTGTGAATCAAGAGCTTGAGAGGTTTTGTAACATGTCTGGTGAAAAGTTGAGCATAAGGAAATCTAATATATTCCATGTCTCAAAAAACACACCTCATCAGATGAAATTGGTTATAAGCCAAGAATTGGGAATGCAGCATTCTAAAGACTTGGGACAGTACCTGGGAATTCCCCTTTTAAACTCAAGAGGGACAACAGAGAAGTACAACTATATTGTGGATAAGATGAGGAAAAACTCACCAGTTGGAAAGCTAGAAGCCTGTCAAGAGTAGGTAAAATGATACTTATTAAAGCTCTTTAGATACCCCTCCGTTATACACAATGCAAATTGTGAATTCACCTCAAGGATGCATCAATGAGATGGAAAAAAAAATCTGCAAACAGTTCTTTTGGGGGGAGGAGGATGAAAACAAAAAAATGCATTACATTTCCTGGATAAGCTATGCAATCCTAGGGATTGTAAGGGTCTTGGTTTCAAGAAACTGAAACAGATGAACATTGCTTTCTTGGGGAAATCGGTTTGGCAAATCTTCACTGATGACACCTCGCTTTGGGTACAGACCTTTATTAGTAAATATGAGAGTCCTTTTGAGAAACCCAAAGTTACCTACTCTTCTACGAAGAAGGGCATTTACGCAGCAGCAGCTCTTGGGGATGGATTTGGTGTGGAAAATGATAAAATAATCTGGAAATGGGGAGATAATCCTAAATATACGGTGGCAGCTGGCTATGAATACCTCACAAGCGATCCTGAGCCAGTAAATAACATATTGTGAGAGAATATCTAGAAGCTCAAGGGTCCGTCACGACTGAATTTCATGTTGTGGCAAGCAGCTCACAATGCTTTGCCAATGCAGGATTTGTTAAAAAGAAGACATGTGTCTAACACCGGATTTTCAATGTTTTTAAGAGGGATGAGGAAGATATTTTTTCACTCTCTGCATGACTGCAAAATTCCCATCTTAATTTGGAAGTGTTTGTTGCCACAACAACAATGGAGAGACTTCTTTTCGCATTTGAGCATTCAGAGTTGGATTGGCACCAACCTGCAAAGATGTAGAGAAAATCAAGGATGGCCCTATCAGTTCAGAGATATAGCTTATGGAATTTTGTACTAGAGGAACAAGATCACAATAACGCTCTTGTCCCGATTACCGAGTCCTTATCCAGAATTGAACGCCCGGCACGCATATAATTAAAATTTAATTTAATTATATGTGTAAGCCTTATTTAAGCAGCCATCAGAGAACAAGCGGAAGACAAAAAGACTGACTCTGGTAACTAAAACAACTAATAAATGATCGAAAGCAACACATGCTGCATCTATTACAACATCAAAAGACTTTACTACAACCATCAAATACAATAAATCCATTACATGTTGATAACCATAAATTGAAATCACTAATCTTCCAACATTACAAGGGATAAGAGAATCTATACCAAATTACAAAGCAATAAAGAGTAAGTAAACTTCGTCTGCATCATCTCCGGGTCACTTCTCAAAGGCCTCGAAAACAACCTACATATCAACCACCTTCTCGGGGTGGGAACAAAAGAGAAGAGTGGGTAAGTACATACGTACTTGGTAAGGGTCAGAAGAAAACGGTTACAGTAAATAGCAGTACATATATATATTTAACATTAATAGTTTCTACAATCACTACCACATAGGTTGTAACAGTAAATCTCACTCACCCACTACCAGCTCCATAGTACATCCTCACACAAGTAACGCTAGTTACATCAATATCAAAGGACACTACACATGGTGAAAAACTGCACCACAACACGGGAAGCACCTCAAAGGCACGGGCTTAGGTCTCCATGTGGGAGTTACACGCTTCTCTTGGCGTCAGACCAAGTAGAGGGGTGTAATAGTCCCATGCTTAGAAAATAGACGTGCCTCACTAATGATAAACACGTTTTAACTTCTAGACTCACACATATGTAATTTACGAATTTAAGTCTAACCACCTGGTTCATTCACACGAAGGCTTCCTATGGAAAACTAGCCCTAGACAACTAATTACACTACCTAGCATGTTGTAAAAGGATTAAAAACATCTAATTTAATGTCCCACAAGGCCTAAACAACGTCTTCCGGTGGTCCCACCTTCTCCCCGCTGTGGGACTCAGTTGTGGTGCTGAGCCAAGGCTACCACAAGTTGTACTTAGACATTGTCAATGAAATTTATTGCCCCAAAGGAATACATACCAAACAACAACAAGTTGTACAAAAGAAATGTAACGCCCCGCTCCTGGATACCGAGTCCTTATCCGGAAACGAAACGCTCGGCACGTATAATATTAAATAAATCTAATATTACACGTAAGCCTCTACTACGTCGTATCAAGTTAAGCAAAACGGAAGCTAAAAAGACTCGGCAAAAACCATAAATGCTACTATAAAAAGAACTCGACATACTAAAGATAGAAATGTAACATTTATTACATTGGAAAGCCAAACGAAAACTAAAACATACGAAACCTTCAAAAGAATACTAAAAGAAAATACAACGTTTCCCAAAGAACAAAGTATCTAATGTAAACATAATAAGTAAACGCTTCAACTCCGGCGTCCTCAAATGTCGTCAGCAAAGCCTGCCACGAACTCTGGATTTACCTGTTCGTCTTCTCTCCCCCAAACACATAGAAAAACAATGCATTTCAGGTAAGTACAAAGTACTCAATAAGAGGTAGAAGCTACAAATTAACTAAGGCTCCTTAACATGTTTTTAGTTTAATAATTATCCATAATGAGACCGACTCAATCTAGGGTTCACTTCATGTCCATTAACTTGTCATGACTAACTATTTCTAACTTAGCTTATCTTTGTTACATCAGCATTCTAGGGCACTACGCATGGTGCTACTCACCACGAAGTATCTGGGTACAACCTAATAGTGGATCACACCAATAGCCACGGGCTAGTACCGATAGTATATGCGTTCGGTGAAGTCCCTCTACTCTTGGTGCCTTCTAATGGCCAGCAAAGTTATCCATCAACGAGTACCCTCTACTCTTGGTGCCTCTAGAAAGGCCAGCAAGTTTATTCATTTTATCCGAAAGCCTACACATTGCGATAAAAACTTGTGCCTAACCAAGAATGACATGATGTATAGTCTTTTACTAGTCAAGTATGTAATCATCGTTAGTTGTTAACTAGCCACCTAGTTGTTAACTAGCCACCTAGTTGTTTTCAAGTAAGCTCCCTCACAACTCCACTCTCTTTCCTAGACCTCTAGACATGGACAAGGCCTAGCAATTACATAGACATTCATGAAATTTAGATCACCAAATCACAAGTTTTTCCATGCCTTTCCGACAGTCCCGGACTTCAACACCCTTTAAGAGTACGTCCGGTGCCGGAACCAAACGCATCAAATCACAATCGGGGCTTCTTTATTTTTAATTAATGTTATTAGATCAAGGATTAACATTTAGGATTCATATAACAACTAAAAATCATCTTTTTCATCAAAAAGGATGTCCAGTGCACCCACACCGGGTTTAGTGCACACGCACTAAGCCACTGTACATAAAAACTGGAATTCTGGTCGTCCAGTGCCCCAACACTGGGGCTGGTGTGCCCTCTCCAGATTTCTGTATCTAAAATTCACATTTTGGGCCTCCAGTGCATCCACACTGGGCTTGGTGCGCCCGCACCAAGCGCGGCAACCCCCCAAAAACTCAGTTTTTTTTATCTCTAATCGATCCCTAATCGTTCTCAAACTTGTCCAACATTATAATACTCAGAAAAAGGCATAAAAACACAACTATTATCTATCATAACAACTATAGATTCTTAGGCAACACGAAGGTAACAATTCTAGCATAAAATTACATCCAATCCTAACATAAACCCTATGAAACTGTAATTAATTTGTAGGAAGATCCTCTTACCTTAACAAGCTAATCCAATTCCCAATCCTCAAAAACACCAGCAAAACCTGATTTTTTTCTTGTAAGTAGCCTATGTGATCAATTCCAAAAAGGGTTAGACTCTATCACATGCTTCGATTAACATAAGACTACGAAAGATATGAGTTTTGATCCTTCAAACTCATCCAAAACATCGTCTAGGTCGAAATTGCATACCTTAACAAAGCTCTAAACTTTGAGTATTGAAACGACACTCCTTTGACGACGATTCCAACGCTCTACTCGAATCTAAAAACAGTTGAGATTTGACTTTAAAACAGAAGAAATCTATCAACCTTTCTTCTCAAACTCTTACACGCAGGAGAGGGGAAGATTAGGAGTGAGATTCTGATTCAAAAGGTTAGGGAAACTGATTAGGTTTATTTTTCCTAAAATAGGAAAATCCCAATAATTAACCTAATCCCTTATTTTCCTTAATTACTATTATTATCAAAAAATAAGATTTTCCTAAATTATTTTATATATTTCGGCCATATAAATAAATACACTTAAAATACTTTAATCTAAAAATCATAATATTCCATTTTTCACAAAAAGACACGTCTGCCCTTTTTTTAAAAGTCAGGATATTACATTCCTTCCCCCTTAATAGGAGTTTCGTCCTCGAAAGTCAAGCATGCTCAAACTGTTGACCCTCATTAGCACTCTCTCTTCAACATAAACCAAACCGAAGCTTCATTTGTTTTCCCACGGACAACCTCTAACCGATTCTGATCATTCTAACCATTGAACCACACTTTACCGATTCCCAAACCTTTCAAACCTCGTACACTAAACCCAAAGCTGACCAACCACAACTTGAGTCACTGAAACTGCACTAGCCACTCTTCTACTCGGTGCACCCATCACCGGAAGATACTTCCTTATGTTTATAATCCATGTAGACAAAATTTTTGAATAGCCGTCCTATACCAAGAATCACTTTATAGTCTGCAGAATTCAAAACTGTAACTTTACTCTTGGCGCGGTAGATTCCAACACAACCAACAACTTGTAGTAACACCCTTTCAACATTGATTACTCTATCCAAATTCGTTGTTATCACCAAGGGATCATTGAGGTTGTTCTTATGAACAATGAGGTGGGGTACCTAATTTTGAAACCGATCAACTCATTCCAACTGACTCACTACTGTCTTAAACCAAACCACTCGCTTCTTACTGTGCCCTAAAACAACAACACCTACTCTCTACCTACCAAACGTCTAAGGTGAAAGAAAGGCATCTATTCTTTCTTGATCAAAGGATTTAAATGGTTTTGAGAAATTCAGGTGCATACATAAGCCATGAACTATTTGATTTGCACAAAACAAAATGAACTGATTTTGAACAAGAGGCAAAGATAAAATCTGTAATTATATAAGTTTTACATATGATGCTCAAAAATAAAAAAATTTGGGAAGCCATAGGTTGGTCAAAATAATTCTTTTCCTCTACTTCTATAACGTGTCAAAAAATTTTAGGACTTCACAAATTGACTTGTGTTGCAGATTGTGCTCAAACAAAAAGAATTTGCACTTGGTTCAAAAACAAAAATTTTAGTGTAGGATATTTTCTACAACCTATCAAAAATCCAAGTCATTTTGAGGTGTTTAGATTATTCAAAACAGAATGATATGTAAGAGTACGGCTGCAGAATTTTGTGAACAGAGTGCTCATCCTTGTCAAGAAATTTATGAACAATCCAATTTGAAAACTGAGTTGATGGAAAAGAGAGAAGTTGTGGACAAGACAACGTTCTAAGTGGCTGAAAAATTTACGGATTTTTTGGTATTTCGGTGAAGATATTACAAGGCGTATAGAAATGTGTACAAAATCGTTTACTCATTTTGTATAACATCAAGTTACTAAAAGAAGTGATTCGGACCAAACGTAGCAAATAAAAAAAGTTAAATCCACCAATAGAAAGATAATGTGAGGGAAGTCTAAAAGTTCCAAAAGAAGAGAGGGATTCTATTAAGGAACCTAGAGGAACGAACTCGAGGGAATCACGTAAGAGATGTGTGCTTAGAACTCAACATAAATTTCGCTTAAGGAGACTCTTCACTTGGTCCTAGTGCAACTTAACCACGGTTTAAGGATTCTTAGTCTTACGAGGATTTACCACTAAGATCATGAGAGATCAGAAAGGTTCAACAAGGTCTAAAGAAATCCTATCTTAGAGGGAAGAAGCCTAGGAAAGAGAGGACGCTTTGCTCTGATACCAACTGTAACGCCCCGCTCCCGGATACCGAGTCCTTATCCGGAAACGAAACGCTCGGCACATATAATATTAAATAAATCTAATATTACACGTAAGACTTTACTACGTCGTATCGAGTTAAGCAAAACGGAAGCTAAAAAGACTCGGCAAAAACCATAAATGGTACTGTGAAAAGAACTCGACATACTGAAGATAAAAATGTAACATTTATTACATTGGAATGCCAAACAAAAACTAAAACGTATGAAACCTTCAAAAGAATACTAAAAGAAAATACAATGATTCCCAAAGAACAACGTATCTAATGTATGTAAAAGAAAATAGAATAAGTAAACGCTGCAACTCCGGCGTCCTTAAACTTCGTCATCAAAGCCTGCCTCGAACACTGGATTTACCTATTCGTCTTCTCTCCCCCAAACACATAAAAAAAATAATGCATTTGAGGTAAGTACGAAGTACTCAATAAGAGGTAGAAGCTACAAATTAACTAAGGCTCCTTAACGTGTTTTTAGTTTAATAATTATCTTTAATGAGACCGACTCAATCTAGGGTTCACTTCATGTCCATCAACATGTCATGACTAACTGTTTCTAACTTAGTTATCTTTGTTACAACAACATTCTAGGGCACTACGCATGGTGCTACTCACCATGATGTATCTGGGTGCAACCTATTAGTGGATCACACCAATAGCCACGGGCTAGTCCCGATAGTATACGTGTTCAGTGAAGTCCCTCTACTCCTGGTGCCCTCTAATGGCCAGCAAAGTTATCCATCAACAAGTACCCTCTACTCCTGGTGCCTCTAGAAAGTCTAGCAAGTTCACTCATTTTATCCGAAAGCCTACACATTGCGATATAAACTTGTGCCTTACCAAGAATGACATTTAGTCTTTTACTAGTCAAGTATGTAATCATCATTAGTTGTTAACTAGCCACCTAGTTGTTTTCAAGTAAGCTCCCTCACAACTCAACTCTCTTTCCTAGACCTCTAAACACGGACAAGGCCTAGCAATTACACAGAAATTGATGAACTCTAGATCACATAAGCACAAGCCTTTCCTGCCTTTCCAACGGTCCCGGACTTCAACTCCCTTTAAGAGTACGTCCGGTGCCAGAACCAAACGCATCAGAACTCAATCAGGGATTGTTTATGTTTAATTAATGTTATTAGATCAAGGATTAACATTTAAGATTCATATCAAAACTAATAATCATCTTTTTCATCAAAATGGAGATCCAATGCGCCCACACCGGGTTCAGTGCGCACGCACTAAGCCTCTGTACATAAAAACTGGAATTCTAGTCATCCAATGCGCCAGCACTAGAACTCTGTATGTAAAATTCACATTTTGGGCCTCCAGTGCCCCCTAAAACTCAGTTTTTGATCTCTAATCGATCCCTAATTGTTCTCAAACTTGTCCAACATCATAATACTCAGAAAAAGGCATAAAAACACAACTATTATCTATCATAACAACTATAAATTCTTAGGCAACACGAAAGTAACAATTCTAGCATAAAATTACATCCAAGCCTAACATAAACCCTATGAAACCGTAATTAATTTGTTGGAAGATCCTCTTATCATTTACCAAACTAATCGAATTCTCAATCCTCAGAAAAACCCGCAAAACCTGATCTTTTCTTGCAGGAAGCCTTTGTGATCAATTCCAAAAAGGGTTAGATTCGATCACACGCTTCAATTAATACAAGACTACGAAAGATATGAGTTTTGATCCTCCAAACTCATCAAAAACACCGTATAGGTCGAAATTTCATACCTTAACAAAGCTCTAAACATTGAGTATTGAAACGACGCTCCTTTGACGACGATTCCAACGCTCTACTCGAATCTAAAAACGGTTGAGATTTGACTTAAAAATGGAAGAAATCTCTCAACCTTTCTTCTCAAACTCTTACACGCAGGAGAGGGGAAGATTAGGAGGTGAAATTCTGATTCAAAAGGTTAGGGAAACTGATTAGGTTTATTTTTCCTAAAATAGGAAAATCCCAATAATTAACCTAATCCCTTATTTTCTTTAATTACCCTTATTATCAAAAATCAGATTTTCCCAAATTATTTTATATATTTCGGCCATATATATAAATACACTTCAAATATTTTAATCCGCAAATCATAATATTTCATTTTTTGCAAAAAGACACGTCTGCCCTTTTTTGAAAAGTTGGGATATTACAAGAAATCATAGAAATAAAGTGAACAGGCACCTTGGCGCCCGCAAAACACCTTTATACCTATTATAACATTATTCATTCGAAAGGCTTACACATTACGCCAAACACCTTTATACCTATCATAACATTCATTCATTCGAAAGACTTACACATTATATCAATTTCAGACACATGTTTATTACCATTGCATCTTATTTTATCTATTTTTTTCCAAGAAAACATATACGTAATTTTTATATAGGAGGAAAAAGAAATAGGACCCAAAAAAAAACATAATTATACTCCTTTCTTTTGTTCCTGGAAATATATATTGTAGAAATAATGTAACAATATAATAATAATATTTTTTTAAAGGAGCGTGCAAACAACATACCCTTTTTTTTTCTTTCTTGGTGTGGGTAATTCTGCTGTAGGGACTCTCTATTACACCCAACCCTTGGATTGGTGACACGTATATAAACAAACAAAACAGTTTTGACTTGAAAAATGAGAAAGAAGGGATTGTGGTTATTTTTGTCCAACCATTGTTATTTTGTCCTTATAACTTGTGATCTTTTAAGTGTGTCCTAAGTCCCTAATTAAGTACAAAGACACGTCCTTATAAACAAATAACGCATTAAATTATTACTACGTTATTGGGATTGGTCATGGGTTTAATTCCAAGGTATGTTGTTGGCAACATCAAGAGGGAAATTCTTACGTAGGGAGTCTCTATTAAAACGGATCGTCGGATGACTACCATGTGTAGAAAAAGAAAAACCGTCGTCCCACCCCATTTCTTCTCCTCCTTCCATGGCTGTTTCCGGCGTCAATCCCGGCCAAGCAATCAGGTGACCGGAATGCTCACCGGCAAACAGAAGCACCAAGCATGTCCTCTCCTCTTCTTGTTTTCGGTTGATTTTTTTTTTACTTTTAAGTTGACTCATAAAATACCTAGCCGGCCGGTTCTTCAGTTTATTTGTAGAGACAACCTTTCATTGCTGCTGATTTGCCCCAGGTAGCTCCTAATTCCAGTTTTATGGACTCCATGAAGTTGAAATCCGGCAAGCTTCTACCTGCAATTCAGTCTTTGAAGAAAAATTGTTTCTTTGCTGCTGATTTGAAAAAGGCTGATGTTGTTGTCAATTCTGCTGCTAATGTTCATGCTATTGAACTTTTGAATGCTACTGCTTCTGCTATTTGTGCCATGGACTCATTATATGATGATTTTCATGTTGATGTTGGGGTATATTAAGTAAAGAAATTGTTGTGCCTGCATCTAATGTTACTTCTCTTTGTACATGTTACTAAAAATTCAGTTCTTAATGATGTTTTGGTCGGGCCGATATATCCGCTTCTTGGGCAAATTTAGTATGTAGAACTAATTATCTTAAGTGCCAAATAACACAATCTAAAATCTTATTTGAACCATTACCTATTTGTATATCAACTTGCTTTGTTGTGCATCACCCGCCGAGAATCTCAATGAACTGTTGCCTTGCTAAATTTGTCGCATTGTTGCAAGCGTGTTGTCCTCTTAAAGATAGTGTGCAATAGGCTATCTTACTTTTCTCACCGATCTTCTTTGAACTAGTTGTTTTCGGACTAACCATCGGTTTTGATAATCCAATCTTCGATTTAGATTATCATTTCGAAAGGTATCCGAAGTTTCACCTAATCTTGATCACCCATCTAGTGTACTCCTTATTGTAAACCGTTGTATCAGTAATATGAATTGCCTTGAGTTGTATACATCTTGCGAGTCCTAGTTCATCTCAGAAACTTAACCGAATTTAACCTTTTTTTATCAAGTGGTTATTGTAATTTGTTATATCTGTTGTTGAGTATCTCTTAACCTACACTTAATCTGCAGCATTTCAACCCATTTCGTATATTCTGCTTTAACAGTGGGAACTGCACTTATATTTTATCATCTATAGACATTTTGGTTTTAGGCATAACCTATTCTTTAAGTCTTAAGCTTGCTGTATACTTTGTAAGTAGTTTCAGTGACGCTTTTCAACCGTTGCTAAAAGTTTAAGTTACTTTAATATCAGCCTGCGTTTGGATTATCAATTTACTATAAAGTTTTAGTGAGTCTGTTTTCTAATAAATTTGTTTATCAATCTGCTCAACGTGTTTGTTTAAATCAAATCATCGTTTATTACATCATTTGATCATTAAGGTAATATAACACACCCTGAAAAATCTTTCTAATTTAGGGACAAAAAGTTCAACACAAATGTTGATGCCACTGCATATTTGATTGTCGATGTCACTACATAAATTGTTGATGTCATTCATATATGATTGCTGATGTCACTGCATAAAATGTTGATGTCACTGCATATAATATTGATGTCACTGCATAAAATGTTGATGTCACTTCATATAATGTTGATGTCACGACATAAAATGTTGATGTCACGGCATAAAAATATGAATTAAGGTGAAAGATTTATGTTGATCGTAGTTTTATATCAAAAGATATAGCCATTTGAAGTCGATTTTATGAAGAAAAGAAATCGATTTTATGAAATTAAGTCGGAAAAATATCAAATGTCATCACGGTGTTGCTTCATCCCGGTGATCACTGCATCCCGATGGTCTCTGCATCGTGGTGTCTTTGCATCGAGGGTGACCACTTCATCGTGGTGTCTCTGCATCAGGGGTGTCCACTACATCGCTGTGTCACTTCATCGCGATGTCTCTGCATATATGATTGCCGAGGTCATTGCATAAATTGTTGAGGTAATTCATATATGATTGTTGATGTCACTGCATAAAATGTTGATGTCACTGCATATCTGATTGCCGATGTCACTGTATAAATTGTTGATGTCAGGCATATATGATTGCCAATTTCACTGCATAAAATGTTGATATCACTGCATATATGAATGCCGATGTCACTGCATAAAAAATATGCATTAAGGTGAAAGATGATGCATCACGGCTGTCAATGTATCGGGGTGGTCAATGCATCGAGGTGGTTAATTAGGTGGTGACTACATCGCGGTGGTCAATGCATCGAGGGTGGTCAATGCATCGGGTTGGGCAATGCATCGCGGTGGTCAATGCATTACGGTTGTCGCTGCACCGCGGTTGTCAATGCATTGCGGTGTCACTCTATCGCGGTTGTCAGTGTATCACGGTGGTCAATGTGTCACGGTGGTCAATGCATCACGGTGGTCAATGAAAAAAAAAATTAACGTCCAGATAAAAAAATACCATAATTTGAAATTCCAGGAAATGAAATAAAATAAAATAAATAAAACAAAAGTCAACAACGTGATACATTCAACGTTCCGCTTTTTTTTTCTTTTTCATTGAGGGTATTTGGGTCTATCTACATATTTTTTGTCCTTATAACTTAGTGTTTGTTTTGGGTGTCCTTTTTGCCTAATTAAGTCCAATATGTGTCCTTTTGGATAATTGTCCCTAATTTAATAACAATCACATTAATTAGTACACTTATCTCAAATAAAAGTAGAACAAATTTTATCCGAAGCCGGCCGAACATGCGTAACGATTAATTTGCACAAGACATTATCAATCCAATTGATGAATTAGCAGTTTATTATACCAATTAATAACACAACAAAAACATCGATTGAAGAACATCCCAAATCTTAGCAATTTCCAAAAGTAGTTTGAAAGTGAAACGATAATTTAAAAGCTTGAATCCCTGGTTCCCATCACTTCTACTAATAACCTATGATCCTTAAACGGTATTCTACGATTAGGAAATCTTATATTTCACCAAAAGCTCATATTTTCTCAAGAACGAAAACGAATCGAGATTTCGGGCTAAAAAGGGAAAACATACTGATTAGCAAATGATTATTATCCAAACGATCGTCTTCTCACGGTGATCACTTTCTTCTACTGTGGTATGTCCACATTCTTGACAGATTAGCCAGACGATTGAAGATTCTCTTCCTCCGCTTCCAGGCAACTCTACGTCGTTCCTCTCTTATTTTTCTGAAACCTTGCGTCGACTGAATTAATGGGAAATTAAGAGATAATTTTCCGTTTTTATATGCATAATTAATTCCATTAGTTAAAATAAATAATTCCTTTTAATTATTACTTCTTTTAGGTTAGGGTAATTAGGGAAATAAACTAAATTAAATCCCTTTTTACGTTTTTACCCTTCTTAAAATTTTGGGGTGTTACAATCACCCATGGAACTGAGACCTTGTTTCTGTCTCTTTCTTTTTTCAGTTGTTTGTGCAGATTCAGTGGCCTTTCTTTTATGAGTAGCCTTTCCCTTCTTTACACAGGTAAACATCACTTTGGAATTGTGTAGGTTATGCAATTCAATGGGTTGTACCTGTAATTGCGTCAAAAGATAGTGAAGTGGAATCTCAAACGATTTCTTCACCCAGAAAGGTCCAGTTTTTGTCAACCATTTCTTTGCAGCCTTCTTCCCTGCATCAACCTCTCCTTCAATTAGCTCCTCAAGCCTGTTGAAGATGTATGTTGCCTAGTCAAATTCCTATCCCTTATAGATTATTGCCATCAATCTGGTTCTTGCTTTTGTCATAGCATTCAAGTCTCCTAGAATTCCCTCATTGCATTTTCCAACCAGACAGCTAAAATATTCAAACGGTTTCTTCAAGGCCGTTCTCAAGCAGTTGAATTTCTTTTTTTTGGGGGGGGGGGGTTTGCATTATTTTCTATCTCCAACCAGAATGCATCAGTGTTTATTACCACATTCCCTAATCTTGTGGGGCCGTTTCCAGAGAGTTTGAGATGTTGATGAAGAAGATCGGCTGTCATTACCAGTTTGTAATATTCCGATTTTCAGGAAAGGGCAGACGTGTCATTTTGCGAAAACGAAATATTATTATTTCTTTTCTTTTATGGGAGTTAAGTATTTAATTGATTATATATATATTTTTTTCGAAATATGTATGTGATTTAAAGGGATTATACTGATTTTGGTAATTAAGGGTGTTTATGGAAAAAGGGATTTAATTGGAAATTGGTATTTAAGGAAATTAATACACATTAATCCCATGAGCTAAACACAAAATCATAAATTAGTTTTTTCACCTCTTCTCTGCGCAACTTGGAGGAAGAAAGGGGCCAAGAGAGTTTTCACGATATCTGAAGCGTTTCTTGATCGTTTTCAGATCGGACGAGAGAATTGAAACAGTTGTGAGAAGCACATCGTTAATTGGATATCGGTTGGAGGGAAGTACAACAGTTTTTCAGAGGCTTTTGAATCTGGTTTTTTGGCTACAAATAGGTAAGAGACTCTTCCTATGATCTCGATTATGATTCGTAAAGTTTAGATCATGTTTTATGATGCGTAGATGCAAGAAAGATGTGCTTTTTCGTTGATCAAAGGATCATAGATGTTTAGATATGTTTCCTACATTTTACTGTGCTTAATTTGGGGTTAATTAGGTTAGAAACGGTTCAGAAATCGCGTTTTGAAGATTTAGTGTTTTGGGAAAAACCCAGGCGAACGGGCGTTTAGTATAGGCAAACGGGCGTTCGCGACCCTAGTAGCTCAAACGGGCGTTTGCACAAGGCAGACGGGCGTTTGAGGATAGACTTTTGATTCAGGATGTAGCTGTTTTTGACGGACGGGCGTCTAGGGTTAGTGGATGGGCGTTCGCTTACGAACGGGCGTCCATAGGATGTCAAACGGGCGTTTGACCTGTTTTACCTAGTTTTTACTGTTTTATCTTTTCAGCTTGGTTTTGGGCTTCATAATCATGTTATTATTGTTTTAAACCCTTAATTTGTGATATGATAACATTGTATAAACATAAACAAGCCTGAATTGAGCTTCTGATTCGTTCAGTTAAAACACCAAATGTACTCTTAATGGGAGTTGAAGTTCGGATCCGTCAGAAGAGCATAATAGGCTTGTGCTTTGATGAATTAGTATTCATCAATGTTTGTGTAATTTCTAGGCCTTGTTAATGTATATTTGTCTAGGAAGAGAGTAGTAAATGTGAGGGAGATTAATTGAAAACACTTAGGTGGTTAGTTAATCATTCTAATAAATACATACTTGACTAGTAAAAGATTAAACAACATGTCTCTCTTGGATAGGCACCAGTCTATATCGCAATGTTTGTGCTACCTCTGAAGGTGGAAGAACCCATAGGTAAAAAAAACCACAAGTTCGGGGGACACCACTGAGGTGTGCGTACTATCGGAGTTTACCTATTCTCGACTCCGTGGATATTGGTGTGATCCACTAATATGTTGCCAAGAGTGTCCCAAAGGTGGATACGCGTAGTGCCCTTGAGTGCTGTTGTAACATAGATAAGTTAAGTAGAAGCGTTTAGTCAATTCGTGTTGATGGACATGAAATGAACCCTAGATTGAGTCGGTCATACATAAACAACTAAACTTTTAATTATCTTTTCTTTATAAATTGTGATTGTTATCATAGCTTCTCTTTCTTATTAAGTTCATTGTACTTACCTCAAATGCATGTTTTCTATGTGTTTGGGGATGAGAAAATGAATACGTCGATAATGGTTACGAGGAGGAGTTCGATGATGACGTTTGAAGACGTCGTATTGAAGACTTTACATTTATTTATTTTTTTCATTCATTTGTTAGACTATTCTTAGTACTGTTGGTTTAGACTTTTGGTCGTTCAAGACGTGTAGTACTGTTACATTTCCTTTGGATATCGTATTTTCCTTGAATGTAATAAGTTACATTTCCACCTTTAGATGTTGTTTCTATTCTTGGATGTTTGGAAATTTTCATACCCGAGTCTTTTGCTTCCGTTTGCTTATTTTTTATACGACGTAGTAGAGGCTTGCGTATAAAGTGAATTTATTTTTATTTTATACGTGCCGAACGTTCCTTTTCCGGATAAGGACTCGGTGTCTGGGAATGGGGCGTTATAGTTGGTATCAGAGAGAAGCGTCTTTTAGGCTTCCTTTCCTTTAAGATAAGTTTCTTTAGACCTTTTAGTATCGTTCTGGTTTTCCTTGATCATCAGGATGGTGTTCGCGAGAACTGGAGCGGGTGCAGAGTCTTCCAGAGTTCGATGGGAAAGTCCAACGCCGGTCGTAGGAGGCGGTGTTGTGAGGCAGATTCCTCCACCTCAACGGAGTTTATCACCACCACCTCGTACGGCGACACCCACACCAAGGTCTCAACAGGGTTTGTCACCACGACCTCATCAGGAGAAACCTCCACGATGGCACGTGAGGAGTTCGGTTCAGTTTTCTTTGGTGAGCGTTGTTCCAGCGGGTTTTGCAGCACCACCGGTAAGCTACCCTCCACACCAGCAAACCTTTTACCCTCCACCTGTCAGCGTTTACCCTCCACCAGTGAGCCACCCCTCACCACTAGTGTTTCACCAACAGCAGCAGGCCTCTACCCACCTCCTGTAGGTCATACCCATCGACCTACCATACCACTTTCACCGCGTTTTGACCATCAACAAGGTTTCGGTTACCCACCCTTTGGTTTCCAACAAGCTCAGCCCACCCCGCAACATCACCAGAGTTACCATCAGAGATACTACCCCTTTCAGCCTAAACCTCAAGTGAATCCAACTTACCTCAAAGAACAAAGTGATACAAGACAAGTACCTTTTGGTTATCCTCCGGTTTACCCACCAGTCCCACCGGTTAGACAAGTTTTTGAGCAAGCTCCGCCAGTTGATTGGTATACAAGACTGCAGAGAAACAGAGTTCAGGAGTTCTTACGGAATACAGAACCTTCGAAAGCTGAGGAATGGATAAGAAGCTTTGAAAAGGCATGCAGGAATGTACATGTACCCGATACTGAGATGGCACAGCTGGCATTCAGTTTTCTTTTGGGCGCAGCTGAAGCATGGATAGATGCCATACAGAGCAGCAATGGCAAGGTAACAGACTGGGAAGATTTCAAAGCTATGTTCTTCATCAAGTACTTCCCGGAAACAGTGCAAGCGGATAAGGCAAGTCAGTTTTTGAAACTCAAGCAAGGAAGCTACTTGACAATATCTCAGTACACTAACAAGTTTAATGAGTTGAGACGGTTCTATCCCGAGCTGATGAAAGTGGAAGAAAGAAAGATGGCCCTTTACAAGGACTGATTGGCCTATGAGATTCAGTCTGGCATGTTGGGATTTACAGCAAGGAACATGGCAGAGCTCTTGAATAAAGCCTTGGAGGTCGAGACCTTCAGGAAGAAGGCTACAGTAGTTATTGGTAACAAGTGAAACTTTGGGACATGTCAAGGCAATTATCTAGGAGCACCAGAACAGAACGTCAAGAAGACCACAGCTCCTACGGCAACAAAGGCCCCAAACAGCGCACCTATGTGTCCTAAGTGCAATAAGAATCATTCAGGCGAGTGCCGACAGAACACGAATAGTTGCTACGTTTGCGGAGAAGCGGTACACTTTACCAGGGAATGTCCTAAAAAGGGGAATAAAGGGAGTACGAGCCGAGGAAACGGGAAAAGCGGCCTAAGCCGGCCAGTTCGAGTTTTTGCAGCTGATGCTAGAGATCCAGAACTAGAGGATGATATTATCTCAGGTACCTTGTTGTTTATTCAATTTATTAAGATATTTTATAGCGTGATTACCCTTGTTGTAATTGTATTCAAATGAATGAGTATGCCTCTTAGGTACGATAATGTTAGATAACCTAGTGGTCAGAGCCATGTTTGATACGGGAGCGTCTAACACTTTTGTGTCAACTAAAGTAGCTAAGAAGCTTAACTTACCAATGGAACCTTTAAGGAACACTTTGGAGATAACTACACCGTTAGGAAAGGTAACAAAGGTAACTAGGATGATACCTCAAGTGGAAGTTCGAGTTGGACCTTATAAATGAAAGAGTGACTTCACTGTTTTAGACTTTTCAGATTTTGACGTGATCCTTGGAATAGATTGGCTATCCGAGAACTATGTTCACATAGATTGCCGAGAGAAGAAGGTGACCTTAAAAGTACCCGGGAAATCAGATAAGACTTATCAGGGTAACATTTACAAGCCGAGTAAGAAGCGACATCCAATAATTTCAGCGGTCAAGGTGATTAGGGCTTGTCAGAAGGGTTGTGAAGGCTACTTGTTGTACGTAGTGGATGTGGAACAAGTGAAGCCTAAGTTAGAAGAAACTCATGTAGTGAGGGAGTATCCTGAGGTGTTTCCAGAAGAGTTACCGGGAAACATGCCGGATAGGGAAATCGAGTTTGAGATCAAGTTGATACCGGGAGCAGCACCAGTTGCTAAGGCACCCTACAGGATGGCACCGGCTGAGTTAAAAGAGTTGAAAGCTCAACTTAAGGATAAGCTAGAGTGGAATGTAATTCAGCCCAGTACTTCACCTTGGGGAGCCCCTGTTTTGTTCGTAGAGAACAAAGATGGTAGCATGAGGATGTGTATCGACTACAGAATGCTGAATAACCTTACCATCAAGAATAAGTATCCTTTGCCGAGGATAGATGATCTTTTTAATCAGTTGCGGGGCAAGAAAGTATTCTCTAAGATTGATCTTAGGTCCGGTTATCATCAGTTGAAGATCAAGGTGGCAGATATACCGAAGACGGCTTTTTGTACGAGGTATGGACATTATGAGTTCTTGGTTATGCCTTTTGTACTCACTAATGCTCCATCTGCATTCATGGATTTGATGCAGCGAGTTTTCATGCCATACTTGGAAAAGTTTGTGATAGTGTTCATAGACGACATCCTGGTATACTCTAAGGATGAGGAAGAACATGAGGAACACTTAAGGATAGTGTTAGATACTCTGAAGAAGAACCAGTTGTTTGCTAAGTTTTCGAAGTGTGACTTTTGGTTGAATCAAGTCAGTTTCTCGGGTCTTGTCGTTTCTGGAGATGGTATACAAGTTGATACAGCAAAGATTGAGGCAGTTAAGAATTGGCCTAAACCTAACACAGTTTCAGAAGTAAAGAGCTTTCTTGGTTTGGCTGGCTACTATAGGAAGTTCGTGAAAGACTTTTCGAAGATAGCTACTCCACTCACTAAGATTACACAGAAGAATGTGAAGTTCGAATGGACAAGCGAGTGTGATACAGCTTTTCATACCTTGAAGGATAGGTTGACGACGGCCCCAGTGTTGGCAGTTCCGGAGATTTTTGATAACTACGATGTCTACACGGATGCTTCGAGACAGCGTTTAGGTTGTGTTTTGATGCAAGGAGGTAAAGTGATTGCTTATGCATCTAGGCAGTTGAATGTGCATGAGAAGAATTACCCAACACATGACTTAGAGTTGGCAGCAGTAGTGTTTGCCTTAAAGACTTGGAGGCACTACTTATATGGAGTTAAAGCAAGGATCTTCTCCGACCACAAAAGTTTAAAGTATTTCTTCACTCAAGAGAATCTGAACATGAGATAGAGGAGATGGTTAGAGTTCATGAAGGACTATGATTTGAATATTTAGTACCATCCAGGCAAAGCCAATGTAGGGCAGATGCTCTAAGCAGGAAACCAGTATTTACAGTTTCAAGCGTCGAAGATGTGGCAGAAAGGTTAGATGGGCAGGAAGTCAGCAGGTTTGATCAGATTGAGGAGCGATAGTTTGTGGCGCCGTTGTAGCAAGGTCAGAGTTGATGGATGATATTCAGGAAAAGCAAGACGAAGACCCGGTTTTGGTCGATCTGAATCGAGTTGCTAGAGAGAAGCCTACAGTGGGTTTTTTGTTAGACAAGAATGGAAACCTTTGGTACCTGGATCGTTTGTGTGTGCCTAATGTTGGCGAGTTAAGACAGAGAGTGATGGAAGAGGCACATAGGATTGCTTTTGCAGTTCATCTAGGTGCTACTAAGATGTATCGGGACTTGAAAGAAAATTTTTGGTGGCCCTCGATGAAGTTGGAAATAGCCAAGTTTGAGGCAGAGTGTGACATTTGTCAAAAAGTTAAGGCAAAACACAAAAGACCAGGAGGAATGCTTAAGCCATTGGATATCCCTGATTGGAAATGGGATAAGATCATAATGGACTTCATCACCGGCTTACCAAGGACAAGCGGTGGACATGATGCAATTTGGGTAATCATGGACAGGTTGACCAAATCTGCCCATTTCTTACCGTATAAGGTTGATATGCCTTTGAAGAAGACGGCGACCCTATACTTGGATAATATAGTGAAGTTACACGGAGTTCCTATCTCGATAGTTTCGGATCGTGATTCGAGGTTTGTCAGTCAGTTTTGGAAGAGCTTACAAGCAGCTTTTGGAACTAAGTTAGATTTGAGTACGACCTTTCATCCTCAGACAGATGGACAATCTGAGAGAACCATCCAAACACTCGAGGACATGCTAAGAGCTTGTGTTTTGGAAGTAGGTAGATCATGGGATGATTACCTACCGGTAGCAGAGTTTGCCTACAACAATAGTTATCATGCAAGTATAGGCATACCGCCATTTGAAGCATTGTATAGAAGAAAATGTCGAACGCCACTGTTTTGGGATGAAGTCGGGGAAAGGCATATCACAGGGACGGAAATTGGTTGAACAAGCTAAGGAAAGGGTGCAGTTGGTTAAAAAGAATATGAAGGCAGCTCAAGACAGGTAGAAAAGTTACGCAGACGTTAGAAGAAGACCGCTTGAGTTTGAAATCGGTGATAGAGTGTATCTATGAGCTTCACCGATGAAGGGAGTGAAACGCTTTGGACAAAAGGGAAAGCTAAGTCCAAGGTATGTTGGACCGTTTGAAATTCTGGAAAGGATTGGACCGTTGGCTTACAAGCTTAGGTTACTGGAATCGATGTCAAGGGTCCATAGTGTGTTTCACGTTTCAATGTTGAAGAATTGTCTGCCGAAGAATGATGTTGAAACTACGATTGATCCGGAAATTCTACAAGACAATCTTGCTTATGATGAGAGACCGATCGAGATTTTGGACAGGAAGGAAAAGATGATTAAGAGACGGATGATCCCATTGGTTTTGGTTCAGTGGAGCAATCATTCCCCCGAGGAGGAAGCCAGGGAGGTGGAAGATGATATGATCAGTGAATTCCAAGAGTTCATGGATTTACCGGGTATGTTCTAGTTTCGAGGACGAAACTCCTTTTAAGGGGGAGGAATGTAATATTCCGATTTTCGGGAAAGGGCAGACGTGTCATTTTGCGAAAACGAAATATTATTATTTCTTTTCTTTTATGGGAGTTAAGTATTTAATTGATTATATATATATATTTTCGAAATATGTATGTGATTTAAAGGGATTATTCTGATTTTGGTAATTAAGGGTGTTTATGGAAAAAAGGGATTTAATTGTAAACTGGTATTTATGGAAATTAATACACATTAATCCCATAACCTAAACACAAAATCAGAAATCAGTTTTTTCAACTCTTCTCTGCGCAACTTGGAGGAAGAAAGGGGCCAAGAGAGTTTTCACGATATCTGAAGCGTTTCTTGATCGTTTTCAGATCGGACGAGAGAATTGAAACCGTTGTGAGAAGCACATCGTTTGGATATCGGTTGGAGGGAAGTGCAGCAGTTTTTCAGAGGCTTTTGGATCTGGTTTTTTGGCTGCAAATGGGTAAGAGACTCTTCCTATGATCTCGATTATGATTCGTAAAGTTTAGATCATGTTTTTTGATGCGTAGATGCAAGAAAGATGTGTTTTTTCGTTGAACAAAGGATCATAGATGTTTAGATATGTTTCCTATGTTTTACTATGCTTAATTTGGGGTTAATTAGGTTAGAAACGGTTTAGAAATCGCGTTTTGAAGATTTAGCGTTTTGGGAAAAACCCAGGCGAACGGGCGTTTGCAATAGGCGAACGGGCATTTGCAATAGGCAAATGGGAGTTCGCGACCCTAGTAGCTCAAACGGGCGTTTGCACAAGGCAGACGGGAGTTTGAGGATAGACTTTTGATTCAGGATGTAGCTGTGTTTGACGAACGGGCGTCTGGGGTTAGTGGACGGGCGTTCGCTTACGAACGGGCGTCCATAGGATGTCGAATGGGAATTTGACCTGTTTTACCTAGTTTTTACTGTTTTATCTTTTCAGCTTGGTTTCGGGCTTCATAATCATGTTATTATTGTTTTAAAATGTTAATTTGTGATATGAT
This sequence comes from Gentiana macrophylla, assembly GCA_026214975.1. NCBI lineage: Eukaryota > Viridiplantae > Streptophyta > Magnoliopsida > Gentianales > Gentianaceae > Gentiana > Gentiana macrophylla. Next base: position 62,487,744 of record CM047808.1, on the reverse strand, counting down.
AACATTGTATAAACATAAACAAGCCTGAATTGAGCTTCTGATTCATTCAGTTAAAACACCGAATGTACTCTTAAAGGGAGTTGAAGTTTGGATCTGTCGGAAGAGCATGATAGGCTTGTGCTTTGATGAATTAGTATTCATCAATGTCTGTTTAATTGCTAGGCATTGTTAATGTCTAGGGGTCTACGAAGAGAGTAGTAAATGTGAGGGAGATTAATTGAAAACACTTAGGTTGTTAGTTAATCATTCTAATAAATACGTACTTGACTAGTAAAAGATTAAACAACATGTCTCTCTTAGATAGGCACCAGTCTATAGCGCGATGTGTGTGCTACCTCTAAAGGTGGAAGAACCCGTAGGTCAAAAAAACCACAAGTTCGGGGGACTCCACTGAGGTGTGCGTACTAACGGAGTTTACCTATTCTAGACTCCGTGGATATTGGTGTGATCTGCTAATATGTTGCCAAGAGTGTCCCAAAGGTGGATACACGTAGTGCCCTTGAGTGCGGTTGTAACATAGATAAGTTAAGTAGAAACGTTTAGTCAATTCGTGTTGATGGACATGAAATTAACCCTAGATTGAGTCGGTCAAACATAAACAACTAAACTTTTAATTATCTTTTCTTTATAAATTGTGATTGTTATCATAGCTTCTCTTTCTTATTAAGTACGTTGTACATACCTCAAATGCATGTTTTCTATGTGTTTGGGGATGAGAAGATGAACAGGTCGATAATGGTTACGAGGAGGAGTTCGATGATGACGTTTGAAGACGCTGCATTTAAGACTTTACATTTATTTATTTTTGCCATTCATTAGTTAGACTGTTCTTTGTACTGTTGGTTTAGACTTTTGGTCTTTTGAGACGTGTAGTACCGTTACATTTCCTTTGGATATCGTATTTTCCTTGAATGTAATAAGTTACATTTCCACCTTTAGATGTTGTTTCTATTCTTGGATGTTTGGAAATTTTTATACCCGAGTCTTTTGAATCTGTTTGCTTATTTTTGATACGACGTAGTAGAGGCTTGCGTATAAAGTGAAATTATTTTTATTTTATACGTGCCGAACGTTCCTTTTCTGGATAAGGACTCGATGTCCGGGAATGGGGCGTTACAGTTGGTATCAGAGAGAAGCGTCTTTTAGGCTTCCTTTCCTTTAAGATAAGTTTCTTTAGACCTTTTAGTAACGTTATGGTTTTCCTTGATCATCAGGATGGTGTTCACGAGAACTTGAGCGGGTGCCGAGTCTTCCAGAGTTCGACGGGAAAGTCAAACGCCGGTCGTAGGTGGCGGTGTTGTGAGGCAGATTCCTCCACCTCAGCGGAGTTTATCATCACCACCTCGTACGGCGACACCCACACCAAGGTCTCAACAGGGTTTGTCACCACGACCTCATCAGGAGCAACCTCCACGATGGCACGTGGGGAGTTCGGTTCAGTTTTCTTTGGTGAGCGATGTTCCAGCGGGTTTTGTACCACCACCTGTAAGCTGCCCTCCACACCAGCAAACCTTTTACCATCCACCAGTGAGCCACCCCTCACCACTAGTGTTTCACCAACAGCAGCAGGCCTTCTACCCACCTCCTGTAGGTCATACCCCTCGACCAACCATACCACTTTCACCACGTTTCGACCATCAGCAAGGTTTTGGTTACCCACCCTTTGGTTTCTAACAAGCTCAGCCAACCCCGCAACATCACCAGAGTTACCATAAGAGGTACTACCCCTTTCAGCCTGAACCTCAAGTGAATCCAACTTACCCTCATCAACAGCAGTACCAGTAGCAAGTACCTTTTGGTTATCCTCCGGTTTACCCACCAGTCCCACCGGTTAGACCGGTTTTTGAGCAAGCGCCGCTAGTTGATTGGTATACAAGACTGCGGAGAAACAGAGTTCAGGATTTCTTTGGGAATACGGAACCTTCGAAAGATGAGGAGTGGATAAGAATCTTCGAAAAGGCATGCAGGAATGTACATGTGCCCGATAATGAGATGGCACAGCTGGCAATCAGTTTTCTTTTGGGCGCAGCTGAAGCATGGATAGATGCCATACAGAGTAGCAATGTCAAGATAACAGACTGGGAAGCTTTCAAAGCTATGTTCTTCAACGAGTACTTCCCGGAAACAGTGCAAGCAGATAAGGCAAGTCAGTTTTTGAAACTCAAGCAAGGCAACTACTTGACAGTATCTCAGTACACTAACAAGTTTAATGTGTTGGGACGGTTCTATCCCGAGCTGATGAAAGTGGAAGAAAGAAAGATGGCCCTTTACAAGGACGGATTGGCCTATGAGATTCAGTCTAGCATGTTGGGATTTACAGCAAGGAACATGGCAGAGCTCTTGAATAAAGCCTTGAAGGTCGAGACCTTCAGGATGAAGGCTACAGTAGTTATTGGTAACAAGAGAAACTTTGGGACGAGTCAAGGCAATTATAGAGGAGCACCATAACAGAACGTCAAGAAAACCACAGCTCCTACGGCAACAAAGGCCCCAAACAGTGCATCTCTGTGTCCTAAGTGCAATAAGAATCACTCAGGCGAGTGCCGACAGAACATGAATAGTTGCCACATTTGCGGAGAACCGGGACACTTTTCCAGGGAATGTCCCAATAAGGGGAATAAAGGGAGTACGAGCCGAGGAAACGGGAAAAGCGGCCCAAGCCGGCCAGTTAGAGTTTTTGCAGCTGATGCTAGAGATGCAGAAGCAGAGGATGATGTTATCTCAGGTACCTTGTAGTTTATTCAATTTATTAATATATTTTATAGCGTGATTATTCATGTTGTAACTGTATTCAAATGAATGAGTATGCCTCTTAGGTACGATAATGTTAGATAACCTAGTGGTCAGAGCCTTGTTTGATATGGGAGCGTCTAACACTTTTGTGTAACCTAAAGTAGCTAAGAAGCTTCACTTACCAATGGAACCTCTAAGGAATACTTTGGAGATAACTACACCGTTAGGAAAGGTAACAAAGGTAACTAGGATGATACTTGAAGTGGAAGTTCGAGTTGGACCTTATAGATGCAAGAGTGACTTCACTGTTTTAGACTTTTCAGATTTTGACGTGACCCTTGGAATAGATTGGCTATCCGAGAACTATGTTCACTTAGATTGCCGAGAGAAGAAGGTGACCTTTAAAGTACCCGGGAAATCAGATAAGACTTATCAGGGTAACATTTACAAGCCGAGTAAGAAGCGACATCCGATAATTTCAGCGGTCAAGGCGATTAGGGCTTGTCAGGAGGGTTGTGAAGGCTACTTGTTGTACGTAGTGGATGTGGAACAAGTGAAGCCTAAGTTAGGAGAAACTCCTGTAGTGAGGGAGTATCCTGAGGTGTTTCCAGAAGAGTTACCGGGAAACATGCCGGATAGGGAAATCGAGTTTGAGATCAAGTTGATACCGGGAGCAGCACCAGTTGCTAAGGCACCTTATAGGATGGCACCGGCTGAGTTAAAGAAGTTGAAAGCTCAACTTATGAATATTCTTGAGAGGAATATAATTCAGCCCAGTACGTCACCTTGGGGAGCCCCTGTTTTGTTCGTAAAGAAGAAAGATGGTAGCATGAGGATGTGTATCGACTACAGAGCGCTGAATAACCTTACCATCAAGAATAAGTATCCTTTGCCAAGGATAGATGATCTGTTTAATCAGTTGCAGGGCAAGAAATTATTCTCTAAGATTGACCTTAGGTCCGGTTATCATCAGTTGAAGATCAAGGTGGTAGATATACCGAAGACGGCTTTTAGTACGAGGTATGGACATTATGAGTTCTTGGTTATGCCTTTTGGACTCACTAATGCTCCATCTGCATTCATGGATTTGATGCAGCAAGTTTTCATGCGATACTTGGATAAGTTTGTGATAGTGTTCATAGACGACATCCAGGTATACTCTAAGGATGAGGAAGAACATGAGGAACACTTAAGGATAGTGTTAGATACTCTGAAGAAGAACCAGTTGTTTGCTAAGTTTTCGAAGTGTGACTTTTGGTTGAATCAAGTCAGTTTCATGGGTCATGTCGTTTCTAGAGATGGTATACAAGTTGATCCAGCAAAGATTGAGGCAGTTAAGAATTGGCCTAAACCTACCATAGTTTCAGAAGTAAGGAGCTTTCTTGGTTTGGCTGGCTACTATAGGAAGTTCGTGCAAGACTTTTCGAAGATAGCTACTCCACTCACTAAGCTTACATAGAAGAATGTGAAGTTCGAATGGACAAGCGAGTGTGATACAGCTTTTCATACCTTGAAGGATAGGTTGACGACGGCCCCAGTGTTGGCAGTTCCGAAGATTTTTGTTAACTACGATGTCTACACGGATGCTTCGAGACAGGGTTTAGGTTGTGTTTTGATGCAAGAAGGGAAAGTGATTGCTTATGCATCTAGGCAGTTGAAGGTGCATGAGAATAATTATCCAACACATTACTTAGAGTTGGTAGCAGTAGTGTTTGCCTTAAAGACTTGGAGGCACTACTTATATGGAGTTAAAGCAAGGATCTCCACCGACCACAAAAGTTTAAAGTATTTCTTCACTCAAGAGAATCTGAACATGAGACAGATGAGATGGTTAGAGTTCGTGAAGGACTAGGATATGGATATTCAGTACCATCCAGGCAAAGCCAATGTAGTGGCAGATGCTATAAGCAGGAAACCAGTATCTGCAGTTTCAAGCGTCGAAGATGTGGCCGAAAGGTTAGATGGGCTGGAAGCCAGCTGGTTTGATCAGATTGCGGATCGACAGTTTGTGGCGCCGTTGTTAGCAAGGTCAGAGTTGATGGATGATATTCGGGAAAAGCAAGACGAAGACCCGGTTTTGGTCGATCTGAAGCGAGTTGCTAGAGAGAAGCCTACAGTGGGTTATGTGTTAGACAAGAATGGAAACCTTTGGTACCAGGATAGTTTGTGTGTGCCTAATGTTGGTGACTGAAGACAGATAGTGATGGAAGAGGCATATAGGATTGCTTTTGCAGTTCATCTAGGTGCTACTAAGATGTATCGGGACTTGAAAGAAAAGTTTTGGTGGCCCTCGATGAAGTTGGAAATAGCCAAGTTCGTGGTAGAGTGTGACATTTGTCAAAAAGTTAAGGCAGAACACAGAAGACCAGGAGGAATGCTTAAGCCATTGGATATCCCTGAATGGAAATGGGATAAGATCACAATGGACTTCATCACTGTCTTACCAAGGACAAGAGGTGGACATGATGCGATTTGGGTAATCGTGGACAGGTTGACCAAATCTGCCCATTTCTTACCGTATAAGGTTGATATGCCCTTGAAGAAGATGACGACCCTATACATGGATAATATAGTGAAGTTACACGGAGTTCCTATCTCGATAGTTTCGGATCGTGATTCGAGGTTCGTCAGTTGGTTTTGGAAGAGCTTACAAGCAGCTTTTGGAACCAAGTTAGATTTGAGTACTGCCTTTCATCCTCAGACAGATGGACAATCTGAGAGAACCATCCAAACACTCGAGAACATGCTAAGAGCTTGTGTTTTGGAAGTAGGTGGATCATGGGATGATTACCTACCGGTAGCAGAGTTTGCCTACAACAATAGTTATCATGCAAGTATAGGCATGCCGCCGTTTGAAGCGTTGTATGGAAGAAAATGTCGAACGCCACTGTTTTCGGATAAAGTCGCGGAAAGGCAGATCACAGGGCCAGAAATGGGTTGAACAAGCTAAGGAAAGGGTCCAGTTGGTTAAAAAGAATCTGAAGGCAGCTCAAGACAGGCAGAAAAGTTGGGCAAACGTTAGAAAAAGACCGCTTGAGTTTGAAGTCGGTGATAAAGTGTATCTACGAGCTTCACCGATAAACGGAGTGAAACGCTTTGGACAAAAGGGAAAGCTAAGTCCAAGGTATGTTGGACCGTTTGAAATTCTGGAAAGGATTGGACCGTTGGCTTACAAGCTTAGGTTACCAAAATCGATGTCAAGGGTCCATAGTGTGTTTCACGTTTCAATGTTGAAGTAGTGTCTGACGAAGAATGATGTTGAAACTACAATTGATCCGGAAATTCTATAAGACAATCTTGCTTATGATGAGAGACCGATCGAGATTTTGGACAGGAAGGAAAAGATGATTAAGAGACGGATGATCCCATTGGTTTTGGTTCAGTGGAGCAATCATTCCCCCGAGGAGGCAACCTGGGAAGTTGAAGATGATATGATCAGTGAATTCTAAGAGTTCGTGGATTTACCGGGTATGTTCTAGTTTCGAGGACGAAACTCCTTTTAAGTGGGGAGGAATGTAATATTTCGATTTTCGGGAAAGGGCAGACGTGTCATTTTACGAAAATGAAATATTATTATTTCTTTTCTTTTATGGGAGTTAAGAATTTAATTGATTATATATATATATATTTTCGAAATATGTATGTGATTTAAAGGGATTATTCTGATTTTGGTAATTAAGGGTGTTTATGGAAAAAATGGATTTAATTGGAAATTGGTATTTAAGGAAATTAATACACATTAATCCCATAACCTAAACACAAAATCAGAAATCAGTTTTTTCACCTCTTCTCTACGCAACTTGGAGGATGAAAGGGTCCAAGATATTTTTCACGATATCTGAAGCGTTTCTTGATCGTTCTCAGATCGGATGAGAGAATTGAAACCGTTGTGAGAAGCACATCATTTGGATATCGGTTTGAGGGAAGTGCAGCAGTTTTTTAGATGCTTTTGAATCTAGTTTTTTGGCTGCAAATAGGTAAGAGACTCTTCCTATGATCTCGATTATGATTCGTAAAGTTTAGATCATGTTTTATAATGTGTAGATGCAAGAAAGATGTGCTTTTTCGTTGATCAAAGGATCATAGATGTTTAGATATGTTTCCTACATTTACTGTGCTTAATTTGGGGTTAATTAGGTTAGAAACGGTTCCGAAATCGTGTTTTGAAGATTTAGCATTTTGGGAAAAACCCAGGCGAACGGGCATTTGCAATAGGCAAACGGGCGTTCGCGACCCTAGTAGCTCAAACGGGCGTTTGCACAAGGCAGACTGGCATTTGAGGATAGACTTTTGATTCAGGATGTAGCTATTTTTTACGGACGGGCGTCTAGGGTTAGTGGACGGGCGTTCGCTTACGAACGGGCATCCATAGGATGTCAAATGGGCGTTTGACCTGTTTTACCTAGTTTTTACTGTTTTATCTTTTCAGCTTGGTTTCGGGCTTCATAATCATGTTATTATTGTTTTAAACTCTTAATTTGTGATATGATAACATTGTATAAACATAAACAAGCCTGAATTGAGCTTCTGATTCGTTCAGTTAAAACACCGAATGTACTCTTAAAGGGAGTTGAAGTTCGGATCCATCTGAAGAGCATGATAGGCTTGTGCTTTGATGAATTAGTATTCATCAATGTCTGTGTAATTGCTAGGCCGTGTTAATGTCTAGTGGTCTAGGAAGAGAGTAGTAAATGTGAGGGAGATTAATTGAAAACACTTAGGTGGTTAGTTAATCATTCTAATAAATACGTACTTGACTAGTAAAAGATTAAAAACATGTCTCTCTTGGATAGGCACCAGTCTATATCGCGATGTGTGTGCAATCTCTGAAGGTAGAAGAACCCATAGGTCAAAAAAACCACAAGTTCGGGGGACTCCACTGAGGTGCACGTACTATCGGAGTTTACCTATTCTAGACTCCGTGGATATTGGTGTGATCCACTAATATGTTGCCAAGAGTGTCCCAAATGTGGATACGCGTAGTGCCCTTGAGTGCGGTTGTAACAAAGATAAGTTAAGTAGAAACGTTTAGTCAATTCGCGTTGATGGACATGAAATGAACCCTAGATTGAGTCGGTCATACATAAACAACTAAACTTTTAATTATCTTTTCTTTATAAATTGTGATTGTTATCATAGCTTCTCTTTCTTATTAAGTACGTTGTACTTACCTCAAATGCATGTTTTCTATGTGTTTGGGGATGAGAAGATGAACATGTCGATAATGGTTACGAGGAGGAGTTCGATGATGACGTTTGAAGACGCCGCATTGAAGACTTTACATTTATTTATTTTTGTCATTCATTTGTTAGACTGTTCTTAGTACTGTTGGTTTAGACTTTTGGTCTTTCGAGACGTGTAGTACCGTTACATTTCCTTTGGATATCGTATTTTCCTTGAATGTAATAAGTTATATTTCCACCTTTAGATGTTGTTTCTATTCTTGGATGTTTGGAAATTTTTATACCCGAGTCTTTTGCTTCCGTTTGCTTATTTTTGATACGACGTAGTAGAGGCTTGCATATAAAGTGAAATTATTTTTATTTTATACATGCCGAACGTTCCTTTTCCGGATAAGGACTCGGTGTCCGGGAACGGGGCGTTACATAGTTCCTTCCCACTAACTGTCGTGGTAATCTTGTCATTTATGAATTGAGCATCCTCAGTGATGCGTCCTTCCACAAACTTGGCATTCTTCCAAAATGTGATCAGATTCTCATAGCATATAGCTTTAAAGGGTGGATTCAGGAAATTCATTATCTCTAGTTTTTCACATCCGGCTACCAATTTTTGTTCTTGAGCATTGCTCTCACACAATCTCAGATAATGCATAGGTCTAAAGAAAGACCCAGTGGCTATGATGTCTTCATATTGTTTTGCAGTGAGAGGTTTAGAAGCAGATGAGGCAATTGCAGAAATTTGAGAGTAAGCTGGAGTGAGCTGGAGCACAGCCATCTTATCCACTGAACTAGCTAGAAGCTATCACTTCGGGTCGAAGCACTAAAAGAAAAGGACCGGGAAACGTGGCGGCATAGGAACCCAAACACTGTTCTGGAATCAGAATCTATGGAAAAGAACAAGTTGCCACGATCGGGCCTTCCACGGAGCTCTTTCCCTAACGACAGAATTCGATGCGGAAGTGCAGCACTCAGAACATAAAGATAGAAATAGGAATCGCCCCCGGCAGATCGTCGGTAATATCTATGCATCATGTGATTTCAATCCTAAGCAGAATCTCCGCTTTGAGACCCCTTTAAGGTCATCTCTCATTAGGACCGGGCGTCGTGTTGTATCTAAAATCATGCTATTCTTCTAATACGTTCTTTCTGGGCCATCAACCGAGGGGACCTCCGAAGTGGTTTACACCTATTGCAGGTCTAATAATCAAAGTACACTCCATTTGAGGACCTTCGAGCTCCATTCAAGGAGTCTTAGTATGACGAGTTAGGCTTTGGTGGTTTAGTCTCTTCTAGCCGCCAGACAAGTCAACAAGTCAAGTTGACTAAGCTAAAAATCTAGTTTTGGGGCTCTCACGTGTGATTCTACCTTCAAGACACTTTTCCGACATTTCTCAATGCTGACATTGACCTGAAATTGCAAAGAGAGCGTAAAGATTATTGTGAAAATGTATAAGTGTTGTTTATATAGAGAGGAATTTGTAGTGTGAACAGGAATGAATATAGAAGGATTTAGTGGAGTAATGGCATGATTTTGTGTCTATAAATCACGGTTATTGAGGGTAGTGGAAGAGTGGATCAATAGAAGATAGATAAATCCCGATAATCGAGGCGTTGCCGTCATTCATTCTTTTCAAAAAAATAACTCTATATTTTAATCCTTGTGTCTGATTAAAATATGTAATATTCACGTGTGTATTCTCCAGAATAAATGCTCCATAATCTTTTTGTTTTTCCACATGTATAAATGATTGATTCATTTCACACTTCGCTTCACTGGCCACTTCACTGATTTTGTTGAGTGGTTGAGTGACTTGACTGGTTACTCGGCTGGTCAAGTCTTTTAACTGGTATTTTTTTACTGAGATGCTTCATCAAAACAACTATTCCTAACAACCAATTAAGTGGACTCCGCTGGTACCAGTGATTGACCAGCCAAGTGAGCTCACCAAAAACGGCAAAGGTTCAATCAGCTGGTGAAGTCACTCAGCAGGTTACTTTAGTTAGCTGCTCCATTTAACTTAGTCAATTTCAATAATTCCCAACTCAGTTCATAATTTGAAAAAAATTTATGACTAAGTGGTTTAGTGAATATATCAGCTAATTGATCTTCAGTGGATACATACTTCAAGACTAAATATCCTTTTTCAATATGATCTCTGATAAAATGATGCCCTACATCAATATGCTTTGTTCTTGAGTGAAGTACAAGATTCTTTGTAATTGATATTGCACTTTTGTTATGACACATAATAGGGATTGTCTTTTCCACTATTCCATAATCTCTTAGCTGCTATCTTATCCACAACACCGGCTTGCTGCTATATATTCTACTTTAGCTGTTGAACTAGATATTGAGTTCTACTTTTTACTAAACCATGATACTAGTATGCTGCCTAGCATCTGACAAGTTCAAGAAGTGCTTATTTTATCAACTTTACATCATGTATAATCTGAATCTGAATAGGATATCAGCTTGAATCCTCCATCTTTTGGATACCAAATTCCAACATTCATTGTGTGTGCTTCAAATAATTGATTATTCTCTTGGCTTATAGTAAGTGAGATTCCTTTCGTTGTGATTGGAATCTTGAACATACTCCTACTATAATTACTATATCTGGTTCTTTGGGAGTTAAGTAGAGTAGTGATCCAATTATGCCTCTGTACAAATTTTGATCCACATCCTTTCCCTTTTCATCTTTTCCAAGAATGACTCTTGTACACATTGGTGATCATGATGTTCCATTTCTGTCCATACCATAATTGTTTATCAAGTCCTTTGTATACTTGTCTTGATTAATGAATATTCCATCTTTCATCTGTTTCACATGTAATCCAAGGAAGAAGTTGATTTATCCCATCACACTCATCTAGAATTTGCTCTTCATCAAATTTGCAAACTTTTCACATAGTTTTTCATCTTCTGATCCAAATATGATATCATCCACATATATCTGAACTAGTAATGTGTTTGATCCACCTTGTAATTTGAAAAGTGTCTTGTCTATTGTGCCTTTGCTAAATCCATTATTTATCAGGAACTGTGATAGTGTCTCATACCATGCTCTGGGTGCTTGTTTGAGTCCATATAGGGCTTTCTTGAGTTTGTATACATTGTCTTCTTTTCCTTTAACTTGAAATCCAAGGGGTTGCTCCACATATACTTCTTCTTCTAATAGTAAATTTAGAAATGCACTTTTCATATCCATTTGATAGAGAGTTTGAAGTCTTTGTGAGTTGCAAATGCTAGAAACAGCCTAATTGCTCCCAATCTTGCTACTGGTGCAAATGTTCCATCATAATCTATGCCTTCTTCTTATGAGTATCCTTTTGCTACCAGTCTATCCTTGTTTCTGACAATTGCTCCTTGTTCATCCATCTTGTTTTGAATACCTATTTTGTTCCAATGACATTTGCCATATCTGGTTCATTTATTAGTTCCCTAACTTCATTTCCTTCAAACTCATTGAGTTCTTCTTGCATTGATGTGATCCAGTCAGCATCTTGTATTGATTTATCTATTGTCATGGGTTCAACCTGTGACAGAAAACAAGTTAACATGCTCTATAATTGTCTTTTTGTTCTTACACCTTAATGTACATCTCTAGTAACTTAATCATCTGGATGATCTCTAAGCCAGTTGACATCAGGTTGGAGTTATGTCTATGCTACTGCCTCTGCTGTTGTATCAACTGGTATATCTTCTTGTTTGTCAGCTGCTTTATCCAGTAGTGCAGTTGGTGTTTCTGCATCTATATAAGCTGGTCCAGATTCATGTTTTCTTGTCTCTATTTCTTCTGTAATGTGTAGATCTTCACAGCTTGTGTTTGGTTCATCAAACACTACATGAATTGATTCTTAAATCACCAAGGTTCTTTTGTTTAACACACTGAAAGCTTTGGTGGTGTCAGAGTATCCCATAAAAATTTCTTCATTAGCTTTTTCGTCAAAAGTGTGTAACTGATTCCTGTTTAAGACAAAACATTTAGCTCCAAACATGTGTAAGTGAGATATTTTTCGTCTTCTTCCATTCCACACTTCATAGGGTGTTTTGACATGGTGTTTATTGATAATTGATCTGTTTTATGTGTAGCATTCTGTATTTGATGCTTCAGCCCAAAATCTTTTTGGTAGGTCTGCTTCTACTCTCATTGTTCTGACAGCCTCTTTTAGAGTTCTATTTCTCCTTTCTGGTACTCTACTTTTTTGTGGAGTTCCTGCTGCAGATAGCTGGTGTAACACTTCATTTTCTTCACAATAAGTTCTTATTGCTTCATTTAGAAATTATGTGCCTCTGTCTAATCTAATCTTGACGATCTTCAATTCCTTTTCATTTTGCAATCTTCTCAGTAGATCAGGTTGTTTTTTGAATGTCTCTTTCTCTTATTTCTGAATATGGTCCATGTGTATTTGGAAAAGTCATCAACCACCACAAGAGTGTACTTTTTGCCACTTACACTTACTGGTGTGACTGGTCCAAATAAATCCATATGCAACAGTGTTGACTAGTGCTGTTTTGCCTTGAATGAGCTCTTGATCTGTTTTCCCATTTGGCATGCATCACATAGGCTTTCTTTCTTGAATGTGATTTCAGGTAGGCCTTCCATAAGTTTTATTTTTGCTAGATTGTTGATTGTCTTGAAGTTCAAATGATGTAGTCTTTTGTGCCAAATCCAACTAGGTGATTTCTTGTTTTTCACTAGTAGACATGTTTCAACTTTTGCTATCTTCCAATCTATCACATACATGTTGTCCTCTCTTTTTCTTGCAAGTACAACTGTGTTAGTTTGTTTGTGAATTACTTTGTAACATTTTTTTGCTGAAATGCATATTATAGCCTTTGTCACATAATTGAATAATGCTTAGTAGATTAAAGTTCACCCTCTTTATGTATGCCACATTCTGAATCTTCAGGTTGTTCTTCATCATTGTTCCTTCTTCCTTAATCTTGCCAAGGTTTTCTTTGCATCCAAAAGTGACTTTGGGGCCATCAAAAGCTTTAAATTCAGTCAACCATCCCTTGTCACCAGTCATATATCTGGAACATCCACTGTCTATGTACCAGAGAACCTACAAAACAGATTAAATACTTTTAGGTACCCAACACTGTTTGGGTCCACACATGTTAGCAGTCATGCCTCATACTCCAAGTGTATATCCAAAAGATCTTCTACTTGGTGCGTTGAAATCATCAACCTCATATGTATAAGGCATGGCGGAATAACTTGTAATTTGTTTACTAAAAGTATTCTGATAAATTTTCCTACCTTTTGGTGTCTTAGCATCTTGTTTCACCTTCTAGAATATAGGTGGAGACCATTGTTCATACTGTCTTTTGTATGCAGGGTTAGGTTTATGCTGGTTTTTCCTACATACAGTTGACTGTTTATGGGCTAGTTTCCTTCAGTACGCGGGTGAGGGAATATTCCGATCATCTTTTAACGGGTAACGTCTTTCCTTACCTTTCAGTAGGCCTTTGCCTTTAGTATGCTGGGGGTTAGATGATTTACTCTACTATTTTACTGCACTAGTTCTTGACTTCACTGGTGCAGGACGAGTAGTTTATTCAATAGTCTGTCCTTTTCTAAACTTATGACTAGTTCTGGCCCTTAATTTAGAATTATTCAGACCACTGTGTCTTTTCTCATCTTGACTGTTGTAGCCAAGACCAGATCTAGATCCGAGCCCTTATAGAGGTTTGTAAGCTGGTACTTCAACTGCCTCAGCTGGTGTAGAAATATTCTCTGCTGGTAAAGAGGTCTTATTGACTTGTTTGTCAGTACAAGATGACTAATCATCTGATGCTTGTTGAACGGCCAAGTAATTTTCTTTACTAGTTAAGTCAGATTTTTGCTTATCTAGTTCCTTTTTCAATCTTTTATTTTCCTTCCTTAGATTCTCACATTATTCTTCTAGAATTTCATGATTCATTTGTTTTCTTCATATTTACTCCTGAGATTTTGAATTAGTGTAGTGGAATTATGAAGGGAAACAGAAGATTGTGCAGTGTCAGACATAGATGCACTAAATGAGGATGCACTAGAAAATAACTTTGTTTCTTCAATTTCCTTTGTCATCAGACATAAACATGCTTTGTCATTTCCTAAGTTGGTTCTTTCATTGGCAGATGAGTCACTGTCAGATGACTCTGCCGTGCTACCATCCTCTCCACTGCTTGTCTCAACTTTTAGTGCTTTTCTACTCTTCTTCTTATCACTTGAGTGCCTCTTCTTGTCTGAAGATTTGTGCCTTTTATTTTATTCATCTTTGTCTTTATTCTCTTCAGGGCAGTCAACTTTATAGTGTCCTTTCTTTTTGCAGTTGAAACAACTGATTTCATCATCTTTTTCTTGGTGTCGTTGCTGGTGGAAGACTTGTGTTTTGTTGAATAACTTCCTTTGTATCGCTTCTTCTTGAATCTATCAAATCTTCTTATTAATAAAGCAACCTCCTCATTCAGCTCTTGTGTCTCTTTGATGGCAGATTCAGCTGGTTTACTCTGATGGGGTGCAACGAGTGCACTTGCCTTATGTGGCTCTGCGGGTGCACCATCTTCATTGTTTAACTCAAATTCATGAGCCTTCAACTGTGATAGTTTATCAGTTTTAGCAAGATCCAATATGCCTTTGAGCACTGAGGTAATTATTCTCCATCTTTCTAACAAACTTCTCAAGATCTTTAGACACACTTCATTTTGGGGATATGAGTGTCCAAGTTGTTGTAGTTCACTGATAATGGATGAGAATCTGTTATCCATCTGGTCAATGGATTCACCAGTCTTCATCTTGAAATTTTCAAACTTCTTTTTTGCCATAGACAGTTTGTTCTCCTTGTTTGCCTCAGAGCCTTCATTGGTTAGGGCCAGTTTGTCCCACATGCTTTTTGCAGTTTTTCAATCTTTGATTCTAATGAACATGTTGCTATCCATAGTTTTCATAATCATATCCTTAGTACCATAATCAAGATTTTCTCTTCTCCTATCATCTTTAGTCCAGTCCATATTTGGTTTTTCAATTTGAGCTCCTTGATTAGGACCTATAGTTTCTAAAATCATAATCGTGATTGAACCATCATTGATAACATCCAACAAATCCTCATGAGTTGCTGCAAGATGAGACAACATTCTTATTTTATATTCCTCAAAATCATTAACATTGAACACAAGAATTTTAGACATAAAATTTGAAGATCCCTTATAGGAGATATATATATATATATATATATATATATATATATATATATATATATATATATATATATATATATATATATATATATATAATGATTTGAAAAACTACTTTGAAAATATATGATCTCCTTGTTACAGAAATGAGATATCTCTGAGTTCTAATACTAGAAACACTGCTCCGATACAAATTGTTGGTCCTAGAGAAGGGTGTGAATATACTCGGAGAGGGGGAGGGGGGTGAATGACTATATTGGGAGTTTCAAAAACACTTATGATGAAAAGCTTTCGGTGCAGCGGAATTATAACCCTTCTAAATGTATTTTCAAAGTATTTAAACAAACACACAATAAAAAATAAAGTGCAATAAGTAAATGCTGAAATTAAATGTGTAGAAAGTAAATGAACACAAAAACTCGTAGTGTTTCAGGGTGGCGTAATCCCTTAATCCACTCTCCTCCTATGATGATTGGAGGAATTAACTATTATATTCACCACTACAATAGTTATGATTGTCCTTGGCTACACAAGTCTCACAATCTACAAAAGCTCCAGTGATCGAGTCTTCACACAATTCTCCTTGGGAAAAAATCCTTCAGCGGCTATCACAACGATCACAACTCCTTCTCAAATTCATCGGATTTAGTTGCTAGAGATAGATCCTTAATGTTGATGTGAATTTGAGAATTTACAAGGTTGATTAATCTCAGACTTGATATCACTGTTATGCTCTGTTTTTCTGAGATGAATCTTTTCTAGATATGGCTTTGAATATAAAAAAAATGGCTTGATAATTTGGCAGAATTTTTATCCTAAGAAATTCTAATAAAACTTGTTCATCTTCTTTTCTGTCAATGCCTTCAATATATAGCCACAAATTCCTTGATTTTGTATTTCCCATCCATTGGCTATTTAATACACACAATAATCCTTGATTTTAGTGATCCGGATTTTTCTTAAACGTTCCTCATATAACCCGGTCTTGATTAATGTTGATTGATTCTATATTAAATGCTTCATCTTCCATATTTTCCACGTTTTTGATTCAGTACAAGTAGCATACTTGACTTAGCTGCTTCTTCTTTACTTCACTGGTGAAGTGACTACTTCACTTGACTACTTCCTTAGTTCTTTCACTGGTCAAGTGACAACTTTTATTTGGCTGCTTGAGTTTTTACTCATCTGTTGCTTCTCTGTTGTTATTTATCAGCCGATAATCATTTACTTCACTGATCTAAAATTGTGTGAGATCAGTGTACACCACATTACAGTAAATTGATTTCATCACTTGTATGAGTTCTCAAACTAACCCAAGGTAATCACAGGCTTTTTTGGTTGTAAGTCAGCCCAGAGGTCTTCACTTTACTGTGCTGGTGCCTTGGCTGTCTTCACTCTGTTGGTCTTATTGAGCTGGCCTACCAGATTAGTACAATGCTTGTCTAACTGAACTTATACAAATGTCAGACTCTAAGTAAAGCCTATATAATTATTTCTAACTTATTTTAGACTTGCTATAACAGCTAGTATGGCCATCATCAAAACAATAAAAAGTTCCTAATAACTCAGTTCATTGGTTTCCTTCATGATCAGTGTACTCGTTTTTAGTCTCAGCATGTTCTCTTTCAGTTTCTCAATTTCAACTTGTAGCTTTTTATTTTCTTCTTCTATTTCCCCCTTTTTCGCATCATTCAGCTTCAAAATGAGGTAATGAGTAAGATGTTGTTGATCTACCAAATCATTAGGAGAGGAATGAAGTTCCTTCAACTGAGTTTCATGTCCAAAGATCCTTTGATTGAGATTCCATTCTACTTGAGTTTGGATTACCATGTCTTTAGTTGTAGGTTTTTCCAGCTTCTCTTTTAACTAAACTATTTCTAAAGGTGATCCTGATGTGACTTGAGTGATCTTCACTAAGTGCTTATTCACAGCTTCATCGGTCTTCTTCCTATAATTAAAATAGCCTAACATCTTGTGAAAGATTTCACTGTAATCATCTCTCTGGCTAAGTAATACTTCCATTGACTTCTAAATCTTATTCACGTCTTTTGTTATCGTAAATTATATTGGATCATCAGTTACTTTGATGGTAGTCTGAGTCCGTGGATCTAGAATGATGAGTGCCTTGCTGTGGTCTTCAATCTTCTTCTGAATGTCAGCTGTCTAACCCTGTTGGCAATTCTTCAAATTCATCAACTAACTTTCGTTACTTGTTAGTATCTTCAGTAGACTTCTCTTCTGATGCTTCGATAGTCTTTCCTTCAGTTTGTTCAGTTATAGCAGGTAATTGAACTTTCTTAGTCAGCTTCTTGGCTTCATCATCCTTGTCATCATCATCATTATCCTTCTTCTTCGGTTGCTCCTTAGGTTCTGATGATGTACCTATCTTTTTCTTTGACTTATCTGCCTTGTCTTGTAAGAATATCCAGCACATGGTCAAGAATTTTTCCATGGGAAATAATTCATACAAGCTTTGAACTCCAAACAGATCTAGAAACCATAGCTTCTAAGTTATCAATTCTTCCTTGAGTTGTTCCTGATTGCTTATTGTGTTGAGTTTTAACTTTATATGATTTATGATTCTTTTAGGTTGGATTGAAACTTCTTCTTCTGGTTGTTGAGGTAGCTGCTCTATCTTTTGTGGAACTACTTCAATTTCCATATATGCGATTTGAATATCAGCTTCAGTTTAAAAAACTGAATTTTTAGTTCTGCTGTTGACTTACAGGTTGAAAAGTCAGCTTCACCAATTTTAAGTTCTTGTTCCCCATTACTTGATGCTTTCTCATCTCTTCCAGTTTCTTTCTCTGGGGATTCTGAAAATAACATCCTTTCTATCTGCCTTTTGATCTCTGAGTCAGGTTTGCACTTAGTTCTTTTCTGAGCTGTTTGTTGTGACACAGTTTTCCACTTTGTAATGTTAGTTTCTTTGGTACTTCAGTGGTTTTTGAGGATTTTTCAGATGCCATTGTCTTCTTCAATAGTTTAGTTTGTGCTGAGGATTTATCAGCTTCCTTTCCTCGCTTGAGCACTTCCAGGAAATGTGGAATAAGAATACCAAATGACTTCTTCAGACGATGTCATTCACTTTTCTTGTAGCCTTATTTCTTGGCTTTGTTGATTCGATCAACTTCTTCATAATACTACTTTTTCATCTTGTTGAAGATGTATATAGCCCAGTTGAAATCGAGTTGTTCCCTGATGATATTCATGAGGTCCGTCTTTTCACTTGATAAACTATCTAAACCCAGAAATTTGCCCATTACACTTCTTGCTAACAATTGACTTAGAATGGCAAATTCATGCTTCAATGTATTCATTATTGAGTATGAATGCATTGGTTTCTCACTTGAAAGGATTTGTAATGAAAATTCATCTCTTTTAAGTGGTGAACTAGATAAGTCAATCGATTTGTTGGTGGGGTTCTTGAAATCGAACAGTCTCTTGATAATTTCAGCGTTGATGCTGACTTTTTCTACATAAACGGTGGTTGAGAGAAAATAGCGATAAATATTCATGTTCTCCCAAAATTGAATTACTGCTTCAAAATCATGATCTTTCTCCAGCTTGATGTCGTGAAAATCCTCCAATCCTTGTATTTGCCTTATCATCATACTGATTTGGCTTGCTAGTAGAGTTCCTTGATATTTTTTTTCATATTCTTCTAGAGAATGTGCCATACATTCATCAATCAACCTTGTCACCTTTGAGGATGATTTCTATGCTGCCTTTTTTCTTCTTGAAAAAGGCAATGAAGAAAATGCTTAAGTAGATATTGGATGATCAGAGTGTTATACGGTTTATCCCTTAAACTGAAAGCCGATCTTTATAAAGATTTTGATTGTACCGTTTGAACTTCCATTCTGATCATTATGTATCCAATGCGTGTACTATTTGTCCTTACCTGAGTACACACATAACAATTTTTCTGACAATTACGGTGGTAATTAAAGTGATGTAATTTTAGTGGTACACATACAATTTACCAATCGACTAAATTTGACTTCTTCAATAATTTAAAAACTGATCTTTAGTTGTTAGTCAGTTCTCCATCTTCTGTAAATGTTAGTTCTTCAACTTGTCAATTCTCCTTATGTGAGATTTGTGAAATCGTTGATACCAATGACTAATCTGTCAAGTGAGCTCACCCGTCATGACAAAGATCAATCTCCTTGGTGGATTTTAGTTTCTCCACTGACCTTGATAATGCCTAACACTTTTCTTAGTTTGGAAAACCACTCTGCATCCAATTGCCTAGTAAAAATATTTGTCAACAGATCTTCTATAGGTATATATCTCGCAATGATGTCTTTTTTTTCAACATGACCCCTTATAAAATGATGGCTTACGTCAATGTGTTTAGCCCTTGAGTGTAATACTGGATTCACAGTTATAGCAATTGCACTAGTGTTGTCACACATTATGGGAATTTCTCATTCTTCTATCCTATAATCTCTGTGTTGTTGTCGGATCCATAATACTAGAGTACAACAACTTCCAGCTGCAATATATTCAGCTTTAGTGTAGAAGTTGAGATTGTGTATTTCTTCTTGCTAAACCATGACACAAGTCTGTTACTGACATGTGCCTGGCGTGCTCTTTCTGCCTATCATGCATCATGTATAGTATGAGCCTGCATATGATATCAACTTGAATTATCCATCTATTGAATACCATATTCCAACTTTTAGAGTTTCTTTCAGATACTTCAAAACTCTTTTAACAACTGATATGTGACTTTCTTTTGGTTTAGAATGAAATCTTGCACAAAATCCTACTATAAATGATATATGCAGTGCCTTGCGATTTGGTATAACAAGCTTCCAATCATTAAATGCGTAAAGTGTCTGATCAACATATTTACCTTCCTTATCTTCACAAAGTCTTACTCCTGTGCCCATTGGTGTTGCAATTCCTGAGCTAGTATCCATCCCAAATTTCATCAATAGCACTCTGGTGTACTTGGTGTGATGAATGAAAATTCCATTGTCCATCAGTTTGACTTGTAATCCAAGCAAATAATTCAACTATTCCATGATACTCATCTAAAATTTTCTTTTCTTTAGATTTGCAAACTTCTCACACATCACTTCATTTTTGTATCCGAATATAATGTCATCAACATAAATTTGTACTAATAAAGTACTTTCCCCATCTTTGATTCTGAGTAAGTTCTTTTATATGATTCCTTTGATGAAGCCATTTTGTACCAAAAACTGAGATAAAGTCTCATACCAAGCTCTGAGAGCTAACTTCAGTCTATACAAAGCTTTCTTCAATCTGTACACTTTGTCTTCTTGTCCTTTGATCTCAAATCCTTGTGGTTGTTGTACATAGACTTCTTTTTCTAGAATTCCATTTAGAAAAATTCCTTGATTGTATCACAAAGATTGTTGTTTTATATGAAGAACTTGTCCAGCATAATGAAATCATGCCTTTGAACTTTTGCAGCTCTACATCTGTCCAGCTTGGTGGAATGGGTTGGCCTTGTGACAACTTCAACATACAGTAAATCAGGTAAAATGCACAGTCTGTCCTGCAAGTTAAATTTGGTAATAAAAATTTATAACATGATTATTTAGTGGTAGTAATGACTGTCTGAACATACGATTCATTATCTTGCAGTGGTAGTTTTTTAATTTTCGCTACTCTAACGCCTGTCGAGCTCCCCTTTGATTTTGTTGCTTTGTTTCGATATAGGCAACGCAAAACATAATTTTGCTGCAAATTCAGATTTAAAAAAAAATAGTACACAGACGATCCATAATTGATACATGTATGGAAAAGAGAAAATAGGGGAATGTGTCACTACATGTTTGATTACTTTTTATGCATTGCCATAGCATCCAGACACTAGACATGTTCTTGTGTTTAGTGATGGAAAACATCAATTAACCACATTGTTTAACATGAAATGCATATCAACAGAGCAATTGTTATACTAACATAGCTACACTACACACTTACGATGCTTTCATAATTGATTATGCTTGCACCTAAGTTAAGCGACCGAGTGGGCATGACTGGTACATCTTCCAAATTCCGGATCCTCCCCCATACGTTAGTAATACCCAATGGTATTGCGCCCCCGTTATACCTGGACAACACAATGGGAAATATACCTTTTACCCTTGATGTATGTTTTTACTATGTCCGTGCTTAACGCATTGTCATAGTTGAGTTTTTCTTCAAAACTTGTTATCGTGTCCTGTAAAATGAGATTTGACGTATATGTAACTATGAAATAATAACATTTACTTCAATCATTTCATCAAGTTTCATTCAAACGTTGACGGATTTTCGTAATTGTTTATCATACCCACGTAGTTGCTGGGAAAATATGATTCTTCTCCTTTATCAAACTGGCCCTCAACAAGATGACAATGAATGCATCTATGATCTGTGAACAATTTTCCATCAATGTTAGGAAAACACAAATTATATGATCCTAATACACAACACTAACGACGAGATAAAAAAGGAAACTTGTTGGTCCCAGAGAAGGGTGAAACTATAGTCAGAGGGGGGGGGGGGTGAATGACTATAGTGGAGTTTCAAAAACTTTTCTTGTGTTTTAAAAGCTTTTGGGCAGCGGATAAGTCCCTTCTTACTATGTTGTTTTCAAATCAGTTTAGACAATCACGGATATGTGTTATGATGTAGGCAAATTAAATAAGTCTTTGTAAAGTAAATTGCGAAATTAAATTGACACAAGGCTTATAGTGGTTCAGGGTGGTGTAATCCCTTAATCCACTCTTCTCCTGTGATGATCGGAGGAATTCACTATTGTTTTCACAGATACAACAGTATGATTGTCCTTGGCTTCCCAAGCTTCACAATCTACAAGACTATCACTCCTTGGATCGCAAATGGCTTGATGATTCGGTCTTCCTTTTCTTTGCTCCTTGAGATCAAAATCCTTCAGCGGCTATCACAGTTTCAACTCCTTCTCGATTGCCTCCGATTGATTGCTTGAGTTTGATGTGAATGTGATTCACTCACTTGCTTGATCAATCTCACCTCGAATATGACTTTGTAGTTACGATATTTGAGTTGATCACTAGATGTATCCTTGTAAGTTGAGAGAGAAGGCTTTTCTAATTGTGAGTTTACGCTTTTTTTTTTCTAAATCGTTCACTTCTTTTTCTGTCAATGCCTTCTATTTATAGCCTTGAATAGCCTTGATTTTGAAATTCCGTCCGTTGGCTATATTAATGAGGGAATAATCCTTGATTTTATTCTTGATTCCCCCTTAATTGTATTCTGCTTGATTTCGGTGATCGGATTCTTCTTTCAAATGTATAGCAGAAAATCCGTCCTTGATTGATCCTTTAATGATTGTGCATTTAATGCATGATCTGCTTTGAATCTTCAATGTATATTAAATCGATCTTGTAAGTGTCTCTTCACCGTCTGTAGAACGGTGGAGTGAGCCTTCTAACTTAGTTGTTAGTTCTTTCTTCGCCCGTTTTGTTTTCTCTTTGCCGGCGATCGGTGTACTCGGCCGATTCACTTGTTTTCTTCTTTGCTTTAGTTTCAGGAGAATCTTTATACTTCACCGATCCTTGATTTGGGTGAGATCGGTGTACACCATATTGGAATATTGACTTTCATAACTTAGACTTATCCAAGGTCATCATGAGACTTCCTTGGTTATAAGTCGATCATAATCCCTTCTCTGTATCTCTCTTTGGTGCTTGGTGGCTTCACTCTGCCGAATATGCATTTTCACTTTGCCGTCCTACCAACTAGTACAATACTTGTCGACTCAACTTATACAACATGTCGGACTCTAAGTAAAGACTTATACAGAGAATTCTAACTTATTTCGGAGCTTGCTATATAATGACTAGTATGGCCATCATCAAAACATAATAAAATGTTCTAACAATTTCCCCTTTTTGATGATGCCAAAACCCTCATAAGCTTTGAACATAAGTAATCAAAAAAAAACATAATAACCAACAGAACAAAATTTAAACAATTTTATTCATCCATCAAGGGGCAATGAGATCCAAAGAATTTATTCAACTGTTACAAACTACATTTTGTTTAATTCAGCCTTGTACCTTTTGAACTTTGTAGTCTGAACCTCTTCAATGTCTTTCCAATCAATTTCTGGAAACTTCCACTTCCAGTAAGCCAAAGTTTGTGTATTCGGATACACACCTGAAAAACTCTTTTGGCAAAAAGTCTATTGAAATCAGGCATGGTCTCATTGGCCTTAGGTTCTCCAAAATATTTTTCAAGTCTTTCCACTAGCCTCAAACAATGTGTGAGTGCAAATTTGAGACTTTTGTAGAGACCCCACTGTTCTGTTTCTCCAATCTCCCATGGGATTGAAGAATCTTGCCATGTATTTGAAATCTTCTTGTTGTCTTGGTGGCAAGTCTTCTGGTCCCTTTGCAGATAGTGGTATGGCTGAACTTGGTTTGTTGTTGGTCTGTTTGAGAAGTGCAAATTCTCTTTTGACTTCATTGTAGAGTTTGGCCATATCAGTTCTCATCCTTTCATCATGATAGTTTAGCCAATCAGCCCAAGCTTCATCTTGTGAGAGGTGAGGATAAAGTCCTTCTGTACTCTAAAAATTCTCTTACATGGTCAGTACATGCATCATATTACGCTTTGCTTTGGTGACCAGTGTAAGTTCTGCAGGCTCACTAGTATATTTGGAGCTGCTGCGCTGCCCTCTGTGGTGTTTCCCTCTGGTCTTTGAGTCTGTGTTGGTTGACCGAGATCCTCTTTCTTTGGGTGGATCCAGGCCTTTCTTTGTCTGCGGACTGTCTCTATCATCATCTATTCGTTGAATAGGATGAGGAAATCAATGCGAGGTTCCTTTGTGGCTTTTTCTCTTTCTTTCTCGATCCTTCTTTGTTGCTCTTACGCTTTCATTTCGATTCTTATTTCTCTGTCTCTTGCTCTCAATTGTTCTTGATGAAATTTGGGGTTTGAAAGTTGATCCTTCAGGCTTATCCAGATTTTCCCCCTTTTTGGCAGCATCATCCCTTTGCTGGAGTAGGATGCTATTGGTGGCCTCTGCCGTTCCAATCAGAGAGTCAAGTTTTGATTCAATAGAGGTGAATATATTGTTATGATCATTCAATTTCTCATTGACACTCCCAAGTCTAGTGCCAAAAGCTTTGCGCGGTGATTCGTTTTCTTGGGAAATGTGTTTCACGAGGCCTGCAAGATGTTGGTGATATTGATGTTAAGGTCGCTTCATCGAGACTTCCTGTTGTTGAACCACAATGTTTTGTGCATCAATGTACTCGGCAATGGCTTGAAACTTGTTTTCAATGGAGGAGCTTTTGTCATTCTTATTGAAGTCATGGATCCGAGATACATTGCTTGCTTTGTTCCAATTCTTGACCCGACAAGTCTGCGCTTTCTCAAAAGTTTCATTTGTAATGCCGGTGTTCATTTGAGAGAGTTTGTGCCTTGTTTTGTTTGGTTCGGATCATTTCTTGGCCCTTGTCTTGATGTTGAGTGACATCTGCATTTACATCTAGATCTTCAAGTATTTGGGTAGATGAGTATCTTTGGTGTGGCTTGAAATTTCTGCTGTTCCCCTATCTCTATGCGGGGTTGTCTTGACTGGAGTGGCGGTGTGGTGAAACGTGTCCACAATGTTTGTCTTTGTTATTTGGAACATTGATGAGGCAATGGTTGAGTATTTGTCTTTCTTTGGAGTTGAAGACTTGCCGGAGGCTTGTGGTTTCAAAATGTGCGGAGAAGAGTAGTGTCATCAATTGCATCCGGTGCAAGAGCATCATCTTCTCTGTTTTTACCTAAATCACCATCATTATTGTCATTACAATCATGATCATTATCATCATCATCATCATGATCATCATCACCACCGTCGAGTCATCATTACGTCTCCCCAGGTGCTGAGCATCTTTGCCTGCATTTGCATCAACCAATTCCCATAGTGGTGATTCATCAAGTACTCCTACAAGTGTTGTGATTCCCGAGAAAATCAAATAACCATGCTTCTTCGATAAGCATGTGGTGCGTGTCTTGAAGTTGTTATGCGGAATCGCCTTCCTTCCATTCAAGATATTACGCAATTCGGTCATCTATATCGTTCTGAGACATTTGTACATCTTCTTTAGAGATTCCTCATCTTCTCCAGTGTTTTCTTCATTTGGATCTTTGTTCATCCTCACTTTGGCATTTTCTTCTACTTGTTTGTGCTTCCTCATTGTCGAATCCTCTTACGCTTCTTCTTCATCAATTAATTTTCCAAAGTCTGTCTTTTCGGACTTAGCGGACCTTTGTTTCTTTCTTTGACTTGTGGTGTTGTGTGAGGATTTCTTCCTCTTTCCTTCTCTGCCTTCTTTTGTGGTTTGACAAAAGTAAACATGACTTTGGATTCATGCGATCTGTGGAGTTGTCTGAGAGGGACTTTGAGACATTGCAATGAGATAGTGCACTGTATCCCATATGACTTTTTCACCTGAATTGTCCTTTCATTGTCTTTCCCTCTTTTATCCTTTTTACTTTGCTTTTACTTCACCTTGGATTTGCTCTTTAATTCTCAAAAGAAGTATTTTGCCCAATTAAATCGTAGCTTGTTATAGATGATTCCCATTAACCGCATTCTAATTTCTGTCATGGCATGATTTGCTCCCAACTTTCCTTCAATGGTTTTGCCAATTAGGGCACTAAACTCATTAAATGTTGCTTCAACTCAGATACGAGACAATTTACTTTTGTGGATCCTGGGTTTGCCGTTTTGGCAATGATTGCCCGAGAATTCATCTAAGTCTGTGGTATCAATGTCACTTTTGCTTGACCCTTATTTGAAAGTTTGAGATGTTTTGGATTACCTTTCTTTGTAATCACCACGTCTTTGCCATTTATGGATGCAACAATCTTGTCTTCTTGAACTTGTCACCTTCTTGGTAGAGGAGCCAGGCACGTATTGTGCGATTTCGGAAGGAAATCGGACTTTCATAACACACTTGAGTTATTGGAGGATTGAGGAAGGTGGATAATTTTAGTTTTAGCGACTCTTTGCCAACCTTTTGGCATGCTCATCATTTCCACATAGTTTGGTGTAGTGTTACGCTTGGAAGAATGAGCGATGGCAATCGATTTTTCGTACCCGACTTGAGTGATTGGGGAATATGATGCCATTTTTGAGAGGAGAGGGTTTGAAAATGAACTTGAGTTTGCAATAGAGATAAACAAGAGTAGGGTTGTAATTTGCAAGAGGCGTAAGGATCTACGAAAATCTCTAAGTCTTGTTTATATAGTGTGATTTGGGTAGTGTGAGCGTGGTTTGAGTATGGAAGGATTTAGTGACATAATGGCGTGATTTTGTGTATGAAAAGCGCGATATTCGAGCGTAGAGGGGAGTGGTTTGAGGCAAGTAATGATAGAGCCGGGAATCGAGAGTTTATAATTCAAAATATAATTACGTCCATGATCATAAAGTGATCGCCACGTGTGTCTTGAATAATCCTCCATAATTTCCTTATTCTCCACGTGTATTGAATTGATTTTGTTCACACTTTGAATTTGTCCAAATCTTTATTTCGGTGAAGTGCCTTATTTGGTCACTTAACGGTCCAATGAGTTCTTCAACGGTGATTCATTGGCTGTTCTAACAATCAGTTAAGTTACCTCTGCTGGATACGGTGGTGCCTTACCGCTACATCTCTGTAACGGCAAAGGTTGTACCAGTTGATGAAGTCACTTAGCCGATTACTCAGGTTAGCCGCTCGTTGATACTTAGTCAATTTCAATCATCCCTAACTCGATTCTCAACATACTAAATCTTTCATAAGCCGAGTGGTTTAGTGAAGATGTCGGCCGATTGGTCTTCGGTGGATATGTATTTTAGGATGACATCTCCTTTTCAACATGGTCTCGATAAAATGATGTCTTACATCAATGTGCTTTGTTCTTGAATGCAATTTGGATTTTACGTAATAGATATTGCACTTGTGTTGTCACACATGATTGGGATTGTTTTCTCTTCGACTCCATAGTCCCTTATTTGTTGTCTTATCCACAGTACTTGTGCACAAATGACTACTGTTGCTATATATTCCTTCATTTTGTTGATGTAGATATAGAGTTTTGCTTTTTCTTTGAACCATGAGACTAGTGCGGTTCCACAGCATTTGGCATGTTCAGAGGTGCTTTTTCTATCTATTTTGCATCCGGCATAGTCGAGTGCGAATATGATATCGGTGTAAATCCTCCATCTTTTGGGTACCAAATGCCAACATTGATGGTGTGTTTCAAGTATTTGATTATCCTTTTATTTGCTAAAAGATGTGATTCTTTTGGTTGAGCTTGAAATCTAGCACACACTCCTACTTTGCAAATGCAATATCAGATTGCCTTGCGATTAAGTATAACAATGATCCAATAATTCCTCTATACATTTCTTGATCAACATCTTTTCCTCCTTCATCTTTTCCAAGTATGACTCGGCACACATTGGTGTGTCTCTTTGTGCCACTTGTGTCCATCCCATACTTGTGTATCAAATCTCTTGTATATTTTGCTTGACTAATGAAAATGCCATCCTTCATTTGCTTTACTTGAAGGCCAAGAAAGTAGTTTAATTCTCCCATCATGCTCATCCGAAATTTGCTCTTCATTAGGTTTGCAAATTTCTCACACAACTTTTCATCTTTCGATCCAAAGATTATGTCATCAACATAGATTTGCACTAGCAATGTGCTTGCCCCTTCCTCTAGTTTAAATAGAGTCTTGTCTATAGTTCCTTTGTTGAATCCATTCTTGATCGGAGAAATTGTGTGATGTGTTTCATACCAGGCTCTAGGTGCTGTTTGAGGCCATAGAGGGCCTTCTTGAGTTTGTATACTTTGTCTTCTTTTCCTTTGATTTGAAATCCAGGAGGTTGTTCTACATAAACTTCTTCTTCCAAAAGTCCGTTTAGGAATGCACTTTTGACATCCATTTGATAGACTTTGAAGTCTTTGTGTGCGACAAATGCTAGAAAAGTCTTATTGCTTCCAATCTTGCTCTTTGGAGCAAAGGTTTCATCATAATCTATTCCTTGACTTGGGAATATCCTTTTGCAACTAGCCTTGCTTTGTTTTCGACAACAGTTCCTTGCTCATTCATCTTGTTCTGAATACCCATTTTGCACCAATGATGTTGGCCATTTCAGTCTGTCAACAAGTTCCCGGACTTCATTTCTTTCAAATTCATTTAGTTCTTCTTGCGCCATTTGTGATCCAATCTGTATCTTGGATTGCATCACCTATGGTCTTAGGTTCCACTTGTGATAGAAAGCAAGTTAGCATGTGCTCGGTTGTCTTCTTGTTCGACTCCGGTGTGAACATCTCCAATGACTTGTTCTTCGGGATGGTCTAAGACAATTTAGGTGCTGGTTGAAGTTGATCTTCACTTGGTGCTTCCATACCTTCATGCTGAGCATGAACTTCAATTTCAGTGCTTCTCTGTTGTATTGATATGTGGCTCCTCTTGATTTTCAAAAGATGATTCGAGGATAGTATTTGGTATGGTTGCATTTGTATAGATTTGCCTCTGTGCGACTTTCTCTTCTTGGTCTTGAAGATCTTCACCATTTGTATATGGTTCATCAAAAACCACATGTATTGATTCTTCAATCACCAATGTTCTTTTATTTAGTACTCTGAATGCTTTCTTTGGTGTCCACGAGTATCCCATGAAGATTGCTTCATTGACCTTCTCATCAAAGGTATGCGAGATGATTCTGTTCAAGACAAAACATTTTGATCCAAACATATGAAAATATGAGATATTGGGTTTTCTACCATTCCATAATTCATATGGAGTTTTTCCATGATGTTTGTTGATGATTGATCTGTTTTGTGTATGGCATCTTTGTGTTTCTTTGCTTTGACCCAAAATCTCTTTGGCAAGCATGCTTGACAATCATTGTTATTTGCTTCTTTGAGAGTTCTGTTTCTTCTTTCTGCTACACCATTTTGTTGTGGAGTTCTGCTATGAGATAGTTGATGTAGTACTCAATTTTCTTCACAATAGGTTACGATAATTTCATTTAGAAATTCGGTGCCTCTATCGATCTGATTTTGATAATTTTTAGCTCTTTTTCATTACAGAGTCTTCTCGGCAAGTGCGGTAGCTTCTTGAGTGTTTCTTTCTTCTTGTTCATGAAGATGGTCCGGTGTATTTTGAGAAGTCATCCACCACTACAAGAGTATATTTCTTACCACTCACACACTACTGGGTGGTATTTGGTCCAAGCAGTCCATGTGTAGTAGATGTAGAACTCTTGTTGTAGATTGATGAGGCTTTGATTTGAATGAGCTTTTTATTTGTTTTCCTTTTCGACAAGCATCACATAGACTCTCTTTCTTGAATGTGATCTCTGGCGGGCCTTCAACTAACTTGCTCCTTGATAGTTTGTTGATGGTCTTGAAATTCGAGTGATTTAATCTTACGTGCCAAATCCGACTTGTTGATTGTTTATTCTTGACAAGTAGACATGTTTTACGCCTTGGTACATTCTCGATCCACCACATACATGTTGTCTTGTCTTCTACTGCAAGAACCTTTGTGTTTGTTTGTTGTGAATCACTTTGCATCCTTCTTTGTTGAAGTGCACATTGTAGCCTTTGTCACGAATTGGTGGTGATGCTCATCAGATTGAAGTTAAGTCCCTTGACATATGCCACATTTTGAATCTTTAGATTGTTTTGAGTATTGTGCCTTCCTTTAATCTTGCCAGGTTTTCTTTTCCTCCAAATGTGACTTTGGGTCCATCAAAAGCTTTAAAATCGGTGACCCATTTCTTGTTTCTGTCATGTATGCGGAACATCCCAATCTATGTACCGGACATCCTACAAAAGCAATTAATTAAGTTTGGGTACCCAACACTTTGTTTGGGTCCATATCTCATTAGCTTGATCATGCCTCATACCAAGTATGTATCCAAAAGGTCTTCTCTTTGGATAATTGAAGTCATCAACTTCATATGTATAAGGCATGGAAGAATAGCTTCTAATATTTTTCTGGAAGGTATACGATACTTTTTCCACCTTTTGGTGCATTTATATCCTTCTTCACTTTCCAATATGCAATAGGAAACCTTTCTTGCTTCATGTGTCTAGGAACATAGCTAGATTGATTTTCTTAATCACATGGCGCATTTTGTGGAATGGTTTCCTCTTGTATTTTGGAGTGTGACATTCAATCATCCTCACGAGGGAAAAAGTGCGCCTTTACCTTTCGGATGGTGTTGTTTTTTGTATGATTGGAATGAGGATTTAGTCTCTTGTTTCACTATAGTGGGTTTTGACTTCTTTGGAACATGATGATCTGTTGGAGACATGAGTACGTCCCTTTCTAAATTTTGGTCCATTAGTGGTCCTCAATTTAGAATTGTGTTGACTATTATCCCTACGTTCATCATTTGTTATAGCCAAGACCGGATCACGGATCAAACCTTTTTGAGGGTTTGTAAAGTGGTGCTTTTAGTGGTGCGGTGATTACCTTTCTTGGTGAGGAGTTCTTCTTAAGCGATCTGTTGGTAACGGATGTATGGTCATCTGCTTTTGTTGATCATTTAAGTAGGTCTCCTTACTAGTTAATTCAAACTCTTGTTTTATCAGTTCTTTCTTTAACCTCTTATTCTCTTTTCTTAGATCCTTGCATTCCTTTTCCGAATTTCATGATTCTTTTCAATTTCATCAAATTTAGTCATGAGATTTTGGACTAGGAGTCTCTTGTATCTAATGGAAGACTAGAGGATTGTGCGGTGTTAGATGTGAATGCATTAGATGAAGAACGAGGAACTAGATGTTACCTCAGTTTCATCGATTCTTTAGCCATTAAACATAGGCTTGAATCCTCGATTATCGAACTATCACTTTTGTCTTCATCCAATTCTTTGGTCATGAGGCATATGCATGCCTTTTCATTTTAAATTGTCTTCTTCATCACTATCATACGAGTCATTGTCGGATGATTCTTCATCTTTTCTTTCTTTGGATTACGCCTTAAGTGCCTTCTTGCCCTTTCTTTTTTCAGATGCTTTGAATTTCTTCTTTTCATCATCTTTGTCATTTTCTTCGGGACAATCAGCCTTGAAGTGACCTCTCTTATTGCAGTTGAAACATCTGTATTCATCATCTTTCTTCTTCATGTCTCTGTTTGAGCTTGACTTTTTGTTTGATGTTGAATTTCCCTTGAATGGCTTCTTTTTAAACCTGTCAAAACGTTTAACTAATAAAGCTACATGTTCTTTTAGTTCTTGTGTCTCTTTCTTTGATGCATTCGGCAAAGTTACTTTCTTTGAGGTGCGACTAATGCGATAATTTTGTGTGTCTCTGCCGGACCACCATCTTCACCGTTCAATTCGAATTCATGAGCTTTCAATTGGGACATCAGTGTCAGAGTGTCAGTGCTTGCAAGATTTGTTGTTCCTACGATTCACGATGTTATGATCTTCCATCTTTGAGTAGTCCTCTCAAGATCTTCAAGCATACTTCTTTTTGTGGATATGTGTGTCCAAGCACATTTGCGATTCAGCGATGATGCTTGAGAATCATTGTCCATTTGATCAATGGATTCACCGGTCTTCATTTTAAAGTTCTCAAATTTACTGTTTTGCAATGAGATAATTTGTTTTCTTTATTTGCTTGAGATCCTTCATTTATCAATGATAGTTTGTCCCACATCTCCTTTCTTTGTTTTGCGGTCTTTGATTCTCATGAACATGTTCTTGTCTCAGAGTCTTTAAGATCATATCTTTTGCTACAAAGTCTAGGTTTGCTCTTCTCCTGTCATCTTTGGTCCAATCTTTCTTGGGTTTGTCTATCTCGCTTTCCTTGATCTGCTGCTGTCCCTGTCCCTACCACGGTAGTGATCATGATTGGGCCGTCATTGATTACATCCGACATCTCCTCATGAGTTCTTTGCAAGATGAGATAACATTCTTATTTTATATTCATCAAAATTATTAACATTGAAAGCAAGTACTTTTGACAAGAAGTTTGAGGAATCCATCGGTGCAATTGAAGATAAAAATGGCGTTGAATGAAAAACTTGATTTGAAAACTACTTTGAAAATATGTGATCTCCTTGTTACGAAATTAGATACGAGCGAGGTTACGATACTAGGAACCTTTGCTCCGATACCAATTGTTGGTCCCAGAGAAGGTGAAACTATAGTCGGAGGGGTGAATGACTATAGTGGAGTTTCAAAACTTTTCTTGTGTTTTAAAAGCTTTTGGGCGTGGATAAGTCCCTTCTTACTATGTTGTTTTCAAATAAGTTTAGACAATCACGGATATGTGTTATGATGTAGGCAAATTAAATAAGTCTTTGTAAAGTAAATTGCGAGAAATTAAATTGACACAAGGCTTATAGTGGTTGGGGTGGTGTAATCCCTTAATCCACTCTTCTCTGTGATGATCGGAGGAATTCACTATTGTTTTCACACAGATACAGCAGTATGATTGTCCTTGGCTTCCCAAGCTTCACAATCTACAAGACTATCACTCCTTGGCTGCAGCGGCTTGGTGATTGATCTTCCTTTTCTTGCTCGCTTGAGATCAAAATCCTTCAGCGGCTATCACAGTTTCAACTCCTTTCCAGATTGCCTCGATTGATTTGCTTGATTTGATGTGAATGTGATTCACTCACTTGCTTGATCAATCTCAATTGCGAATATGACTTTGTAGTTACGATATTTGAGTTGATCACTAGATGTATCCTTGTAAGTTGAGAGAAGGCTTTCTAATTGTGAGTTTACGCTTTCTTTTTTTCTAAATCGTTCACTTCTTTTACTTGTCAATTCCTTCTATTTATAGCCTTGAATAGCCTTGATTTTGAAATTCCGTCCGTTGGCTAAATTAATGAGGAATAATCCTTGATTTTATTCTTGATTCCCCTTAATTGTATTATCCTTGATTTGATGATCGGATTCTTCTTTCAAATGTATAGCGAGAAAATCCGTCCTTGATTGATCCTTTAATGATTGTGCATTTAATGCATGATCTGCTGAATCTTCAATGTATATTAAATCGATCTTGTAAGTGTCTCTTCACCGTCTGCGTAGAGCGGTGGGTGAAACCTCCCGACTTAGCCGTTAGTTCTTTCTTCGCCGTTTTGTTTTCTCTTTGCCGGCGATCGGTGTACTCGGCCGATTCTTTGTTTTCTTCTTTGCTTTAGTTTCGAGGAGAATCTTTATACTTCATGATCCTTGATTTGGGTGAGATCGGTGTACACCATATTGGAATATTGACTTTCATGCTTAGACTTATCCAAGGTCATCTGGACTTCCTTGGTTATAAGTCGAGATCATAATCCTTCTCTGTATCTCTCTGCTGGTGCTTGGTGGCTTCACTCTGCCGAATATACATTTTCACTTTGCCGTCCTACCAACTAGTACAATACTTATCGACTCAACTTATACAACATGTCGGACTCTAAGTAAAGACTTATACTGAGAATTCTAACTTATTTGGGCTTGCTATAACGGCTAGTATGGCCATCATCAAAACATAATAAAATGTTCCTAACATTCGGTTATAAAGCGAGTAATTGAACTTTCTTAGTCGAGCTTATTGGCTTTATCATCCTTGTCATCGTCATCATTATCCTTCTTCTTCTTCAGTTGCTCCTTAGGTTCTGATCTTGTAACTAACTTTTTCTTTGACTTATCGCCTTGTCTTGTAAAAATTTCTAACACATGGTCAAGAATTTTCCATAGGAAATAATTCATACAAGCTTTGAACTCAAAACGATCTAAAACCATAACTTCTTAGTTATCAATTCTTCCTTGAGTTGTTCTGTTTTGTGATTGTGTTGAGTTTTAACTTTATAAGATTTATGATTCCTTTAGGGTTGGATTGAAACTTCTTCTTCTAGTTGTTGAGTAGTTGCTCTATCTTTTGTGGAACTACTTCAATTTCCATAGGTGTGATTTGAATATCGACTTCATTTAAAAAGCAATTTTTAGTTCATTGTTGACTTCTTGGTTGAAATGTCACCTTCACCAATTTTAAGTTCTTTTTCCCCCTTACTCGATGCTTTCATCTCTTCCGCTTTCTTCCTCCGGGGATTAGAAAATAACATCATTTCTATATCCTTTTTGATCTCTCGAGTGTTTGCACTTTAGTTCTTTCCGAGAGTTGTTTGTTCCTTACGAGTTTTCTACTTTGTAATGTTAGTTTCTTTGGTACTTTAGTGGTTTTGAGGATTTTTCAGGATGCCACTTTGTCTTCTTCAATTGTTTAGTTTGTGTCTTTGAGGATTTATCGGCTTCCTTTACTCGCTTGAGCACTTCCAGGAAATGTGGAATAAGAATACCAAATGACTTCTTCATATGAAGTCTTTCACTTTTCTTGTAGCCTTATTTCTTGGCTTTGTTGATTCGATCAACTTCTTTATAATACTACTTTTTCATCTTGTTGAAGATGTACATAGCCCAGTTGAAATCGAGTTGTTCCCTGATGATATTCATGAGGTCCATTTTTTCACTTGATAAACTATCCAAACCCAAAAATTTGCCCAATACACTTCTTGCTAACAATTGACTTAGAATGGCAAATTCCTGCTTCAATGTATTCATTGTTGAGTATGAATGCATTGGTTTCTCACTTGAAGAGATTTGTAATGAAAATTCATCTCTTTTAAGTGGTGAACTAGATAAGTCAATCGATTTGTTGGTGGGGTTCTTGAAATCGAACAGCCCTCTTGATAATTTCAAGATTGATCTTTGACTTTTTTCTACATAAGCAAGTGGTTGAGAGAAAATAGCGATAAATCTTCATGTTCTCCCAAAATTGAATTACGGCTTCAAAATCATGATCTTTCTCAGACTTGATGTCGTGAAAATCCTCCAATCCTTGTATTTGCCTTATCATCATACTAATTTGGCTTGCTAGAAGAGTTCCTTGACATTTTTTCATATTCTTCTAGAGAATGTGCCATACCTTCATCAATCAACCTTGTCACCTTTGAGGATGATTTCTATGCTGCCATTTTTCTTTGTGAAAAAGGGCTTTGAAGAAAATTCTTAAGAAGAGATTGGATGATCAGTGTTATACTGGTTTATCCTTAAATCAAAACCGATCTTTATAAAAATTTTGATTGTACCGTTTGAACTTCCATTCTGATTATTATGTATCCAATGCATGTACTATTTGTCCTTACCTGAGTACACACATAACAATTTTCTGACAATTACGATGGTAATTAAAGTGATGTAACTGTAGTGGTACACACAATTTACCAATCGACTAAATTTTACTTCTCTAATAATTTAAAAACTGATCTTTAGTTGTTAGTCAGTTCACCATCTTGTGTAAATGTTAGTTCTTCAACTTGTCAATTCTCCTTATGTGAGTTTTGTGAAATCGTTGTTGATACAAATGACTAATCTGTCAAGTGAGCTCACCCATCATGACAAAGATCAATCTCCTTGGTGGATTTTAGTTTCTCAACTGACCTTGATAATGCCTAACACTGTTCTTAGTTTGGCAAACCACTCTGCATCCAATGGCCTGGTAAAAATATTTGTCAACAGATCTTCTATAGGTATATATCTCACAATGATGTCTTTTTTTTCAACATGATCCCTTATAAAATGATGGCTTACGTCAATGTGTTTAGCCTTGAGTGTAATCTTTCGATTCACAGCTTTAGCAATTGCACTAGTGTTGTCACACATTATGGGAATTTCTCCTCTTCATCCTATAATCTCTGTGTTGTTGTTGTTCCGATCCATAATAGTTGAGTAACAACGACTTCCAATTGCAATATATTCAAGCCTTCAAATTGTAGAAGTTGAGATTGTGTTTTTCTTCTTGCTAAACCATGACACAAGTCCTACATTTCCTAATTACTAACATGTGCCTGGCATGTTTTCTTTCTATCTATCATGCATCCTCAGATAGTATGAGCCCTCGCATATGATATCAACTTGAATTATCCATCTATTGAATACCATATTCCAACTTTTAGAGTTTCTTTGAGATACTTCAAAACTCTTTTAACAATCGATAGGTGACTTTCTTTTGCTTTAGAATGAAATCTTGCACAAAATCCTACTATAAAGGATATGTCTGGTCTGCTTGCAGTTTGGTATAACAAGCTTCCAATCATTCGTCTGTAAAGTGTCTGATCAACATATTTACCTTCCTTATCTTCACAAAGTCTTACCTCATGTGCCCATTGGTGTTGCAATTCTCGCATAGTATCCATCCCAAATTTCATCAATAGCTCTCTCTGGTGTACTTGGTGTGATGAATGAAAATTTCATTGTCCATCGAGTTTGACTTGTAAGCCAAGCAAATAATTCAACTATTCCATGATACTCATCTAAAATTTTCTTTTCTTTAGATTTGCAAACTTCCCACACATCACTTCATTTTGTATCCGAATATGATGTCATCAACATAAATTTGTACTAATAAAGTACTTTCCCAGCTTTGATTCTGAGTAAGTTCTTTTCTATGATTCCTTTGGTGAAGCCATTTTGTACCAAAATCTGAGATAAGGTCTCATACCAAGCTCTGAGACCTAATTTCAGTCTATACAAAGCTTTCTTCAATCTGTACACTTTGTCTTCTTGTCCTTTGATTTCAAATCCTTGTGGTTGTTGTACATAGACTTCTTTTTCTAGAATTCCATTTAGAAAAATTCCTTGATTGTATCACAAAGATTGTTGTTTTATATGGAGAACTTGTCCAGCATTATGGAATCATGCCTTTGAACTTTTGCAGCTCTACATCGTCCAAACTTGGTGGAATGGGTTGGCCTTGTGACAACTTCAACATACTGATAGATCGGGTAAAATGCACAAATCATCCTGCAAGTTAAATGTGGTTATAAAATTTATAACATGATTATTTAGTGGTAGTAATGACTATCTCGAACATACGATTCATTATCTTGCGGTGGTTGTTTTTAATTTTCGCTACTTCAACGCCTATCGAGCTCCCTTTGATTTTGTTGCTTCATTTCGATATAGGCAACATAAAACATAATTTTGCTACAAATTCGGATTTTAAAAACTTTTGTCTCCTTCTTGATGACAATTTTTAATGTGAACAATTTTTGTCATCACGATATGATTGCCATCATGGATGTCCCACGATAACGTATGGATATTTATCATGGATGCCACGATCCACATATGATCCGTGACCACACTTCTTCCCTGTGTAAAAATACTCGGTTAATAATGCTATTCCTACAACGGCAAAAAGAGTAAAGTAGTTACTACTTGAGCTATAGAAGATATGAGACAGATTGCCTACACTCCTAAATGATAAGGAAATAAAGTAGCGCCTTTACTGGCACCAATTAGTTTTAGTAGAACGGTAAGCGCTTGATCCTAATATGGTATCAGAGCCAGAGGTCACGAGATCCCTGGTTGGAACATTATTTAAAAAAAATGCGCAAGTGTTGGGAGAGATTGCCCACACTTAAGGGGGTTGTTGGGAGAGATTTCCCACACTCTTGATTGAAAAATTATGCAAGTGTTGGGAGAGATTGGCCACACTTGAGGATGAGTGTTGGGAGAGATTGACCACACTCTTGAATACCTAAAGAAATAAATTAGCACCTTTACTACCACCAATTGGCTTTTGTACAACGGTAAGCACTTGAACTTATCATGGTATCAGAGCCAAATGTCACGAGATCGAACCCTGTTTGGAACAATATTTATAATAAAAAATATTGTGTAAGTGTGGGGATAGATTGCCCAAACTTGAGGGGGTGTTCATTGCCCACACTATTAAATAAGGAAAAAAAAGTA
The DNA here is from genome assembly GCA_026214975.1 of Gentiana macrophylla. Classification (NCBI taxonomy): domain Eukaryota; kingdom Viridiplantae; phylum Streptophyta; class Magnoliopsida; order Gentianales; family Gentianaceae; genus Gentiana; species Gentiana macrophylla. Next base: position 62,449,880 of record CM047808.1, on the reverse strand, counting down.
CCGCCTTTACTGGAACCAATTGGTTTTAGTAGAACGGTAAGCGCTTGATCTTTAACAAAATGGAAAGTACTAAAAAAACACATGTCGCTACATTTTTTTATGTAATCAAAACAGATTCATCATGTCTACATTCGGAACGATTACCGCTCCTTCAAACTTGGATGAAAATATAGACAGATTTACATTTATTAAAAAATGATCTTTAAAAAGGGAAAGTACTAAAAATACACATGTCGCTAAATTTTTATATGTAATCGAAACAGATTCATCATGTCTACATTCGGAACAATTACCGCTCCTTCAAACTTTGATGAAAATATAGACAGATTTACATTTTTGGTTATTAAAAAAATTATATTCATTTTTATAGTCACCGTGTGAATTATTGTCCAAATCATCACCATGACATTTTTCTACAACTACTTCATAGTCATAACTTGTTCTAGTAGTATTCACTGCATGCGGTAACATAGGATCTAAGTCAGGATGTTAACGATCCACATTACTTCATCATACACCAGTTCAAAAATCGAATATTTAACAGTGTCAACTCAGAATACTGGAGATGAACAATTTAGTAACATAATCCGTACCTTGTCAACATAAGCATCGATAACGTTTGTTGGCATTGGTGATAACAGAGAGAATGATGGTTGACTTTGAAATTCACGTTCAGGCTTATTATATGGCTGCAGTTCTAGTGCTCTTCCGACTTCTGCAATGTCCCTTTCGTTTACATCACTCCTTCCCACATTAGGCTATGCTGTACTAATGTGTCTTGACCAATGTTTATATCAGTTTGCTTTTCATAGTCTCCAATGACCTCCTTACTTTTCCCCAGCGCCTTTGCACTTCTCCTCATGCTTTTCACTTTTCTGTTGTGCCAAATCACATCGTCTTCAAAGTCAGAGTCACCTGTGATGACTAAACGATCGTCTGCTTTTTGCTTCTTCAAGCATGGAAGCAACAACTCTTCATTCAACATTGGATGTAGTTCATTTGAATTGAACTGCGATGAAATTTCATACTAACATTTCAGTATTGGCAATTATTAGTAATGAACTTCATATTTGTTCATATTGAGCTGTAATAATATTTAATCGAAAGCTACAGTGACACTCACTTTAGTCACTTCATTTACAAGTCATTTCATTTACACATTCATGATACATGGTACTGGAAGAGGCTAAAACGTAAATGACAACGTCCTAAATAAACATGAACAAATCATTCCATTGTCGCGTATCATACTCCCTAAATGAACTAGCCATACCATATACTTTTTTCGTTACATTATTAATAGCATAAACTTATTCGACACATTCTTAAAATAACATCCTTACATCGCCACATCTTTCATACACTCGATTTTAACCCATAAATCGATTACCTTATCCTCTTCTATGTTTTCCTGTGATTTATCGTTTAGTAGTTTTTTTAGGTCTTTCAGATCGCACTTTGTAATCCCGGGTATTATTTTCTGTGAAATGTTTCGCTTTCCTTTTCCTGCTGGCACTTGGCCTCCGTCATTTTTATCTCCGAATATGTCCTCTATTTCGTTGGAGTGCTCACAAAACCAGTACTTGATAAATAAATAAGGTTATCAATGTCACTGTTAAATTAAATTTTTTTTTGTAGAGTAAATTGAAAAATACATACCAGTAGGGACACTGTACAACCATTAAATTTGTTTCGACTGCTCCCCTTTGAGTTTATCCCTTTTAACAATTTTTTTGCGTATTTCCTACGACCAATCATATGTATTCAACCTGTCAATGTTATCGACGAACCAAACAATTCTCCAAGGAATGGTCGATCCTATGGTGGGGACGAAAAGATTTTGGAATAGTAGTAGACAAAATAATCTAATTGTGCCTTTAATTGAATTGTCATCAACATTGTCAACCATCATCTTTGCATATCTTTAACCATTTTTGTTGTATGTCTTTCCATATTTGGGAATAGTCTTCACGCTAATGTTGATGCACTCGTTGCATGTCGAGTCATTTTTCCGACGTCTTTCACTCCATCTTGTATCCCATAAGTAAGTTCCATGTCCAACCTCGTTGGATTGTAAAACTTATATCAAAATTTAAACCCCTTATTATTCCCGTATGTGTCATTGATATTATCATGAATGTCGTTCATCAACTTCTTAACAACTATTTCATCGTTTCCCAATGTCCGAAAGAAGTGTTTAATGGAGTTTCATTCATTACATCCCTATGTCGGCCTGTAATTTTATTGAGGATCTCCCCAAACAATTCATGCATAGAGTTTAACGTGCATCTATACTGGTCCCTTGACCTGTCAATTTGCAAAAGGTATGTCATGTAGCTAATGCAATAAAGCAAAAAATGTAATGTTCCTTACAACATGAGAATGTATTCGTAAAATCTACAAAACCAGGAAAAATAATGTCGCTATTGCCACAAAATAAACAATGATATGGCACAAAACCAGGAAAAATATTATAACGGGTGCTATGAAATCTAGAAAAGAAACAATGATATGCCACTATGAACAAAACCAGGAAAAATAATGTTTCTATTGCCACAAAAGAAACAATGATATGGCACAATTCAATGGTTACTGCAATAACATATGTTAACATAAAAAAAATTCAACGCTTCAAGCATAGTTCATTAACATTTCTGGTACTGCATTGGAGAACAAAGATATATTAGTAGCATTAAAACACAAAAATGTGGAGGTTTCAAGCTTCTGATATTTTTCCAAATACGAAATGTCCAAACAAAAATAGGTTTGGGCTTTGTCACTCTGATTAAATTTTAACAACATTACAGTTGTTTCACTATACATCCGTTAAACATGTCTACCTCATTCTGTGGCATTCGTCACTTCAATTAAATTTACCAAAAATCATTGATTCTCATAAGCTAATGTCACTACATCAGCATTACTTCACTACATTAACAGCGTTTTCCGTTCACGTAACCATGTGTCACTGCCTCGTCCGTCACTTCATCTCTGTGTAGTCCTACCTCTCCCTGAACTACGTCACTGTGCTTTTTACGAATTGGTGTCACTGGTTCGATTTTATTACCCTTAAAGTTTTTATTTTTAGTTAATCAATGGATCATTCTAAACAATAGCAAGTGCAGGTTATTGACAAACAATCTACACTTTTAAGGAGACCACAGTCCCTACATTACTCATCACTAAAAGCCACTGTGAATTTATGTTTTAATCCACATTAACCTACAAATTTATCACTACTAATTTCACTGCTACAACAAGGCTTGATAAATTCAGTGACATCAAAAGAAATTTTTTCAGTGGCATAGGACTACGGATACAAAAAGATTTACCCTTTCTCATTCGTCTCTTCATCCGTGTCCGTCTCTGATTCGTGTGACTCAGTGTCACACCCATATTGTTGTTTGATCATCTTCATCGACGTAACAAGGATTTTCAGTAGCTACTCACAAACTGATAGAAGGTGGATTGGCTCCAATCCACAAACCGTGATTGATGAGTGGTAGGTGGGTTAGGTGCACCTCTCGCCCATCGGGAAGTAGTGAGGCTAGTCCCCTCCTGAATGAAGAAGTATTGGGCCCCCTTCCCGCGTATGTGCATTTATTTAGATTCTTTCTATTTTTTAATTCCCAACTTTATTGAAAAATCTCTCTGGAAAAATGCAATTCGTCGAAGAGATAAAAAGAAATAAATAAAAGAAAGAAAGGGCTTTCCAAATAAGAGAACTAATAAAACACTAAAAAATTATAAAGAAATGTCAGTTAGAACTAGAACTTGACTTCTTCCCCCATTTCTACTTTTCCTCTCTCCTTTTGTTTGTGCTTCCACCCTCATTCTACCCAAGGATTAATAATAATAAATGTAGAAAGGTGAGGTACTTTCCCCGGCATATGGAAAAAAAATCTAGGATGACGGCTTTCAAAAGACTAGTCGGGGACGGGGAGAGGAAGGCTCTCAAACCGAGCGAGACTAGAATGAGCGTGGGAATTAACACTATTCATATGATTTTCCTCGAATAGACAACTCCTCTTGAGAATCGAGAAAAATCAACGCGATTTGAACCATGAATTCTTTGTCCATTTTTGTTTTGATTTTTCTGTTTCCAGCGACAGATTGCGACAAGGTTGGAAGAAAAACAGATTTTTTTTAATATTTGCGTCCGATAGCCTTTGATTGTGCAGTTGGGATATCTGATTACGTAACAATCGTGAAGGATGTTTCTTGATTTTGAAAATTCATGGTTTCTAAAAAAAGAGAAGTCGTGAAAGGATGTTAGGTAGACAGATTTGGGAGAGCGCCTATTTTCTAATTGTCCTTGCAAACAATTAAGAAATTAACTTGTCCTTTTCTCCTATTATTTCACCTTTCTTGTCCTCGGGACCCTTCCCCCAAAAAATATGCCTGATGCGGAAGTTGAGCGTACTGCGTGTGTTTTTTCCCCCCTCTTTCCTCCTCTATTTTCAAACCCTTATATCTATTGATCTAGATTTCCAAACGCGGTGAAACATTCCCTGAATTTTTTATTTATTCATGCTCTTCGATTTGAGACTTGGTTCGGTATAATTAGATCATTTCATGAGATTCACCGTCGAAATTCACTCATTGAATATCCCCAAGTGAATCCAGCTTGATGGAGTGTCGGCAGTGAATTTCGAATAATAGTGAATTTCGACGATGGATTTTGAAAATCATTTGAATATGTTGAATGTGGTCACAAAATAAAGAGCATGAAAAAAATAAAAATAATTGTGAAATAATTTTCAAATTTGGAGTTTTAAATTGAGAGATATGTGTGTTTAAACAAATTGATGAGAGAGAAAGTGAGTTTTTTTTTTATGAGGAAATGCGTCAGAATAAAAAGAAAAAAATAATTTTGTCATTTATGCAAAAGTTGTCATTTTTCTTAATTGATGAAATGATTTTGTCTTTCTCCCCAAGTACCCCTAGATTTATTTACAGTTATACTTATATATAAATGCTACGACTGAATATCATTCAAAATATGTATATATACCCATAAGTATGCATGTTCCGATTACAGCGTTAGTCAAGTATATAGTATTTTATATGTGCATCTATGATAGCAAATTCATGTTATTAGGCTTGGAGCCTTGGACTAAGGTGCTAGAGTGACTCGAGAATTTTGTTTATAGAACACAACTCAAGTGGGCCAGGTGAATTCTGTTGGAAATAAAATTGTTGTTTTGATGATGATTCATCACTTATTTAGTTTTTCATTTAAACCCCATTGGTGGAGTGACATAACTAGTTGTTATAGTGCAAAGCAAAAGATGTCTAGAACTGAATGTGTAAGATTTACTAGATTCTGATCTTTGTATAAGTTAAATACACAAGCACTGTAATATAATAGGTTCAAAACTGAGAAACTGATTTTAGAAAATCCACTAAGTTTACAAATACAGCTAGCCGTTATCTGAAACTGAAAAAGGAAAGTTTGCTGAGGGGGAAAACTCAGTTGACTTGTCTAGATTAAAGAACTGAGAGTACAAACTCCGTTATGAAGATTGAAGAACTGAGGGTTCAAACTCAGTTGATGAAGACTAAAACCTGAGACTGTAAAGTTAGAATTCAGGTATGTCTGTGATGGCCTGAACTGACTTTATAGATCTTGTATGTAGACCAAAGATACATAAGGACAATGATATCGTAGAAGATATGAATTTATATGGTGTACTCTGATCTAGTTAAAAAAGATCATATGAATACGGGGTACTAAGTTTTGAAGAAGTGTAAAAACTCAGTTAACGCATTAAGAACTGAAAAACTCAGTTATGCCAGCTGAAAACTGACAAACCCCAAAACTCAGTTTCAAGATGAAGTCATCGAAGAATTGAAGAGATATCGGAACGTTGAAAAAGGAAGCATCTTATTGGATGAAGGTCTGACATGTCAGAAAGGATATATGACATATCTGACATATAGCCGTTGGTAGCTACAAGGATTCAAATTCAAACATTGGAAAAACCCGTATAAATAGATCACATTTACTTCAAGAAGAAGTGCAGAGTTCTAAGGATTAATTCATAGTGAAAGTTCAAGAATAAGGGGGAAAGAACAAGTTTTTGAACTCCAGATATATATATATATATATATATATATATATATATTCAAGATCAAGAAATCTTCTAAGTGTTTAAAGCATTCAAGAATGCATCTAGATCTACAACACTTGAAGAAACTTAGAGCTATTGTATTGATTATAAACATCCAGAAGAAAAAGCTCACACAAGTTGAATCATTCACTTGATTCAAGTCTCAACTTTTATTTTATCAAAGGTTAGACCGTGAAACACCATGATGGTGTGACTGACAGTTGAGTTGCAGTCAGGAAGACTGTGTTTGTGTGATGAGCTGGTGAAGAGGCAATTCAACCCTTCATGGATCAGTGGAGCAGACTTAGTGATACAGCAATTCTACCTGTTAAGGACTGAGGCTCGGTGATTGTGAAGCTAGGGAATAGTCAAGGACAATCGTTTTGCATTTATTTTCTCTCTTTTAACTGTAACCTCAAGAAGGATAACACCACCTGGAACCTCTATATGCTTTGTGTTATTTACTTTACGCACTTTACTTGCTGCATTTATTATTGTGATTGATTATTTACTTTATCTTTGAATAATCCATCATAAGTACAAACTCAGCTAACACCCGTTACTGAGTCAACACAACATATTTCACAACAAACTGATAACTGAAGTTTTAATAAAAGGCTTTAAAAATATTTTCCGCTGCCGGTTAACTCAGCTTGAGCAAAAGTCGGTTTGACTTACACTCAGCCTTGTTAGCTTAACTCCACACAAGTTTCTAACTGAACCTTGTTTTGTTCAAGTTTTAGTTTTTGGTGACAAGTTTATTCACCCCCCCTCTCTAAACTTGTGTATAGCCTTTTCTCTGGGACCAACAAGTTCTTATTTTACGTAAATGCTAAAGTGTGTTTTTATTAAAGTATTTTAATTGAATATTATATATATATATATATATATATATATATATATATATATATATATATATATATATATATATATAATATGTATCTTGTTAAAATGATTCAATAATTCCCTCGGTTTAAAGATAATAACTCATTAAAACAAATCACGTACAAATTAATGACATTGCATGTCCCATCTTGGTCACATGGTACCATACTACCCGCTTTGCGTAGTATGGTATATCGTATATCTACCTTCCCGCTTCGGTGGCACTGCTTGTCCCTGCTTGCTTTATTGCTTGATGGACCCGCCGAGGGTTTCACAGTCGGGTTGGCTGCGCGTCGGGCCTGTGACGGAAACTGTGGGACCTGAGACAAGTGGGCTCTCCGAATCCCCAGGAGATTGGGTTTCGGAAGGACGGACTCCAATACAAAAATTACTTGTTGTGGATATAAGGTGAGTGAAATAGGATTCATAAGGCAGAGACTATCGTATCAGCTGTATCATTTTCTAGTAAAGGTACATGAGGAATTGACAGACTTGCCTGTACTTACTTGACTAGTAAATGGTGAACAAAACATGGACAAGTAATCTCTCGCTTGAATTATTCGTATATACATGACATGAATCTTTCTAAGTGTGAAAATATTAATTCGTTAATGACTTTAAGACTTGGTATAACATATATATACTATAAACTTGTTTTTTTAAGTGTAACACTCTCACACACGGCTCATACCAGCATTTTGCTGACGACTCTGTTTCTATTTCTTTTGTTTTTTTGTTCGTGTTTTTTTCGTTTTCTTTTATAAATAAACCAGGTAGTGCATCCAGAGAAAAGCAAAAAAGGTGACCGACGAGAATGGTTAAAAGGTGTAGCTGATAATACTCATGGCATGAGATGACGAAGACCACACTATGCATTTCTTTTAGATGGTTAAAATTACGGTATTCTTAAATGTTGTACTCTCTTTAACAAAATGAATAAATGTAGAAATGTAGTTTTATTTATAGATCAATAAAACATTGGGGTTTAGTGAAGTAATTGTGATAACATCGCAGACTGCTCCTTGAATCCATCTGCCCGCTTCCTTATATTGTTGAATTCTTAGATTGTGAGATATAAAAAATGGATGTCAAAGAATGTCCATCTAGACAAGGAAATTTGTACGCAACAGCCAGAGAGGTTTATACAATCAGGTCAAGAACAGAAAGTCTACAAGTTCTTGAGATCCATTTTTGAGTTGAAGCAAGCCTTCAGGTTATAGAACCGAAAATTAGATGAGTCTATCAAATCACATGTCTTAGAATAAAGTATTGATGAACCTTGTATATAAGAAAATCAATAAAGGAAAATTGTCTTATTTTTTATTTTCAGTTTTGCACGTAGATGGCATCCTACTCATCGGGAAAGATGTAAAAACATTGTCCGAAGTCAAAATTTACATAGCAAAGCGATGAGGGTCAAAGTAAGCCTCGCCACGTGTCATCTTTATATTGGCTAACTATTAATTGAAGACAGATAATTAATAAGTAGTAAAGACCAGGAGCCTCAAGTTTAACTAAAGAAGCGGAACTGGACCCCAGGTGGGAGGTCAGCACAGCCCTTCTTAACTTACCACCGCAGGTCGGCTCGATAAGAGTGAAGGTCGGGTAACGCAGTACAGGTCGAGATGGCCTAGGTGGTTCGACGCAGGTCGGCCAGAACCTTCTTTATTCGTATTTGGCATACGTTCTTAATAACATTGGATAGACATGGAAGGAATCCTATGGCATAATGACATTGATCTTTTAAATATGTCTATAATCATCACCAAATAATAGGGATATGCACGTGATTATCCTTAGGGACTAAGAATATGAATCCTTGTAGAACAAGGAAAAAGGATGAGACGTCCTGTATATAAACAACCCTAAGGAACTACGAAAGACTTGATTCCTGAAACATAACAGGATATGTAGGGAACTTGGAAAGATACGGTAATGGATCCCGTGATCAAGTTAATGGCAAGAACAAATAATCACCCAAAAACCATCCTCGTTTTTATTCTTCTTGATTTATGCCCTTGATTCAATTATCCCGGAGTTTAAACGGCCTGGATTTATTCATTGATGAGATCCCAAAAAAGATTGTCAAATGGCATTCCACCATTCAGATTTGCTTGAAGGAGGGCCTTCTACCGCCTCGGATTTATTCGTTGTTCGGCACGACATCATATTTGGACTTTGAGCGAATCTTCATATAAGACCGAGCTCGGCTCAAGATTATAATTGGAGCTCTCTTGATCTAATCTTTCTACGACCGAGCACGGCTCGGCATCATAATTGGAGACATCTCTCTTGAGTGAATCTTCTATAAGACCGAGATTGGCTCGGCATCATATTTAGAACTCATTTGAGTGAATCTTCTATAAGACCGAGCGCGGCTCGGCAACATATTTGGAGCTCTCTTGAGCGATTCTTCTATAAGTCCGAGCTCGGCTCGGCATCATATTTGGAGCTCTCTGGAGCGAATCTTGTATAAGACCGAGCTCGGCTCGGGATCATATTTGGAGATCTCTCGAGCGAATATTTTATTAGACCGAGCTCGGCTCGGGATCACATTTGGAGCTCTCTCGAGCGAATCTTTTATAAGACCGAGCTCGGCTCGGAATCATATTTAGAGCTCACCTAGAGTAAATCTTTTATATACGAGCTCTTCTGCTCTCCATATACGAACTCTGCAACTCTCCAAGTACGAGCTCTCTTACTATACGCTCTCCATTAACGAGCTCTTCACTATGAGCTCACCATCAACAAGATCTCTTATACAAGCTCTCCATCAGCGGCTCTTCATTACGAGGTCGTCATCAACATGGGATTTCACTAACTAACAATAAGTACGTCCACTTAATAGCACGGAACCACAAGACCGTCTGCTTAATAGCGTGGCACCATAAGCCTGACTCCAGCTCGGCATCATGTTTGGAACTCCCCTCGAGCGAATTTTCTATAAGTCCGATTCCAGCACGACATCATAAATGGACTGACAATTGAGCTTCGAAGGTCGGACTCAGCAAAAAATTATAAGTCAAATGGACTGACAAACTAAGCTCCGCACATCGGACTCATCAGAAAATTATAAGTCGGCGGGGGATCGATAAATCGAACTCTGCGCAGTCGAGATAAATCGAATTGAGCACTGCAGGTCAGGATCAAAAAGTTTGCGAAGGAAAAACCTCTTATTACTGCAGGTCAGATAAATCAAACTGAGGTCTGTAGGTCAGATTCATAAAGTTTTCAAAGGACAAACTTCCCAAGTCTACAGGACAGATAAATTGGAACTGAGCTTTGCAGGTTAGACTCAAAAAGTTTGCAAAGGACAAACTTCATATACTATAGTTCGGATAAATCAAACTGAGGTCTGCAGGTCAGATTCAGAAAGTTTGCAAAGGACAAACTTCCCAAGTCTTTAAGATAGATACATTTGAATTGAGGTCTCTAGGCCAGACTCAGAAAGTTTGCAAAGGACAAACTCCTTAAAGTTTGTAGTACAAACTAGCTGAGGTCCGCAGGTTGGCCTCAGTCGAATTAAAACAAAGTTTGCAATGGACAAACTCATTAAAGTTTGTAGGACGAACTAACTGAGCTCTGCAGGCCGGACTCAATCAAAATTATTAGGTCTGCAAAGCAGACCAACTAAGCTCCTCTTGAACTGAGCTCTGCAAGTCAGACTCACCAAGTTTGCAACAATCAAACTTCTTAAGTCTGAATGGCAAACTTCAAATTGCAGAGCCGTGCAAGTAAATTTCAGAGGCAAAAAATCTATACACTCTACAAAGTATGCCATCCAAAAAACTATAAGTTAATGCATGACATACTGGGGAGCTAGACACCATACTACGGATCAGAGTACTTCAGGTAAATGCTGAAAATAAAATTAAGGCAAGAGAACTTGAAAAAATTTCCATATATTAAAACTTCGTACATAAAAAAATTGGAAGCTTTTCTCCAAAGTCTACTGGACAGACTCCAAAGTTCGAGCTCCTCAGACTCGAAAGCTTCAGCTCCACATGGCGGACCTGAAAAGTTTGCATAAGTTTGAAGGATGGACATCAACTTTCAGAACTCCGCAGGTCGGACTCAACAAAGTTTGCAGGTCAGACTCATCGAATTGAGCTCCGCTGATCCGGCTCACCAAGTTTGGAGGACAAACTCGCCCAGTTAGCCGGACAGACAAAGTATGAGCTCTCTAGCTCAGCCTCCGTAAAGTTTGTAGACTAAACTTCCTTAGTTCGTAGACGAACTCAAACCGACCATTGCAGATCAGATTTGTCAGAAAACCAGTCCGCAGGACGGACTTGAGCAATAATCCACAAGACGGATCCAAATTAAGTTTGCGGGACAAAGTTAATTCGTAGATGAACTAAACCTAGCTCCACAGTTCAGACTCCTAAGAAAGAAAGTCCGCGGGACGGATTTAAATTCATAGCACTGGTTGTCAGGCTCAATGCGTTTGCAAAGCTGTGCTCCGCTGGTCGGACTAACTCTAAACAGCCAGTCTACAGGTCAGACTCGCGAAAGTCCGCATGTCGGATAAATATTTCGGGCTCCACATGTCAGGCTCGCTTACTTTGCGAATTAAATTTCCTAAGTCACCTAAGGGACCCGAGCTAAGCTCCGTAGGTCGGGCTCGTAAAAAAGACAATGAAACAGAACCGAAATACAAGTTCACAAACTTAAAAAGCATGAAGGGCTGAGTTCTACCAAGACTCTGTAGTAGGAGTAAGATTCTTCACAGAAGCATTGGCCTGGGGCAGTTCGGCAGGAGCAATTGAAGCGTATAAACCGGCATGCAGGAACTAAACAAAGAGCTGTAGCATGGCGAGAAGAATATTTAGTCACGATGTCTACCCCTCCCTAGAACTCCTTCAGACGAGCTTCACATGCCGTACCCATGTCAAGTTTATACAAAGCCCTGTAAGGAAAACCTCCAAAGTACAATTGAAGAAGCGAGACTTACATATTTTATGGCCTTAAAGCCGGCATCAACCAACTGCTGATCGGACAACTGATTCGACGGGGGTTATAAAGCTCCAAACACGTTCTCAAAAACCTTTCCACTTTATAAGACGTAGGCACGAATAGCGGCGTAATATAACAAGAACTCTTCCACCTGGCAGAGTAGATCCTTGTAAAATTCTACGAGTCTAGATGATAGTGGTGGAACAACACCTCTAACAGATCTGACCTCACAACGAGTAGTTTAGTCAGATCTGGAGGGTTTACGATGAGGGTTGAAGTAAGCCTCACCACGTGTCATCTTTATATTGGCTAACCATTAATTGAAGACAGAGAATTAATAAGTAGTAAAGGCCAAGAGCCTCAAGTTTAACTAAATAAGCCGACCAAAACCCTAGGTGGGAGGTCAGCTCGGCCCTTCTTAACTTACCACCGCAAGTCGGTTCGGTAAGAGTGAAGGTCGGGTAACGTAGTATATGTCGAGATGGCCTAGGGGGTTCAACACAGGTCGGCCAGAACCTTCTTTATTCGTATTTGGCACACGTGCTTAATAAAATCGGATAGACATGGAAAGAATCCTATGACATAATGACATTGATCTTGTTATTTAAATATGTCTATAATTATCCCTAAATTATAGGGATATGCACGTTATTATCCTTAGGGACTAAAAATACGAATCCTTGTAGAACAAGGAAAGGGATGAGACGTCCCCTATATAAACAACCCTATGGAACTACGAAATACTTGATTCCTGAAACATAACAGGATACGTAGGCAACTTGGGAAGATACCCAACCTCAATCTAAAAATCACCCAAAAAACCATCCCTCGTTCATATTCTTCTTGATTTATACCCTTGATTCAATTATCTCTAGATTAAACGGCCCGGATTTATTTATAGACGAGATCCAGCATCGTCACAAACAATTCAAAGTGGAAGACTTGGAAGAAGCTAACTATGTTCTTAGAATGCAAATAAGTCAAGATCGCAAGATACAGCTGTGTCTCAAACGTCTTATATTGATAAGATGATATTGCATTGTAGAATGAAAAATTCCGCTAAAGGTTTCCTCTAAACTCATTATTCTATTACGGAATTGAACCACACAACCCAACTAAAATGTACTACTTCTGTCCTAAAATATAAATGCATTTTAACTTTTTGGTTTTTTTTCCAATAATGTAAGTCTATTTAAAAAACCAATGAAACATTTATTACAATTTTCTATTTTTATCCCTCATTTATTATGTACTCGCTCACCTGTTTTTATCTACTTTGCATTAATAACGATACCAAACGCCATTTTAGATATGTTTTTTATAAAAATTAATGACACATAACTCATTTAACCAACTTTCTTAGTTTGTGTTAAAAATCCAAACGGATTACATTTTAGGACGGAGGTAGTATATTGGAACGTATTACTCCCACTATCCCAAAATATAAGTCATCCTAGAGTTTTCACATAGATTAACAAAGTGGTTAAAATCATTAATGTATGGTTAAAGTACCTAATTTACCCTTTGACTACCATAAATGGAACAGTTGTAAAATAAATAAATGTGGTTGGATTGATATAAATTAGGGTTAGACGAGGAAAAATGTTAAAAATATGCTTTTTTGGTATTATGAATGACTTATTTTATATAATAAAATATAAAATCTAGGATGACTTATATTTTGAAAATGAGGGAATACTCTGGAAAATGGTAAAGAAACAAACTCTATGAGCACCTTAGCACCGTAAGATATTACGGGACCAATGAGAAATAATTATCAAAGTAAAAGATATGCAAACCAAAGTTAGACTGGGGTGAGTGTAGCACTCGGTCCTTAAGACGATATTGCGCTGCTACGGTATTTACGTTTTTCGCAATTATCTCCCAAGATACAATAGTTTTACATTCGACAAACAACCACTACAATTGAATCGAAGCAACGAACTTATTAGTGTCTCGCATTCGCTTTTACAATACTATATATGCAAATGTTTAGTGTTTGAAATACGTATATTGTTCATTTCCATTTTGTAGGGAACTTATATATATCAGAATGTTCCTTACATTCATGAACCTCAGTTATGACTTACAATAATGAATTTCATGTATGTTATCAATATTCATGAACCTTTTACTGACATTATCTTATCTAATGCCTTTATGCAAAATTCATGAATTGGATTTTTCCACGCAAGCAAGAACACTAAATTCGAGTATTAATTTCTCATTCATCCATTATCAAATTTTAGTGATTCAACCCCTTAAACAAATTGAGTAATTCATATTTTCATCAATTTCTGCTGGTAAGTAGACTTTATGATACAACAAACTCTTATTAATTGATAATAGAGCATATCCGAAATTAATCTCGTAGTGGATTTCTCAACGTAATTTTTACAAACCTATTGGTATTTTCCTCGAAATCTCCAACAATTTAAGACTCTCACTGTAACATTTTTGCTCAATTAACACTGATATATGTTTTAATATGATGTCACTAAAAACGTCCTTATTAGTTACGCTTTGATTTTAAGCTGATTACAATCGAAAGAAACATAAGTTTCTTGATGGTAAATCCGCACACTGTGAATACCCTTATTTTCACTTAGATCGAAACACCCGCGTTTCAAAGTATAATTATAACGGGTAAAACACAAATAATTTTTTTACTGTAAGGTTTCCTGAGGCCAAGAAAAATTCAATCACAAACGAATTTTGTTCAATACAAATCTGCAGATGGTGGTGTGTGAGGACAATTAGCATGACATGCATCTATGGTAGAATAGCAAAGAGGACTTTCTAACTTGCAGCACCACATATCATTTCCTTCTACGTGCATTTTAACACAGAAATAAATAACTATTTTTTGCTCTGGATTTTGAATATTGGCTTTAATATCATTCATTTCTTTTTCTGAATTCCCGCTATCAAAATCACGACCTGCACACAATTATAAAAAAAAGTTAAAAAATGCAGATTCTAAAAAATAAATAAATGGAATAGTTTAAAAAAATAAATAAATGGAATCAAAAAATTTGTATTTGTTTTATAGAGTAAAAAAAAAATCCTCATAATTAATCATGTAACGTGGATTAATTAGTGTTTTAACCACATCATAATTGAAATTTTCTTAATTTTGAAAACACATCAGAAAAATTCATCAAAAATTTTGCCATGTTAGCGGTGTTAGAGGACAAAAGTTGGAAAGAAAAAGAAAAAAACAAATCCGAGTAAATGAGATTAAAATTGCAAGTAAAGATACTAATTGTGCACCCGTTGATAAAAATTTATGCACCCGATAAAAAAGGGTGCTTTATTTACAACACACTTATTCTATCCATATACCCTATTGTTTGTAATA
This sequence comes from Gentiana macrophylla, assembly GCA_026214975.1. Classification (NCBI taxonomy): domain Eukaryota; kingdom Viridiplantae; phylum Streptophyta; class Magnoliopsida; order Gentianales; family Gentianaceae; genus Gentiana; species Gentiana macrophylla. Next base: position 62,434,565 of record CM047808.1, on the reverse strand, counting down.
AATAAAAATCTTTTGATATACCACACCATTTATGATCCGGGTTCCGCATTCTGCACATACACCACATTTAGATTATGGAATAAAAACAAAAAAACACTTTTACCAATGGAATTTTACTACTACCAACTTTATAATTACTGCTTCCGTTTCAATTTATCTGAGGCAGTTGTCAAAATCACGCATACTAAGAAAGTGAGTGAATGCATTGACTTTAAAATAAAATGACTAAATAGTCCCTAAGTATAATTAATGTTGCATTTTATTTTATCTATTATATTGCAATAAATAAGGGTAAAACAAGGAAAAGTATAATAAATGTTACATTGGAAATGCCATTGCCTCAAATAAAATGGAACAAATTATTTTGGCAACTGCCTCAGATAAATTGGAACGGATGGAGTAATACTTACACCCCAAAGCTATTGACAACAAATTTCAACCCCTACAAATGCTCATAACCGAGGGAAATCAATATCGCCAAGGCGAAGAAATGCCTGCCAAGCCAATTTATACTGGTGTGACAAATTTACCCTTCTCTTCTATTTTTGAGGGCCACAAAAGTCACGCTTCTTCCTTCTTCCTGCTTTAATATGTTTCCCATGGCTGGGTTTCAACTCCATGTAAACCCAGATCTCTCTTTCACATCAATAATCCCAACTTTTAACCTTCTCATTATCGGCTCAGTATGAAGCCCAAAGAACATCCCACCTACATCACATACCTGACCCGAAATGTGTGCAAGTATTTTACACCACAAATTTACGAGAACGATGAATCCCGGATCTGATATATATGACCAAAAAACAAAAGCTCCACATCGCTTAACCGATTGCCAAGCGGGTAGATATAACTGAAGCATGTGTTTTAACTTTCTTTGACGAGATGCCTGTTGGAAGTAGCACCCGAAAGACAATTTATGTAATTGTTTTTATATTAAATAAATAATAGATTTTATTTCATCTTATTATTTGCTTTGTGCTTATATTTAATACACTACTGAAAACTCCAAGTCATATAATATGTAGCCATATAACTTAGTGTGTGTCACACATGAGGATTAAGTTTACGGTGATACACTTGAACTATTAGTCCGTGGTGAACTTAATCAAAGTATGGGGTCTATTGATTAAACCACCATTAATGCGCCCAGAACACTTAATGGTGTGGCCGTCTTATCTATACCGTCGATATTGGTTATCTATGTGGGGCATTTATATATGATGTAGTCATATAGGAAGGAACCGATTTAATCTGCATTTCTCATATAATTCCGTGATTGAGAAATCTCATTGAATCACAAAATGATCATATATGGATTAACCTTAATCCCTGAAGTGAGTGCATACTCCTACTGGTTTCAAGATAGGGTTTGATGTGTTCGTTAAGGAATGCTAAGAGGCGCGGTCCGAATCACTTTCACGATGGCACTATTCTAAAATGAGTGAGAAGTGTGTGTCTCACAGACATGGAATCCATTCCTTCTTGCGGGAAGTAGAAAGACAATCCCCGTATTTGTTAATCCTAGAAACTGATCGATCCGCGGAGTTCGTATTGGTTATGAACTAATTGATCACTAGTGGGTTAATGGTAAATAAGAATAAGATGTATTGAAGAAGGTTTACGCAAATAATCCCGCTTCATTACAGATAGTCTATGGAGGGTTCGTTTGAATGTAAGGTTTATATCAATGGACACTTATCGACTCGACGTTTTGAGAATAAGTTATATTTATATTGATAGAGTTCAGTTTCGGATTTATGGTGGCGTATTTCTGGAATTAATGAGTTGAGTAGAAATATTCTGTACGATGAATATTTTATTCAATTTATTGTAGAGCTCTCTTGTTATATGAGTCCATGGTCCCTGTGTTGTCTCCTAACACGCGAGTGTTTTCTCATTTTATGGAACCTCGAGAATAAATTATATAGTTGGTCTATTTAATGAATATGCAATATTATTTATTTGGTAAATAATATGTAAGATAGAAAAGACATTTTTTATTAAAACAATGACTTAAAGGTGGCGCCCCAATGTGAGAAAATTAGAAAAAGAAATTTTCCTATATTATGTCACATGTGTAATTAGTTAATTATTTATTTGTTAGATAATTAATAGAAAAGAGATAAGAGATTGATTTTGTGGGAATTATCTCTTATTTTATGGAAAATATCTTATGGGAATAGGTAATTGTGGTGTGAAAATGATAACTCTCTTTTTACAAGTTATTTTCCTATATAAAGAGAGTTCCTCCCAACACAATATATACATAAAATTGTGCCACTTATTACCAAAATAGAAGAGAAAAATTAGTTTCTTGTTCTAGTCATTAAGAGAAGAAAAACCTAGGGTTTTTCTTGGGCATATTCGAGGAGGTTCTACGGCGAGGATCGACGTCCACCAGTCGTCGCTATGAGATACAATCCGAAATATTGCGGCTTTTCCCCTTGGTCGATTGCTTCTCCCTCTCCATTTGGTGAATCATATATTAACCTTCTCATAGTTATATTATTTATTTATGTGGATCTTATCGTGGTAAAATCGCATGCGAATTTATTCGTAGCTTCCGCCGTGCAAGATCGAGTGTCTCGATCGGTGCAGTGAATCAGATCTGACGATCCAATTATGGATCGGATCCGGATTCGGGTTTTTATATATCTAGCATGTGGTATCAGAGCAAGGTTAAAACAATTTTGCGATCTTGATTGCATAATTAATTAATAAGGAGTGAAATTGAATAATATTGCATCTTTTATATTTTTTTATATATAAATGCGTGGTTGAATGATTTGGTTGTTTGAGATGGGTGGGGTTGGTACTTGTTTACCGTTAGATCTATTATAAACCCAATTTTTCTGGGCATAGGAAATTATGTAATTTATTTGTTGTAATTTAATTTCCTAGTAGCTAGAATAATTATGGAATCGGCGGCCCTGTTGTATTTAATTATTCTTCAAAGAACAACAACAACTAGTAGCAGTGACACAGTGGTCAAGGAGCTGAAACACAATCCTGAGGACACGAGTTTGACTCCCCATGACGCGTAATTTTTCATGAAATTTTCTGGAAAATTGTTTTGTCGAAGAAAAAAAGGTGTAGCTAGAGGGAATCGAACCCAGGTTGCCATTGAAGAAGAAGGAAGCCTACACCAACTCAGCTAGATGACTTTTGATGAGGACTTGGATCAGAAAATTAATAAAGATACACAGCGGCGGCGGCGGCAGTGATTTAATTAGATAATTAGTAAACCTCTTGGACGTAGGTTTTATTCATTTATTTTGTTTATATATTAGATATTAAGTACCAATCATCCATCTCGATGGTTTATTTTTAGCTGTTATTTTCTTTTATGATTATTAATGTGATATAACCATGTCATGCATCATATTCATGAATTCCACTCCTAGCATATGCATACATGTAGAAAATTAATATTGACATTAATTAGACATGTATGAACATGATAATCAATTTAGATTAAAAATAAATTAAATTAATTAAAGGAAACGGAATTTTATCGGGATATAAAATTCACATGATAAACTTAATTTATGGATCTAAAATTCTTTGAGGATTTAATTATGTAGTGTTTACATAAATAGAATTTTAATAATCAAAATTTTGGAAAATCGTGAAAAGATTGGACACTAACTAGACGGTATTTGGAACCGATAAGTTGGTGATTGCATTTTATGATTTATTGCTTTTGATTATTGGAAAATTCTAAGATCCTAAATTTTTATCAGGACAACATTAGGACTATAAAATTCTTTGGTGAATTTTAATTGTGTAGTGTCTACACAAAAGATTTTCTAAATAATCGATAAATTGGAAGATCATGAATATAGTGTCACTAGTTAGACGGTGTTAGGAACCGATAAACTAGTGGGAGCTTTAAATTTGTGATTTATTGTTTTTCGATTTGGTGTAGTGTCTACACAATGATTTTATAAATCCGAGAAATTGGAAAGTCGTGAATAAGTGCACTAGTTAGACGGTATTTGGAACCGATGAACTAGTGGGAGGATTAATTTAAATATTCATGATTTATTGTTTTTCGGATTGTAAATAAATTCTGAAAATCCTAAAAAACTACCTAATTTTCAAAATAACGAGTGGGAGCGGGGAATGTGACAACCGACCCCATGGCCTCTACTGTTGGCACAAGCACATGAGAGAAGGGTGACGCCTCGAGCCGCTTTGATTACGGCCCCCTGGGGATGGCCTTCACCCCTATCAAAATTCAAGGCTTGGTCTCCGAAAGGATAGGATTTTAGGTACACCTCGAATCACTGACCGACCCTACGGCGGTATACTCGGGGCGTACTTTGAGATTTGAAAGAGTTGGTCACACTCAAAAGGATATTTTTGGAAATATCTTGGCTGAAAAAGGAAGGTAATCAACAGTTAAGTAAAATATGTCTGATTCTTAATGGTTAATTGTTGAGAGAGATTGTATCAATTTAATCGTCGTTATGCTGATACCGACCCTGCGGCGGCAGTATGATGTGAGATTAAATCCTTGGAATGGTAGGATAAACTACATGCATGACATCATGTTTATTATTCCTAAAGTCATATTTTGTTGTGATGTATGATTTGATTTATATTTCTGTCATAATTTATTTTACAACTACATATCATCTCAAGGTGACTAAACTGCTTAAGTAATTAAAATTGACTGATGATGACTTCGTAAAAGTGGAAAAGTAACAAGAACGTTGAACTCAATAATCGAGAATGCAAATTAATTTTTTTAGAAAAGGATGTTCCTCTTGAGCCTACAAACTTAAGTGACATAAATAAGTAGGTCACTGCTGTCACTTATGTTAAACGGGAGACAAATTAAAATTAGTTCAAAGATCACGAGAATGATTTGGTATCAATCTCACTAGACATCCCATAGTTCACGAGTAGTGTCTACTCAAATGAACTGCTAGTTCTTGGCCATTTCCTTTAAAGAAAGCCAAGAATATGAAGGTAAACGTCTACAAGTATACATCATCTAAACTTAATAAGTTAAAGGCAAAACCAAAATATTAATAAAAGAAAATAAAAGATAAGGAAAGTGATTTCGGATCACTAACCTATGAATTCTTAATGACTTTCTTAACCGGGATTATAACCTGGAAGCTAAGTTCTTTTGTAACAAGATAGCTAGGCATTAATGATTAAAGAGTAGACAACGGGCAGTTATTTCAGCTGAGATAGTGGGAGTGATATAAGGAAATAAATTTCGGATTTTAATCCTTGAATATCGCAGAAATTTAATTTCTGTTTTCAGATTCGTTGGAACAAATGGATTCACTTTCAAATCGATAACATAGTTGCATTAAAGAGAGTGAATATGACATTTGTAGCACGAATCTGGGACTCGGACTTTTGTCTGATAAAGTCAGAACCACTAAAGTAATGCTGCAAGGTATATGTAACACATAATAAACTATTAAGACAAATAGTTTACGTATTTAGATAAACGATTCTTCAGCATCTATTAATTAGTGCATTTATCCTAAAGAAAAGATCTGATGACTGGCTAAGGGTGATTATCTCCGAGTCAAAAAACACTATCTCAAAGGAAAACTGACTAAATAACCTTTCAATTAGGAAAGGGTAATAAAGCTAAAGAAGTATCATAGCTTGTTCATATTGACCTTTGGGGTCTTATGAAGATACGAGCTAGTGGGAGTTTTTGAGTAGTGGACAATTTGTCTGATAGCTGCTCGAAACACCAATTAGTTTATCTGAATATCTTGAGGTTTTTCTGATATTACCAGAGAATAGAGTATTCCATGCTCAGATATAGGCAATAGCATAGTATTTGGAACTGATGCTCGGCCTACCTCCAAGTGAAACGATTTCACTGAGAGGATAAACCATGTATTGTCTTGTATAGTTATTGACATGCTACATTACACTACTTAAATCAATTAAGATGTTAGTTGCAAAATAACGGTTTACATTATTATGTAATAACGAGAAGTCTACCTAGAAGGTGCTTATGAATTCGTGGATAAAGAGTAAAGTACCTTTACTCCACTTCCGCAAATAGAGGTATTTAGCACTAGTGCTTGAAGGTAGGACTGGAGATTTTGCATACACGTTCAGATAGTTACTGTTCGGGAAATATCTTAATGGAATGAGTAAAGGTTGGTTATAAGACTCTTAAGATCGGATAGTTACGGTTACACTGTTGTGTCCTTTCTAAAAGAATGTTTAAATAACAACCTTAGACCTTGAAGTCATGTGTACTCAAGGAGTTACCATCGATTTAATCGGACCACATTCAACATTGGTTGTTGGGTATTACGCTGATAAATACTACTACACCAGAACAGAATATCAATCCACCCAAATGCAGTGGGAGTATGGTTTAACCATTAACCTAGTGTGATCATGTAGACTTTACAGTCTGCTGGGGGTAATTGATAACCTATGGTCTTTTATAAAGACTGTATAGGATTCCGATAAAAGAGGTTGGTTTAAAGCCATAAAACCTGTAAATGGAGTCTTGGTGCTCCAATTCTGTTCACAATCTTGTAGAACCTCCTGAGTGTCTCAGGCCCAATGCGAGTAATTGGATCTACGTGGAAAAGAGTCGAATGAATGAGCAAGTTTATCTTTCTAGGCAAAGCCAAGTGGTCTAGGGGTAATTCCCTGAGAAGTAGATAGTTCAATAGGGGTGATGCCCTGAACTCTCTCACTATTCATCCTTGCTTGACTCCATGGAAAGCAGAAATATTACCAGGGGTGATGCCCTGAAACTTTCTTGCCGTACAACGGAGCTTGAATTCATACGGAACAGAAGGGGTTTTAGCTTAAAGTCAATGGCAGATTGACTGCCTATGCTTATATCCGTTGGTGGATTAAAGCAAACCTCTAGGTCAGTAAAATCCATATGTTTGAAATATGTGGGCTTGACCAGAATAATGGTAAGTCTTTTGTAGACTGGAGAATCAAAACTGGTAAAGTAGTAGACGTTAGTGTTAATGAAAGATAACACTGCAACAGTTGGAAACAACATATATATGTTATCTTAAGTCAGGAGCTGACAAGCCAAACTTCTCTGAACCAGAGAAGTGGACTATATTCTTAGAAATCGATTCGGTCGAATTCATGAGAACAAGTTGTGGCCGTATCCCATCCATCTTATTGTTAAGATGATGATGCATTTTCGAATGCTTGATTCAACGAGAGGTTTCCTACCCAACCCCTCACGGAATAATTCTCTCAAATCTTCGGATATAGAGAAAATGAGATAAGTTCTCTTTTGGATAGATAATGTTAGATTATTAAAAGTCAATTGTAATCAAATCTTGGATTCGAGTATTGACAGCAGTATAATGCATCCTTAAGTATTTTTAGAGAATGAGGAATCATATGCTTGTGTATTCGGGTGTAAACCTGAGTGTTGTTGACTACACTGATTCTGTTTCTTGTCGGATTAAGGATGATCGTGAATATATCTCAGGCTCAGTGTTTACTCATAGCTTGAAGCAATCCAGCACTGCCAATTTGACTCTGTTAGTCGAAAACATAGCAACTTTTGGAGCATCTAAAGAGGCAGTATGGCTTGAGAAGTTTTTTGTTGGATCGGGAAGTGATTCCAAGTCTCGATGAGCCGATACCATTTTACTGTGAAAACAGTTGAGAGGTAGCTTATGCAAAGGATCTTCACAATCACAAGAGGATAAAAGCATATTGATGGAGAGTACCACCAGATCAGACAGACCATGCATAGATGTGATGTATTGGTCCTAATGATTGCCCCGAGCTGACAACCTAGCTGATCAATTTACCAAGACGAATGGCATCTAATGTCACTGATAAGCGATTGGCAGGTATGAGATTGAGAGATATGTCTCATCTGCTTTAGATCAAGTGGGAGAATGTTGTGGATTGATAGAATAAGAGTGTGGTGTTGTGGTGCCTTAAAAACAATTGTTGCTTGTCTTTACGGGCAAGTGAGAAATTGTTGGATCTAGTGCCCGAAATACAATTGTTCCTTGTCTATATGGGCAAGTGGGAGATTGTTGGAAGTAGCGGCCGAAATACAATTTATGTAATTGTTTATATATTTAATAAATGATAGATTTTATTTCATCTTATTATTTTGCTTTGTGCTTATATTTAATACACAACTGAAAACCCCAAGTCGTATCATATGTAGCCATATAACTTAGTGTGTGTCACACATGGGATTAAGTTTATGGTGATACACTTGAACTATTAGTCCGTGGTGAACTTAATTAAAGTATGGGGTCTATTGATTAAACCACCATTAATGCGCCCAGCACACTTTATGGTGTGGCCGTCTTATCCGGACCGTCGATATTGGTTATCTAAGTATGATGTAGTCATTTGGACTGGACCGATTTAATCAGCATTTCTCATATAATTCCGTGATTGAGGAATCTCATCGAATCACAAGATGATCATATATGGATTAACCTTAATCCTGAAGTGATTGCATACTCCTACTGGTTTCAGGATAGGGTTTGATGTGTTCGTTAAGGATCGCTAAGAGGCGCTGTCCGAATCACTTTCACGTTGGCACTATTCTGAAATGAGTGAGAAGTGTGTGTCACACATATATGGAATCCATTCCTTCCTGCGGGAAGTAGAAAGACAATCCCCTTATTTGTTAATCCTAGAAACTGATCGATGTGCGGAGTTCGTTTTGGTTATGAACTAATTGATCACTAGTGGGTTAATGGTAAATAAGGATAAGATGTATTGAAGAAGGTTTACAGAAATAATCCTGCTTCATTACGAATAGTCTATGGAGGGTTAGTTTGTATGTAATGATTATATCAATGGACACTTATCGACTCGACATTTTGAGAATAAGTTATATCTATAATCGATAGTGTTCAGTTTCTGATTTATGGTGGCATAATTCCGGAATTAATGAGTTGACTAGAAATATTATGAACGATGAATATTTTATTAAATTTATTGTAGCTACTAGTTATAGGTCCATGGTCCCCAGGTTGGCACCTAACACATGAGTGTTTTCTCGTTTTATGGAACCTCGAGAATAAATTAAATAGTTGGTCAATTTAATTAATATACAATATTATTTATTTGGTAAATAATATGTAAGATAGAAAAGACATTTTCTATTAAAATAATGACTTAAAGGTGGCGCCCCAATGTGAGAAAATTAGGAAAAGAAATTTTCCTAGATTATGTCACATGTGTATTTAGTTAATTATTTATTTGTTAGATAATTAATAGAAAAGAGATAAGAGATTGATTTTTTGGGAATTATCTCTTATTTTATGGCAAATATCTTTTCCTTATAGGAATAGGTAATTGTGGTGTGAAAAACATAACTCTCTCTTGACTAGTTATTTTCCTATATAAAGAGAGTTCCTCTCCACACAATACATACACAAAATTTTGCCACTTATTACCAAAATAGAAGAGTAAAATTAGTTTCTTGTTTAAGTCATTAAGAGAAGAAAAACCTAGGGTTTTTCTTGGGCATATTCGAGAAGGTTCTACGGCGAGGATCGACGTCCACCAGTCGTCACTAGGAGATACAATCCGGAAGACTGCGGCTTCTCCCCTTGGTCGATTGCTTCTCCTCTCCTTTTGGTAAATTATTAACCTTCTCATAGTTATATTATTTATTTATGTGGATCATATCGTTATAAATCGCATGCAAATTTATTCGTAGCTTCCGCTGTGCAAGATCGAGTGTCTCGATCGGTGCTGTGAATCAGATCTGATGATCCAATTATAGATCGGGTTCGGATTTGGGTTTATATATATCTAGCAAGGCCAACTTTGAAGTTGGGATCGGGAAAGAATTTGGGAGTTCTGATACAGGGCATGAATGCTGGTGATTTTGACATGAATATTTGATTCACTGTTCCATGTACAGTGTACTCCCTGAAGTAATCCAATGATTCACCTTTATTGTTCAATTAATTATTTTATGAAATTTGATTCATTTTTCTAGGAGATCAATAGCTTCATTGTTGAATTGGATGGACATTAAAGTATTAAATTTTGAGAGGACTGAATTTGAAGTTAAACCTATCAGGAAAAAAAGACACTAGAGTTCTGATGATGATGTTGATGATTAAATATGGAGTTGATGATTAAAAATGGAGTTGATGAACAAAAGTAGGGTTTGATGAATGAAGAACTAGAATGAAAAAATTCTATGCTAGTTTGATGAATAAAAGTAGGGTATGATGAATGAAGAATGAAGATGAAAAAATTCTACGCTAGTTTGATGAAGATGATAATATGATATGTAGATGAAGTTATCATGATATAAAAGCAAGGAACCTTTTTGTAATATGTTTTTGGAATGGAAATAGGATAAAAATGGGGTGTGTAAGTAGTTTTGGCAAAATTGTAATTAAGTATGTTATGCAAGTAAATAAATAAAAATATTGTAATTTAAGAGTTGTGCAAAAGTATATTTGGATTATTAGGTGTGGTGTAGTGTGTATAGTGGTGTAAGGATAGATTAGGTAGGGTGAAAATAATAAGCCCCTAAAAGAAATACAAAATACTCTTCTCAAAATAAAGAATAAAACGCGTTTAGGTTCTCAAAATCGATTCAATATTAGTCTTTTTTTAATCATTTGACAGAAAGGATAAACCAAATATGATCCCTCAAAAAATCTAAGGGGAATTGAAAATATATATCTTTCGGTAAAAATTGTTTGTTTTGTATTCCTTTATTTTTAATTCTTACAAGTATAACCACGTCAAAATACTCAGTAGGACGGACAATTTGACATTCAACACGAAATATAATGTCATGAGGCCGGGTTATTTTTCATTGACGCCGGACTAAAATAACACGTCCTGAATAACTTTTCTCACTCGGCCGAGCTAAAAATTCCGCATATATATATATATATATATATATATATATATATATATATTTTTTTTTTTGCAAATTGCCTGACACTAAAGAAGTCAACACCATTTTTACGAAACCATTTTCCTCCACCTTTTTTTCTTCTTCCTCCTTCCCCCATCAAACCACCGGCCGACATAAGAACATGGTGGAAAATTAGTTCCACAATATACATTACAGACCCAAACCCGTCGTCTCTTCTCTTCATCCCTCCCTCTCCTCAATTTATGTCAATTTGCAGACCCAGACCCGTCTTATTCATCATCTACAATATGTTTGTTCTTCAGCAAATTTCAAGTTTAGACTTCGACCTTCTGCATTTGGTTCTCCAGTCCGTCAAACATTAGTTAGTTTTATGTAATTTAGTTCGAATATTCCAGAAAGAAGAATCAACTGGTGGAGAAATTCATGAAGAAATTTGGCTCTGTAAATTGTCATATAATGAGGAAGAAATTTGGGTCTGTAAATTTCCATATATTTAGGAAGAAGCATAAGGGAGGAAGAGAGGAGGGACTTTCCGGTGATGATTAATTTTTTTTTCAGAGGGGAAGGGGTGGATGAATCGGATGTAGTCCGGCTTAATGAAAATGTTGTTGACCGGATTTTTTTTAAATGAATCCTAATTGCGTAAACTAGTTAAAGAAAAAAATTAAAAGAAAATATACCGGCCTTGAATTTTAGCCTGGCTATGTGGAAAATTTTGCCCGGCCTTAGGAAAAACTAGCCCGGCTTCTTACAAACATATCCCGGCCCGATTAGAAAATAACCCATCCATGTGGGATTTTTGACGTGGTGATGATGGTATGAATTAAAAATAAGGGTATAAACAAAAAGCTATTTTATCTGAAGGTATATTTTTTGAATTTCTGTCCCGATTAAACGGAGCCTGTCTCAATTAAACTAATAATTAAATCATCTACCTATCAATATAATAGGCTTCTATTGACACAATGTTTTTACTTCTAGCATCACACTCACTCCCGGCACTCTTTAAAATTAATTCAAGCACCACAATAATTTTTTTTTTTACTTCAAGCAGCATAAAAAAATTGACAAAATTACTTCCCATACCTTAAAAATAAAATTGAGTCCTTTGATAATTAAAATAAAATATTATAATCCTTTCTCAATCTAATACAATCATCTAATTCACAATCATTAACCTATATCCATAACAATCCACAAATTTAATCTCATCCAAATCATCAACATTAACCCAAACACTACAACCTTCTTCATCTTCTTCATCAAAATTCATTTCTTCACTCAAAAAAAAAAAAAAAAAAAAAAAAATCGCAAACCCATTTTCTTCATCCTTTTCTACACACCATTCATCCACAATCTACACACATTCATATTTTTTCTACACATCTTCATCTCCTTCATCATCTCAAAATATATTTATTTTATACACACCTTCAACTTCTTCATCACATCTAAAGCTTCATAATTAAAAATCTTGATTTTTATTTCAGAACTTGAAATAGGTGAATGTGTTAACCTATTACAACATTAAGAACATGTAAAACCATGATTTGTGGAGACAAATCATGTTTTTATGCTGTTTTCGAAGCAAGATAAGGTTGTTCTGGTGTTTTAGAACGTTGTCAAGCGCTTGTTTCTGATACTAGCAACGTTGGCAACACATACGTTTTATGTAAATATAAACGTCATAACTGTCAACAATACAAATATATAAACAACGTCGGAGCAGAATTTTAAGTCAGCCTGATTGACGTTCTAAATGTATAAACAACATTAGAGTAATTGACGTTACGCGAACGTCAGCCACACTAGCGTTGTCTTGCTATTACAACGCCAGGCCTATCGACGTTCCAACATTTGCCCGAGGTTTTCAGATTACTTATAACATCAGTTGTCCTGGCGTTTTTAGCACCAAACCAACGTCAGTGCATGTGATGTTACTTGCTACCAGTCATCCTCATCACAAATGCAGGAACGATCTTCCCAACGGAAAAAAAACAAAAACCAACCATTAAAACCCTCGATTTCTACCAAATTATTAGCGAATATCTTAAAAACAAGATACATACGTGATTTGTTTCAAATTTATATTCTTCTTAGCTTGATTTTTGCAACCAATGCTTCAATTAGTGGTTTTCGGCGGAATACTTATCTTCCCCGGCGAAATACTTGTCTTCTCCGGCGAATTCTTTTAGGTTATGTTTTTGTTATGATTCAACTGAAAAAAAAAGAGGGAAGTTAGTATTAAAATGTAGAGGGAAGTAAGTATTATGTTAAAATGGATTGGATAAATGAATTAAAGTGTGTTAAAATATTAAAATATGTTATTTATAATTTATAAAAGCTGAGGGACTATAGTGTATATTTTTTGAAAATTATTAAATGGATGTGGTGCCTTGAGTGATTTGGTGGTGTAGTGAAGTGAATAAAAAATAATAAAATGAAGAGTGCCTATAATAATATCGTGATGTCAATAGAAACCGCATCTATATCTTCATTTAGTCATTTGTAACCATTTCCATTTGGCATGGACAAGCTCATATGAAAAGTCCACCAAAGCCCGAATTAGAAGGCTTCATATACAAGCTGGATTTATTGGATTTAATTTCTCCTATTTGTGATGAGCTTTTATTTTCTCGTTGAATTATTTTGTTTATTAGGCTTTTTATTTTTTTATTAGATATTTTATATTATATTAAATAATAATCCCAATCCCCAACGTAGAGAAGAGGAACACAGCTTTTGTGAAGACTTTGGCAATTTCAATCGACTTTTACATCATCGCTGTAGACTTTCACTTCTTTGTTCGCTCTAGGGTTTTCTTTCACCAACAACTCAATTCTTTTCTATTTTCTGCAATTCAATAAGGTATTCTGGATTATTTCTTGTGCGTTTGCATAATGATGATGATTTGTAGCAAAATCTTCTTTCCCGGTTAAAGCATTGTAAATCCATAAATCTAACAAATGTGTGATCGAATTCATTTTCCTCCTCGTTTAAGCTTGGGTATCACTTTATTTTATGTTTAAATCGATTCAGAATTAGAAAATCAATCTAATCTCCACTACAGGTTTTTAGGTTAATTATCTAGCTAATCACCATAATTTACGCCAAGACTGTTGTTTGGGTGAAATTAGAAGTGCTAAACAAAAATTTCTATCGGATCGTCTACCCTAGGGATCACTGTTGTGAGAATTAGACGTTCTATGTTTAAAATTATACCGGTTTTCTTAATACCTAGCTTGAAATTGGGTTTTTCGGCTAGTTAATGCCGTCAGTTCACCGACTTCTGGCGGTTGTCAGAAGTGTAATTCTGATTTGAGGATAATTAGTGGTGGTTGTCTGATGAGAGTCAAATTGGATATCATTTAGGATGTGATTATACCCTGTTTATACCTCGTTTATACATTCCCGGAGACATTTGGTTGTGTTTTGATGTGTTTTACACCATTGTTTGCATTTATGAGACCTAGGACGTAATGTTCGAAAATCCTGTTGTTTTTCGGTGTTTTGATGCATTCTCGGTGTCCCTATTGTCCTGCAAGGGTTATGTGTAGTATTTTTTTTGATTACATACATGAATTAGGTGTTCAAGATGACCGGAAGACGAGTTATAAGGGTTGGAAGGTTTGCCCGAAGCTTAAATGTTCAAACGGATCAAAATTCGTTGGTATTACAACCTTGGCATCACATCATCTGCATTTTGATCCATATTAGAGGCATTTTTTGGGCTGGACATCCGCATGCAAGTTTTATACAATTGAATTATCTTTCCAGTGCATTTTGAATCACTTGATTTGGAGGTCTACACACAAAGTTATGGCTGATTTACTGAAGATGTCTCAGCAGGTGGACGCCTATGGTTTGACAGGGGGACACCTACGAGATTAGGGACACCCCTAACAGAGCATTTGGTATGTGCACACCTAAAAATTTGGTAGGTGGACGCCTACCATTACTGAGAGTGGGGAATTTGGCTTACTCCTTGGTGCACGGCTATCGTTTTGGTAGGTGTGCACCTACAGACCTTTACACCCAATTGCACCCTTCATTATAAATACTCATTTTTTGCAATTAGGTCATCTTCCCAACTCTTTCTTCGACCATTTATCTGCTTTTTTCAGCATTTCACTTTGTTTAGCTTAGATTTTGTACATATTTAGTGTAAAATAGGTTTATTTTGTTGTAATTCAAGATCGATGCTACTAGGCTATTGTTATTTCAGTTTGGATTTCGTTATCGGTTCCGGTGTTCTTCATCTCGATATCCGGTAATTTCGATTTATTTTTGCTTTAGATCTTGATTCTTGTTACTTTTATTGATTATTTATTGTATTTTGTAGTTAGATTGAGTAGATAATCGTTTTATAGCCGTGTTATGCGATAATCTTAAAAATATAACCCTAGTTTTTTATGTGGTGTTCTTGATGTTTGATTAGGTGATTCTAGATGTGTTTGTAGTTCTAGAACTTAATCTTGATCACTTTTGTTGAATTGGACACTCGATAATTGTATTACACGTATCATCTTTATAGATGTATTTTGCGAGAGGGTACGGGAACCAGGGTCATAGAATCACCCTGTAAAACCGACTTAGTTGTTTAGATTCGGTTTCGTGTGTGAGGTTTGTATCAAGTTGTTGAGAGTTTCATTGAACGTAGACTGTGTTAGATCACTTAAATCCGGTAAGAGGACTGTTGAACCTGACATAGGAGGGTAGATTATTGTATGGTGTCTATTCTCGGAATTAGGAAACAACACCCTATGAATGACATCTAGAAGATTTAAGTAGTTCATGAACACTTATAAACTTATAACTTGGATATGTGATTATTAGATTGGATCATAGCTCGGCTATAGCTTTTATATAGTTTTCATTATTTGTTTTTATAGTAGTTTTGAAGAACCGGTGATCCGACAAATCACCATGTTCAATAATAGTGTTGACCTAAACTAGGAACGACACTGGCTTTGATACTTAACCAGATTCCCTGTGGGATACGATCTTGCTCGCCATTTATAGTACAATCGACTCGGTACCCTGCCGGTTAGAGTTGGCATTGCTGTAAAATGGCCATCAAGATTTTTGGTGCCGTTGCCAGAGAATCATGTTAATATCTTGTAAGTTAGTCAACTTCTAAGGATTAGGTCATTTTTCTATGTATAGTTTGTGTTCTTTCTAGTTGTTGGAGTGTCACGCCACCTACTTTGGTAGTGGTATTGACTACTTACCTTGATTGTGTTTGTGTTGTATCCCTGTTGCAGTGAATGGATCCATAGGGCAATTATGGCTGTTGGTCCCTTGAAAAGACTTTTGTTAAGTTTAGAAGGAGGGTTGAATAAACTTAACACTCAAAACTTTTTGGAGTTTACAAACTCAGCATTGTCAATAGTTTGCTGACATTCACCAGTCTACTGACTATTGAAACTATTGAATCTATTGCAGGTGAATAAATTAAATTAAGCCTTGTTACTAGTTGTTTAAAGATGATACTAAGTATTAGATACTCAATAGTGTAAAGGTGTGTGATTCCAGCAGATAGTGCAGCAGATTGATATCATAAACATGCAAATAAAGTAAAGTGTAGAAAGTAAATGCAGTAAAGTAGAGTAGGCAAGTTTTATAGTGGTTCCAGGTGGTGTAATCCAATCAGTCCACTATTCTCCTATGATGTTGGAGGAAATTCACTAGTGTCTTTTGAGGTAGCAGTTGAAAAAGTCTCTAAGATGTTTGCCCTTAACCAATGACTATGGCTTCACAAACTGAATACTAAGAACATGTAGAATTGCTGCTCCTAATAATCCACTAGTCCTTGAAGGGTAGGATTGCCTCGTCACCAGCTCCACCACAAAAAAAAACAATACTTGACACTTCAGCAGTGCTTCTCTGTCTTCATTTTTCTTCTTAAAAAGAAGGGGTTCAATCAAGTAAGTGATTCAGCTTCAGCAAGCTATGATCAGGATGATAAGATCAGCAGCTTGTAATCTTCAAGTGTGCATATGGTTAATACTTGAGTGCAGAAACACTTGAAGAAGATTCTTGATCACTATGTTAAAGCTCATATAAGTTTAGCAGGGTAAAATTGTTCTTGCTCGATATTGCTTGTTCTTGGTCAAAAATACTTAGTACATTCTCCTTGTAATCTGAATCAGGAATCCTCTATTTATAGGTGTGAATCCTGTGATTTGAATTTGAATTTCAAATTCAACCGTTATAGAATTTTCTGATTATTCTTGAAATTCCCTCTACTGTACTATAATGACACTGTCAGTGTCCTTCTGACATTCAGTCTGTCAACCAATGAGATAAATCCTTTTTGATTTGGCTCTAAAATCCTTACAACGTCCCTTTTATCCTAGCCATTGATTGACTGATTAATCCAATGTGTGTAAGTCATCCTTATCCATTTGATCTTTCAAGAAAAACTTGGATTAAATAGATTTTTACACTCAGTAGATACCTGTTATATCAGTCTGCTGATGTACATGTATGGTCACCTGACTTTTAGTCAGCTGTGTTTTATAAACACCTCAGCTGACTGCTTCTCATCTAACTTTTGATTATGAAGTTAGAGTACAACATTTTAAATATAACCATGTTCCATTCACCACTTTACTTATATGGAACTTATACCTTCTACATAAGGTATGTGATCAGTTTAGGTCATCACAGACATCCCTAAATTCGAATCCCATATCCTTGACTTTTAATAAAAAGTTTGAACTCTTATCCTTCATTACTAAGTTGAAACCCTCAGCCTACAATCTTTAACAGGTCCTAGACACTCTACTGAACACCTAACCTAGATAGGCCTGCTAAACAGGTTAGCTGGCCTCTTTACAATCCTTGTTTGATCAAACTTATACAAAAATCAAACTCTAGTAAACCTATACATTCAATCTGGATATCTTTTTGCCTTTACCCTATAACAGCTAGTCTGGAACTCATCATTAAAACTAAAACATGTTCAACAATGGCTCATTTCCCTACTCATTCGGAGGTTATGATTTCGGTGTTATAGGTTATGGAACACAACCATTTTATCAGTCCGACCCATACACCGCATCATATGGAAATGAGTAGGGGAATGTCCGAAGTTATGTTGATCAAAAACCCAATACTCTTCCACCTCCACCTTAAGAATCAAAGACTTACATAGAAAAAAAGATTGAGCAACTTACATAAATGATCCAAAAGACTTCTCGAGAGTTTTGTAATGGCATCGCAACAATGCAAATAACCATACGGAACTTGGAACATCAAGTGCAGCAACTGATCGAGAGAGAGGAGGTTGAGATGAGAGAATGTGAAACTTTGGTAAAAGTCACACTAGAGGAATGCTACGAGGATGGTATGAATCTTGTTTCCATTGAATCATCTATTTCATCTTCGTTTAGCCCTACTATTATACCTATGGGGGTGCACCAAATTGAGTTTATTGTTGATATTGAGCCTACTTGTTATTACTTGGTGATTGAGGCGTTATTAGTTGGGATATATTTTTGTTTAGGGAAAGTGATTTCATTGTTCTGTGTGATGGAATCATTGAACCAATCGTGGTGGTGGGGATTGAGCCCCATATTTCTCGTATTTCATTTTCAAGGGATGCTCACTTCCTTTGATTTTGGTAGGGAGAAGAAATGGTTTGCTCTTCTTTGGTATAGCTACCTTTCATTTTGGTAGGGAGAAGCAACGGTTTGCTCTTCTTTGGTATAGCTATCCTTGACATAGTTCGTGGTAGAAAGTCGAGCTGAGGACTTTAAACTTTGAATGTATTTTTATTTCTTTTCTTTCCCCTCGTGTATCACTATATTTCTTTAGTTTATAGTATGATACATCGGGTAAGTTGTGTTGTAATATAACCCGAAGAAGTGTGTATCAGGAGGGCTAGTGAGGTGTTTTTGGTGTTTTGGTTTTTGATAAGTTGTGGTGATCCGTTTAGTTTCGATTCTTTATCTCCGTGCCTGTTTATTCTTGGATGTTATGTTGTTGTCAATATTAGCACAGTACCCTGGGAGGGCATTTACGGATGCCACGTGATCGTACCTCTCGCCTTTCACCGGTTGTAAGCTAAAATCTTCTACTATTATCATTCATGTTTTGTTTTAAAGTAGGGGTGGTTGGCTTAGATTCAATGTTTTGTTTTCATATCGCATTTGAGTTATAGTTAGAGTTTGTTATCCCTTTAGTGTAAAATGAGTCTGCATTTTCAAGAATTGTGATGACTTTTACATTGGTTTTGATACATTGAGCCTTCGGTATTGTTTTGTTAAACATATAGTGAGTATATGTATGCATTTCATTTGAGTAGGGATCTTGTATTAAGGAATGGAATAGTTCTATCATGTTAGCTTTGACTTCATGAATCACCTTGACTAGTGAACGATTCTGGTAGTTCATAATGACCCGTTACCCAGAACTTATATGATTAACCTCGAGGCGAAATAGAAAGGTCGGTCCAGGTTAAGTAGGGGATGCCGGTTATGGAATTTATTTGACCCGATTAGAGCCAAATGCCATCCCTTATATGTACATCTTTAGCTCCCCATCTAAGGCTTTTCTACGGAGGTTAGACTGCCACCTGAACTAGTTGTTCATTATTTTGCTCATAATTACTGGTGCCCTTAGCCTTTATTTCACTCCACGTTTCTTTGATCATCTTGCAAGATTGAGCTTGATGTTTTTACATTTTCTGATTGAAGTGTGAGGTGATTGTGTAATGTATCTCTCGAGTAGTGTTGTTAAAAACGAGTATATCCCGGAGAAGGTGGAATTATGTGCCTTTTCGGCTTTTGGTCGTTTTTGTGTTTTTGAAAAAAAGAAAGAAAAAAAAGTAGAGAAAAAAATGAGAATAACAAGAGAAAAAAAGAAGAATAAAAGTTGTGTGTATATATATATATATATATATATAAGTGTTCATGGAATGGCAATTTTAGGATTTGAATTTTGTTGTTGTGATATTGGTGATGGGTACTTCTTCTAATCTAGTATGAAGAAGGAGATGTTGTTATGTTCTGTAGCAGTTTGTTCCTGGTTGACGAGCCTAGGTACTAACTAGACCTAGATGTGACGTACCTCTCCAGCTTGAGGATTGATGTGGAGAAGATGAAGGTTGGCTGAATTATAGGTTGAAGCATGGTTGATGGTTTGTACTATTCAGGTGAGCATCCTTATTAGGAGTTGATTCTTCCGTTGCTACGATGGGAAGAGCTTATGGTTTGTGTATTTTTGGTTTGATTAAGCTCACTTGCAGTTCTAATTTCAATTTTATCGTAAATATCCATTTTGTTAGCACTGACCCTAACCTAACATTAAAACCTTTCAAGTCCTATCGGACCTTACTACTCTTTGATTGACCATGATTAGTAGAGATGTTTATGAAGTATAAGCCTATGGTGTAACCTCAGTACATTATATGTCTATAATCTAAAACGGTCGTAGGTGACGAATGTTGAAGAAGCTATACCCAGTTTATACCTCGTTTTATATGTTTCTGAAGACATTTGGTTGTGTTTTTATGTATTTTACACCATGGTCTGTATTTACGAGACCTAGGACGTAATGTCCTAAAATCTCACTATCTCCGGTGTTTTGATGCATTCTCGGTCACCCTAGTATCTTGTAGGGGTTACATGTAGTATTTGTTGTGATTATTTATTGGAATTATGGGTTCGAGATGACCGAAAGGCGAGTTACGAGCATTGGAACTATTGAAATAATATCCTAAACCCAATCGGGTTGGACCGGATCCGACCGAGTCGGGTCATTTCTAGTATTTCTTTATGTTTATACGTATGATAAATGGCTTTCTGTTATTTTATATTTGTTAATTTAAAGGACCAATTACAATATTGTTATATGATAACGTCCCTAGTGTCAAACTGTGATAGATAAATCATAATAGTGATTATGGTTTATTAGATCTCGATTCACGTTAAATGGTTTGATACTTCAATGTCTCTAGTCATATGTACTGTCAAACAGAACATTGATAGTACGTATTGGACGTCTTCTATCTTATGAAGGTAGGGATAGATCTCATCTATCAAAATGTATGGACACATGGACTATACGTGGATGTGTATTAGAGAATGCATACGTTAGACTGACCCACTTACTTTATTAAGTGTCGCACTATGTGACGGTTGTGTGAGTATCCTACGACCGGATTCTTCATGACATTACAGTGTGGATTGTCATTCTTTGACACTATTGAGGTTTCCCCTAGCCATGGGGGATAATGCGGTAGTGATTGGGTTTGATACTGAAGCATGCGTTTGAATCATGTTGCTCGTCCGGAAATCGCGTATCCTAATAGTAGGAGTAAATATCCGAAAAGGCCCTCTTATAAGAAATGTCTTATTCTCGAAAGTCTTCGCAAAGAGGAAAGTGTGTTACTTCGAGATGTAGGATATCTCGATTATAAGATACGGTCGTTAATGTTTGACACTCAAGATACGACTATTAGATATTCTTACAGCGATATGATTCTATTTACACGGTAACCGTTTCACATGAAAGGTAGTAGTCATTACATTTGGCTCTTCCGATGATTGGGGGTCATGGCATGTTGCTAGACGCTATCCATGATCGTTAGGTATGAAGGGTATTTTAGTCAATGCACTTTATACCTACGACCAACATATTCGGAAGCCTATCAAGTCACACACATAAGAACATCTAGCCAGATTAAAATGCGGTTTCTGATACCCAAATAAGGAAACTTTTTATCTCGAGTATAAAGTGATAAATTAATATTGTGGTTTTTATTTATTACGAATCAATATAATACAAGATATTAATTATATTGATTAATTTAATATATATATATATATATATATATATATATATATATATATATATATATATATATATATATATATATATATACTAATAATAACCCGTGCACATGCACGGGACGTTTAGATTATATAAATTCAAAAGATAGAATAATGAAAATTGTGACACACTGCAATCATTAAGCGACGATAAAAAGAAAAATGAAACATCTTGTCTTGTTCATATGTTTCCAAAACAAAACGTAAATGAAATAATTACAATGTTTAATCTTGTCAGCATCCGCCAACCTATTCAAATTAAAGCACGACCTAAAATTAACAGTTGAGGCATTGTAATGAGTTAAAAAGGTATATTGCCATTAAATCAATTACAATAATAATATTAAAAAAACTTGTTACGTTTTGTACATTTTTTTTTCTTGAATGCGTTTGAAAGCATGAGCATAGGCCTCACCCCAATCCACTTTCAGCACAAATGCAGTTTCTGGTGGGTCCGTAGAATCTGACGTTGTTGGAGCGTGTAGAACGAATGTGTATGAGTTTCCCAATAATCTTTGTATTCGTTGCTCGAAACGTCGATGTCCATCATCCTATCATCCATATAGATTTTAATTTTACCTTTTCTAAAAATAGACTTACAATTTGAAATGTAATTTGATGAAAAAGCTGCTTAAATCACCGTTTTCATATTTTTCTGTAGGGACGAAGGTGTAGAGTGGAGAAGAAACTCAGCCCCTCCACCAGTCAAGCATATTGTCAAAGGACCAGTTACGTCTGTTATACGTGTTTGAACGCGATATCTACATAAAAACAGAGTATGTAAAAATATTGTTATAATATAGAGTGTAATAAATAAGAGTAGAAAATGGTTATTTACCTCACGACGGAGGGGACAATGTCGCTGCATGTAAAACACACGTTATTTCCATTGCAGTCATGCACCTCCGTTTTACATTCCTCGCACGACTCGTGGAACATGTTATCAGTATTTATACTTTCAATAACACCCACTATGCGAAAATATTTCACCTGTCATGTCAAATTGTTAGTTATGCTAGATTAGTGAGATTGAATAGATACAAAAAAACACAATAACAATTAATATTTCTTTTAAAAAAGACATTACATTAGGCACGTATTTGAAATCTGATATTTGAATCACCCTTGCATTTGCAATCAGAAGTGTGTTGGTAGGGTTGTGTGCTGACCGTCTTACCCATCCAACCAGGTGCTTAGCACAATTGTTTTTGTCATACCAATCATGTTATATTACATGATTATTTGAAAGAAAAAGATAATATGTATTACTAATTTTTATGTTTATCGTGAATTCAGATTAACTATACCATGTAAGCACAGAATTGCATAATCCCAGATCATCACCGGCATAAAACTTGGTGAACTGTGTTGTGCATAGAGTTGTTCCTATAATGCAAACAATCATGAGCATTAATGATTTTGTAAGATGACGCTGACATTTACACTATATTAGTCATACCTTTATAGTTAGTCACAGACAAACCACATGCAAGTAAGACGTTGCCTTCACATATTCGAAAACCCTCTCCAAATGCGAACTCTCCCCACAGTGTCATTCGCACGAACATCATCCTGGTTTTATGAAGGGTGTGGAATATGTTATAGGTAATTGTTACGAACAATAGTAATATTGAATAAGCAATAAAAAATGTTAACATCATACATGTGTAATTTAAAACTTACGTCTTATCCACGATGACAATTTCACGCTTTGGATCGGCGGTTTTAGGGTATTCGCCGGGATGTACGGAGAAAACTAAGCAAACAACATCTGTAAATTAAAAATAAGATAAGTTTCGGTGAACATGACATATAACCATTAGTGTTTAGCGAATAGCGTACCAATTAATTGATATTTTTCGTGCGTTTCCAATTGAATGGTGGAAAGCCTCCTTAACGTGTACTTGAATTTAGGGATGCCTTCACAAATATTCATCTCTAGAATCCTCGTGGCCTTAGTGAAAAGTAGCTCATATTTTGCCTTTGCAATATGATACCCCGACCTACGTGGGATAACGCTTACACCGGAGAAAGCATATACATTTCCTTCAACTAATTCTTTAACAAAGTAACTCATACATGTCAGGTCTTTAATAAATCCCTGCATCACAAATTTCTACAAAAGGATCAAGTATTAGACTATTTTTTCAAGTATGGTAAATAAATTGTTTAAAAATGTGTGAAATATGTCCTTACATCTTTATCAATGCACAATGTGTACAATCCTCTTAGGTATCGGTTAATCACCCTGAATAATCGAACCTTAATGACCCAATCATGTCTCCCAGGGCGTAGTGAACCCAGATGTGCAAAATGCATTTTTTCTTCTGAGCAGCACATCGTCAATCATGATAGATGTATAAGTTTAACAATGCGTTCGAATGGAATTACTTACAATTGAACATAGATAAAAAAGTAAGTAATAGCATAAAAGTTGTGTTTTATTCCCACATTCATAAAACAAATGAAACCAATAGTACATTAGTGAAAAGACATGTAAATAAAAATGAATATTGTGTTATATTACAATGTTAATGTATTAAATGATACGAAAGGGAAAACAACCATACACAAATGCAGTTCGTCCTATAAGTCAAATACTTCACGATAAACTATATTTTGCGTGTAATTCCATGGGTCACCATCTTTGTTAACTACCAGAAGCTTTAGACCTGAGGGTGCGGTGACACGGGAGATTGCCACGTATAGCTGGCCATGTGAAAACGCCGGATTCGGAAGGTATACACCTACGTTTTTCAATGTCTGACCTTGACTCTTATTGATTTTCATAGAAAAGGCCAACCTTAATGGGAACTGTCTTCTTTTTATGGGAAACGGTGAATGGGTGTCTTGTGGTGTCAATGTGATTCGAGGAATAAGTACTTTATCACCCACATTTGACCCTCTTAAAATCCGTGCTTCTATTACCCTATCACCTAGCCGTGTAACTTGAAGTCGCGTTCCATTACACATACCTTGTAATTGATTCAAATTTCGCAATAGGATCACCGGTGCTCCTTCTTTGAGCTCTAAACAATGACTTGGTATTCCTGGAAAATCTAACGAGTTGAGGTATTCTGGTGGATTTATGTTGTGTTCGACGTCATCTCGATCGATGGGAGAGATAGTGTCGGACTCATGTACTATGCGGCCGGCTCCGGAATGGCAGCCAACATCATTTCATTTAATTTACTGACATCACTATTTTTTGGTGCAAGTATTGAATGATCTTTTAAGTAAGTTGTATCGTTGTAACGTTCTGAAAGATTCGGGTATGTGAAGTCAATCAACTCGCGCAATGCGTTATCACCATTCCTAATCAAAAACCTATCCGGTATTTGAACCCAGTTTGTTTCACCAATATCAGACAATGATATGGACCGAACATTTCCATCACCAATTGACAAAATCCATTTTCAGAAATCATGAAGTTGTTGCCGTGTTGTTGTTGATATATTATTGGAAAATACATGCATGTTTCTCATCAGACGTAATACCCGGCAATCTCTCCAAAGATTAGATTGCGTAATTGTGGCCTACACAGTGGCTTCTCGTCTTCCCTTAGGAACAACATGCAATGTTTGTCTGAAGTCACCCCCAAGAACAAACAATTTCCCACCGAAAGGCCGTCTTTGGTCAAAACCAGGTGAATGTTTCAAGATATCCAAAAATGTCTTATGCACTGCTTCGAAACCATATCGGTGCATCATAGGCGCTCATCCCATATAATCATAGACGATTCATGAATTAGTTCAGCCAAATCAGAGTTACAGTTTGTATGGCATGTTGAGGAATCATCTAACCTTAAAGGAATCTTGAAGCGTGAATGTCTTTGTCCGTCCTCTGGTAAGAGTAATGCGGAAATGCGAAGAAGCGACGAGATAATACAACTTTTTCTTCAGATCCAAGCTTAGCGATCAAAGTTCTCCACAAATATGTTTTACCCGTACCCTCACTCCCACAAACAAAGAACTAACCGCCTAATTTATGTTCAAATCAATGAACAATCTCATTAAATGTTTGCAATTGTTCTTCGTTTAATCCTGAATGCAAGCGCTCAAACAATTCAGTCACTGTAATAGGGTCATAGTCTAATTCTTCCCTAATAAGTGCATTTCTTGAAACACTGCAAGCATGACGTGACGGCATTGGCATAGGAGGAAATTCACATAGTGAGTGACCATTCGTATTCAATATCTTTTCTATCTCTAATAATCCAATGTTCTGCAATTCATCATCACTAACACTCATTGTTGAATTTTGCATGCCTCGTCGAAGTCTATATCGGATATCTTCTGTTAGACTTCTCCAGTGTTTTAACTATAAATTTAAAGGTTCAGTAACTTCTGAGAACATCAACATCATGCAGAACATGCTCCGTAACTTCCCAGAAGATGCCCACTCACTTGCTTCAGTTAGAGCCAAATCTCATTCGTTGTCATCCTCTAGAAGACCAAGAGCAACACATGCTGATCTGAATGTTGGATGAAGTATACCGTCAATAGTTATAAGGTGATCAAAATTTTGTGCCCCTTTTACTTTATATAACAGCATTCGAAGATAATAACGTTCCCCTGATGTTGGTTGTGCATAAGGCAACCTTCCAATGCATTTATGTGTTTGTCTTCGGGTCCACATCTTCATAGAATTATTCCATACCCATCTTGTTGGGAACTCTACATAGGTCAGTGATCGAGCATCTGCGTTAGTCCTGTTGACCTCAAACCATTTTGTGAGCATTGTTTCATGAATGAGCTCACGATTGACAACATTAAACATGCTATCTTCATTTCTAAAACTAACCCATTGATGATTAGGCAGATGGAATTCCAATCTTAAAACAGCTGGATACTATTTTTGTAGGTCAAATTCGTATATTCTCCAGGCAGCCTCTATAGCTGATATGTATCTACAGTCCAAATATTCTCGAATTTCATTGACATGTACATTGTTGGGTTGTCCATTAGGGTCTCTATTGCTTCTGTTGTCCATAATTAACACATTTGCCCGATCCGACCCTTTAGACATATATTTGTAAATATACTTGGTTAGCTTCGGATGTGCAACTTTTTCAACATTCACATGCGCTTCGAGACTAAGCAATAAAATTGGAGTGTAAGGAACAACCCACTGATTATTGAATGTAAATCCATTTATCGTAACATGTTTTGAAGGATCGTCCCTACGTCTGTACACAACAAATCCATCTGCAGTAACGGTGGTTTGCTGGCAAAATTTCTTAGGGTAATGCTTGGAACATTTTCCATCCACCATACATGGTGCATTTGGGTAAGAATATCCACATGGTCCATGAAGCATAAATTTCACAACATGATCATAAAGAAGAGGGTCGGATTCTTTATCCGGGAGTTCTGCACTTATCAATTCATCAATATCTTCAACAGTGGTGGGTTTATCCTCATTGACGAATGTTAGAGCAATATGTGTGTGGGGCAATCCACGTTTTTGGAATTCAATTACGGAAAAATCTGCAAAGATAATGAAATCTTTTATAAAATAAATAAATCTAAGGCATAACATTAGAATAAATACGTGTAATACATTCTTTAATAAGTGAACATGTATTACCAGCTTGTACTCTGCCAAATAAATGCTTCTTTTTTAGCTCATCCATTAACCGTTTTTGCTTTATATGAAACACTCTAGCAACAATATCAGGTCGGTCCTCGGAACGTTGACCGGGAAATCTTGTTAATTCTTCCTTTATTTCGGTCCATTGTGGATTGCAGGTGAAGGTGATAAACTGATCTGGAGCTCCAAAATGCCTACATATTGCCATAGCGTCCTGATACTGTTGCATCATGTTTCTCGGACCTCCAGTGAATGAAGATGGCAATATTACCCTCCTTCCCACCATTGATGCATCATTATCCCCACTTTATGTGACATCTTCAATACCTGGTATACATCTCCTCGCAAATTAGATTGATTAGCATGCGTAGTTGAGGGTATTGTGTTCAATAGCAGCCCAAATGATCAACCATAAAGCTGTTGAAACAACCTTCCACCTTGGAATAAAGTTGTGTCTTCACCACGAGCGATATTGTATCTTGTGACGCATAAAATTCACGCATAGATACGCTTTGTCTTTTTCTTGTAGAGAATGTGGAAGCATTGATATCAAGACGCCATCCATCAGTTCCATACGGGAAAAGCAATGGGTATTGTAGTGGCATGTATGAAGGGTGTCGCTCGGTGATTCTTCGCAGAGCTCCATCATGGGTGTTTACAATAATATCACGATTCGTTTTATCAAGGCTATAAATAGAGGGCATTGACAGAAAAACAAAAAGAAAAAAAGAAGAACGAAAAATCTGAGCAAAAACTCTGTCAAAGTAAAAAGCCTTCTATCTGAATTTAAAGAAAAACATCTAGTGATCAACTCAAAACTAAGAGTTACAATTCAACCATCAAGCATTGAGACTAATCAACAATTTTGTGAATCCAATTCACATCAATCAAGCAACTAAATCAGAGTCATCTAAGAAGGAGTTGTGTTTGTGACAGCTGCGGAAGGATTTGATCCCAAAGAGCAGTGAAAGAGACTGAGTCACTGAAGCTGTTGCAGTCAAGGAGTTATAGTCTTGTAGATTGTGAAGTTTGTGAAGTCAAGGACAATCGTACTATTGTATATGTGAAAACAATTGTGAATTCCTCCGATCATCACAGGAGAAGAGTGGATTAAGGGATTACACCACCATGAATCACTATAAGCCTTGTGTCAATTTACTTTCTGCAATTTACCTTACTGCATTCATTTAATTGCTTATATTATATCATATATTTTTGATTGCTTAAACTACTTTGAAATAACAAAGTAAGAAGGGACTTATCTGCTGCCCAAAAACTTTTAAATACAACAAAAGTTTTTGAAACTCCACTATAGTCATTCACTCACCCACCCCCCCTCTGACTATAGTTTTACCCTTCTCTGGGACCAATAAATTGACTTCATCTTTGTTTTACTATGCACAAGTAAGAGAAAGTGTCCACTTCTGAAGTAGTGGCGTATTAAGCGCATATTCTATTATGAGCCTCCAATTTAAGCACGTATAACTCACTTCCCTTGGTGTGTAGTCGATAGCATATTGCTTTGACTAGAGTTGACCCTGGATTTATCACGAATCATGTTTCACTTACGCTTAGGTAGGAAAAAGAAATTCGGATTCAGTAGTTTAACATGAGTGGGGCCATGAAGATAGTTAAATCAATGAGAGTTTACCCACCAGGAAAGAGAAGTGCATTGAAATATATACATTTATAATCTCTTTGTCAATATCTTAGTCGATGGAGCGTAAGACGCACGACTTTTGCATAGACCGATAAACGTGAGACTAAGAGTGATATATGCTCGGTTCTCGATCCGCCTTGCCAGCTCAATTAATTATTGAATAACATGTTCGAGACTGGTTAGTTCGACTACGGGTTGACGTAATGTGAGATTGTCTGCATTTCTAAGCTGTTGTGAAAGTTATTGCACACACACATTGGCTCATGACATGAATAGTGTTCAATATGTTACTGATGGATACGAGTGGCATGATTTTGATCTTGGATTAATAATGCATAGTTTTTTTAATTAACTGTGTATTGATCAGAGTGTTATTATCTTTTCGCCTTTTTTCTCGGGGTGATCAAAAGCTAAGTGGGGGTAGTTGATGACGCTCTAAATGGTGCCAATATTTATACACATATTCACCCCGAATTCTGCTCAAGAGAGGATATATAGGCTCGTTATTGCTTAAAATATGTGTTAAATGCTATGTGAGTGTTTCCAGGATCTTAATTATGCATCTATCCTATTCTCCCAATGTTTTGGTACTGTTTTGTCTCGTTTTGTGTATTTTATAGGATGTGCCAATTGGAGAATTGAAGAATGAACCTGGACCAAAAGAAGTGCATTGGCCTGAGTGATTGAAAACCAAGAAGAAGCCAGCTGAAGAAAAAAAAGAATAAAAGGCCCGGTAACCCGAGGGTTAGGCCCGGTGACTTATTCAACACTAAATTTATTCTGCCGCATTGTCTAAGTTGGTTAGGGTTTTAGAGAGTCTTAAGTTGGTCATTGTATCTATATAAGGCTGCAATTATAGATTATTGTATAAGTTTCATAGTTCATTATCAATTCTTTAATTACATTACAATTATTATTATGAAATAATGTTTTCTTGAGCTTTGGAGAGTTGTTTTTGGTTTCCTCCCTACTTCCATCATCTCTAGCTTGAGTAGATGGAGCTAGATCTCCATTGTTGAAGGTATGAAGCTTTGAACGTTCCTTTTTGTCTTCAATTGGTAGATCTGTTCGTATTTATGTGTTTTAGTTAGTCTGCATGTTTAACAACCCCATAATTTCCTTATTTTAATCATACTAAGCAATGTAGATCCAGAAATTAGGAAAAGCCGCCCCCAGTAAACCGGCGGTCTATACCGGTTTACCGATGAATATTTTAGAAAACCTAAACTGGGATTCACTATAGCTACGTTGATCGGCAGGAATAATTAAAACGAGTAATAGGTCTGGCCAATCTAATATTCGTAATTCGTAAATTAACATGAAGGACCATAAGTGAAGTGTTAATTAGTACATAGTCTTGATGGACCCGAGGAACGTGCTGGTCAATGTCGACAGCTGTCTAGGTAGGTTAGCGGTATGAGATAACGCTCAATATCGACAGTTCTAGTTCTTTATGCGTATGGGCTATTACGGACCAATTAAGGAGGGTGGCTTGCGTATAGATTGTCTACTGCCATTGTCGGAGTAGATAGGAGTAGGAATTGCACCGTAGCTGATAAATATGATAATAATCATTAAAAGCTCGCGATTAATGTAAATAAATTATGTGGGGAAGTAAACATAACGATTAACTAATCCAAGTTAGTAGATCGGTGAGGAGATGGAGAGAATACCATGTTTGTTTTATTTCACGTTATTGTTGGTCAATGACCGCCTTTATGTTGCTTTTTAATTAGGATATAATCGTTTATATGTATAAGTTGCATTGTCTCTATGGGATCGACCTTGACTCGCATTTACTATACTACGATGTACCTAGTATTCTTGCTAGTAATATCGACGTTACACGCGATCAAGGAGTCATTCTGGATTGACACTTGTTAAGGATTAAATGAGAGAGTAAACAAGATCAAAGCTTGAAGGAAACTGGAATACGAAGGCCTACACAACTGCGAAGCCTGCCTTTCCATTGTTCAGGACCGGTTCCCGAGGTTTGAAGACATTCTGTACACCTACGCATGGGCGTGTGCCCTACGCGCGACGGTGGGGAGACTTACACAGGAGTCAGCCGTCCTTTCACTTTTACCCACTTTCCCACCTTTCCCTATTTCCAAGTTCTCTACCATTACTCCTCTTCACCTAAATCCTTTCAATTAACCTCAATCTACTCTCCTTCTTTACTCCATCCTACTGTCCCATTAAAAATATTCCACATTCACCACACACTCCTTACTATTTGAACCTCTATTTCACTATCACTCTCACCACATCACTCCACCTATTCTCCATTATTCTTCTCCTTCATCTTCTTCATAAAATTCGCCCACCACCACTCCACCATAAAACACCATTTTTCATCACCAAATACACCATACCACCCAAAAAAACCATTTCTCCACCAATGTTGCTACTGTTGGAAATATTATTTGTGTTTTGATGATGATTCGTCACGTAATTTGACAAATCACTTACAACCTATGATGATGAAGTCATAACTAACTGTTATAGTGCATAATGAAAGAAGAAGCAAGAAATGGTCTAGAGATAAAATGTATAAGTTTTATCCAGAGTCTGAACCTTGTATAGGTTGTTTCAGACAAGCATTGTAATAGAATAGGAACTAGGTGAACAGCTGAGTCACAACAAGAAAACTGAGTATGCACATGAAGAAGGCGAGGTTTGGACTCGATTATGATAAAACTGAAGAAGATAAGTTCGCTGCGGGTCACAAACTCAGTTGGCTTATCTAGAAGGCTGAAGAACTGAGGGACACAGACTCAGTTACAGAAGACTGAAGAACTGAGGTAGCAAACTCAGTTAAGAAGCTGATCAAGTCATGACTATAGGTCAGGATTCAGGCAAGTCTGTGGTGACCTGGAATTGAACTATAGATCATGTAAAACTGAATAATCTTAAGGACAAAGATTATCAGTTACCAGGATAAAAGAAACCGAATGGTGTACTCTGACTTAGTCAATTAAATTCAGATGTCAAGTATACAAGGTACTCAGTTTTGAAGAATAGTAGAAAACTGAGTTAAGGCCTTTCTGAATTTAAACTGACAATACGACAAAGATCGTACATATGAACGTTGGCTAAACGACAAGTGTAACGGCTACAAGAGCTAGTGACCGTTACATCACCCCTATAAATACAAAAGAGAATCACTTGAAGAAAGAAGAGAGAGAGGATCAGAAAAAGAACTTTACAAGCACATATCCAAAGATCCAGATCCAGAAAATTAGATCATATATATCTAGAAAAATGGAAGCCAACAGAATTGCCTTGAAGATTTCAAAGGAAAATACAGTAACCCATTAAGGGGGAAAGAAGGCATCTTAGAGCTACAAAGCCAGATCCAGAAGAGTCAGACAGCTCACTGAATTAATCTCTTGATTAATTCTAAACCTAACCTTTGTGAAAAAGGGTTTGCTGTGCATAGTTTGAAGAGAGCAATTCAACCTTTCTTCATACGGTTGCAACTTGGTTGCCACATCTGTTGGTTCAGTTTGCGGACTGTGTTGGTGTTAGTGGTGAGCTGGTGAAGGAGCAATTCCACCTCCGAAAGATCAGTGTGCAGAGTGAAGGGAGCAATCTCACCTTTCTTTATTTTGTGTAGACAGTGAAACTAGGGTGTCGTGAAGGACTGTCATAGTGCTAGGATTTTGTAACGGTTATCTCAAGATTCTAGTGATACCTCCTACACCACAGGAGAAGGGGAGACGTACGGGATTACACCACCCGGAACTTCCATAAACAAATCCTGTGTTGATTTACTTTATGCACTTATGTTTATTTTATTTGTTGTATTATCACTCAGCAAACACTAGACACTGAGTCAGCACAAAACTGATACATAGAAGATCTAGATTCTTATTGACACATCTATTGCACTAAATGCTAGTTTTGTCCGCTGCCAGTTAACAAGACTAAATATAAGTCAGTATTGACTTATACTCAGTTGAGTTAGCTGAACTCCACACAAGTTTCAGGATAGGAACAAAACTGGTCTGAGTATCAGTTTGAATTTGATAGAAACTCAGTTCCTGGGGCTTTTTCAGTTTGGTAAAAGTTTTTGGTGACAAGTTTATTCACCCCCCCCCCTTTAAACTTGTGTTAGCCTTTCCAAGGGACCAACAATTTTGTATCAGAGCAGTTCTTCCATTTGGAAGTGATCCAAGGATATCTTACAAACCAGTTGTTGAAGACCCCTCACTGTATCAGTTGCAAAAGCACTTAATTTGATTTCAATGACTACATCCAGAATTAAGAGTTGGCTTATTCACCCCCTGACTAATTGTTTGCAAAGTGTATCTGATTTTCAGGATCAAATAGTTGAAAGGTTCAGTGCGACAAATCTGCATACATATCCAGAACCTCAACCTAGTGATAATGTGGATACAAACCTTAATGTTTATATGAACAAATCCAGAGAAGTTCCATCACTAAGAAATCTCTCAGAAGAAGAAGAAAAGAAGTTGTTGCAAGTTACCATTGATATAGAAGATTCAATAGAGCAACAAAGGGATGTACACTCAGATCTTGAAACTGTATCAAACCATCATGAAAAGGTACATTCTTCAACTCAGTTATCATTTGCTGAACTCAGCCAGAGAAACTTTGATCTTGTCGAGTTAACTGAAAAACTTACGTTGGAACTGAAATTAAAAGACGGAGAACTTGACAAAGCAAAAGATTGGAATGAATTTCTTGAAACTGAGATGTCAAAACTTGCTGAAAGGTCCCCTACCCCTACCCAGTATTGAGATTTCAAAGAATGAAATCTTGGATATCAAATTACTGGAAGATCTAGTAGATTACACAAGGAAACTAAGAATGATAATCTAAAAGATTCCTCGTGAAATCAACTAAGGCTGAGCGTAATGGTTTATCTAGAAAAGAATTGAGAAGGCTTAATTCTCTCAACCAAGAAACTAAAAGTAATACTTCAGTAACTAACCCAGCCGGACCCAAGAAGATATGATTACCAAAGAAAGCTTAAACTATTTTGCAGGAAAAGTCAGCTTACATTGCAAAATCCTCAGAAAATTGACGTCCATACAAAATTGAGACGGCAAAAGCTGATGCTGGACAAAATTGTCAAAAACAAAAGACTTTCCAGCAACCATCTGACGCTTGGGCTGACATGACAAATCACTCGAAGCCACGTGTCAATCTAGGAGAAAAGTAGATGTATATCCCTACAAATCTCATTGATTGTGACACGACTCTCTTTTTGAAAATGACTGAAAGACTCAATCTTGATGAAATCTTGTTCAGTCAATTTCAAAGCATTCAATGTTCTTTCAAAGAATCCCTAATCAGAAAATAATGGATCGATACAACATCAACGAAGGAATCACCACAAGCCTGGATAATTTCTGTCAAAGATTTTCACACTCTACTCTCTCAACTCGAATTGTTAGCAAAATCAAAAAGATTCGGGGACTTGAAAATCTGTTTGATACAAAGGTGGATGATTTATGTCCAGAAACCATCAAAAACTTCTACAAGAATGCAGTAATCACCAATGTGGGAAAAAGATTCAGGACAACTGTTCAAGATAAAAGCTTCACCGTTGATGAACAATTACTTTCCCTGGTGTTTGGTCTAGACATAACTAGAGGCTCTTCATCCCTCATCTTTGGAAATAAAGAAAAGAAAAAACTTTGGGACTTCACTGCAATCAACAAGAATGAGAAGAACCTTAGTGGATCAATCTATCAGCAGAAACGAGAATTTGCATTTTTTACGATCCTTCTGACCAAGAATGTCATTGGTCATGCTCGGAATTTCTACACTCTCTCGACTGATAAACCAACAATTGATCTACGCCATTTGGTTTGAAGAGAAATTGGATTGGAACAAGTTCGTTCTCAATCACTTAATTAAGCAGATTTCAGACGAAAATGCAAAGGTACAAGGAAAGTAAGCTATCGGAGAAAAATTTCTGTTGAAAAAAGGATTCACTTATCTAGTTCAAAGGATACTAGATCATTTCTCCATTTCAAAATCCACACAAACAGAAGTGGAACACAAGCCAGTGTCCACATGAGTGAAGAAAAGGAAGATTGTTGTAGAAGAATCAAGTGAAATTTCAGATTCTAGTTCAAGTGAGACTGTAAGATTGGATGACAGAACTCTGAGAAGATAGAAAAGGATGTGGAACAAGCTTCAAGCAAAGAAAACTGAAACTGAGAATGTAATTGAAATTGAGGGTAAAACTGAAGAAAGTGAACAGAATGAGGAAATTGAAACTGAAGAAAGCGAAAGAACCGAGTCTGATGAATCTGAAGAAAGTGAACGTGAAGAAACTGAAGAAAGTGAATTTCCAACTAAGATGTTTGAAGAATATACGGAAGAGAAAAGAGAAGCTGTGGAGGACGCTGAATTTTGTGAAGCTGAGTATGAAAAGGAACTGACAAGTCATGATGTTCATTTTTATTATCCTATGGCCAGTTCCTCATCTCAAGTTCATGAGGCATCCACAAGCAAATAGGCAACTGAAGGATCTCAGCATCAAGAAACTGAAGATAAACTGAAAGGTTGGGAAGAAAACATTGAAAGTGTGATGCAAACTCTACAACAGCAGCTCTTTAATTTACATGATTTCATTGGAAGAGCACATTACTCAGGCTTACACCAATACTCCAACATCATCACCTTACTTAAGTTATTTGAAGAAAGCTTTAGCATATCTTCAATTATGGGGGAAGAGAAAATTGAAGGTGATGCTGGCAATGAAGAGAAAATGGAAGGTGAGATTGCTGGTAAAGCTGACAAAGATGAAGAGAAAGCTGAAGAGGCCTATGGCAAACGTCTGATTGAAGAACAAGATGAACAAATAGAGATCTTGATCTCTGGACTATTGATCTCTATATGTCATTCAAAAGAATGAAGAAGCAATTGACATTACGATCGAGGAGTTGATTAAAGAAGAAACCTTCACGAAGCGAGGCGAAAAAGATGAAGAAACCTCGATTAAAGTTGTCTTTGAGTATCGAGAAAGAAACTTGCAATGTGTCGATTGAAAGCTTCTCTAAAAGCGACAAAAGATGCATGGACAGAATCGAGGGGAAAAGATTAAAGGGAAGGAATCTAGTCTTATTTCGGAGGAAGAAGAGAAGGTGATGAGTGAAGAAATCAAAGAGATCTTGATAAAATCTAAAAAGTCTGGTAACAATGAAGAGGCAAATCAATTGCTAAATGAATATTTAGAGATCAAGCCTAGAGATGGTTAAACATGAAGAAGAAGAAGGAAAGGCAAGAAGACTCGGAGACAAAAGGAGTATCTTTGTTGGAAAAAGCGATGAATTTTGAAAAAGATAATCTGTAATCCTTTTGTGTAACTCAGTTTATTGTGACATAATGAATTCAGCTGTTCTAGTTTGTTATCCTAATTTGATTTGTTATGATTTCTTGCATTATTCTTTTATTACTGCTTTTAGGGAGGGTTATGATACATCATCAAAAAAGGGGAAATTGTTGGAAATATTATTTGTGTTTTGATGATGATTCGTCACGTAATTAGACAAATCACTTACAACCCGTGATGATGAAGTCATAACTAACTCTTATAGTGCATAATGAAAGAAGAAGCAAGAAATGATCTAGAGATAAAATGTATAAGTTCTATCTAGAGTCTGAACCTTGTATAGGTTGTTTCAGACAAGCATTGTAATAGAATAGGAACTAGGCGAATAGCTGAGTCACAACAACAAACTGAGTATGCACATAAAGAAATGAGGGTTCAGACTCATTTATGATAAAACTGAAGAAGATAAGTTCGTTGAGGGTCACAAACTCAGTTGGCTTATCTAGAAGGATGATGAACTGAGAGACATAGACTCAGTTACGGAAGATTGAAGAACTGAGGTAGCAAACTCAGTTAAGAAGCTGATCAAGTCATGACTATAGGTCAGGATTCAGGCAAGTCTGTGGTGACCTAGAACTAAACTATAGATCATGTAAAACTGAATAATCTTAATGACAAAGATTATCAGTTACCAGGATAAAAAGAAACTGTTTGGTGTGCTCAGACTTAGTCAATTAAAGTCAGATATCAAGTATACAAGGTACTCAGTTTTGAAGAAGAGTAGAAAACTGAGTTAAGGCCTTGCTGAATTTAAACTGACAATACGATAAAGATCGTACATATTAACGTTGGCTAAACGACAAGTGTAACGGCTACAAGAGCTAGTGACCGTTACATCACCCCTATAAATACACAAGAGAATAACTTGAAGAAAGAAGAGAGAGAGGATCAAAAAAGAGCTTTACAAGCATATATCCAAAGATCCAGATCCAGAAAATCAGATCATATATATCTAGAAAAAGGGAAGGCAACAGAATTGCCTTGAAGATTTCAAAGGAAAATCCAGTAACCCATTAAGGGGGAAAGAAGGCATCTTAGAGCTACAAAGCCAGATCCGGAAGAGTCAGACAGCTCACTAAATTAATCTCTTGATTAATTCTAAACCTAACTTTTGTGAAAAAGGGTTGGCTGTGCATAGTTTGAAGAGATCAATTCCACCGTTTTTCATACGGTTGCAACTTGGTTGTCACAGCTGTTGGTTCAGTCTGCGGACTGTGTTGGAGTTAGTGGTGAGCTGGTGAAGGAGCAATTCCACCTCCGAAAGATCAGTGTGCAGAGTGAAGGGAGCAATCTCACCTTTCTTCATTTTGTGTAGACAGTGAA
Organism: Gentiana macrophylla; assembly: GCA_026214975.1. NCBI lineage: Eukaryota > Viridiplantae > Streptophyta > Magnoliopsida > Gentianales > Gentianaceae > Gentiana > Gentiana macrophylla. The sequence continues at coordinate 62,396,907 of CM047808.1, read as the reverse complement.
ACTAGGGTGTCGTGAAGGACTGTCATAGTGCTAGGATTTTGTAACGGTTATCTCATGATTCTAGTGATACCTCCTACACCACAGGAGAACGGGAGACGTACGGGATTACACCACCCGGAACTTCCATAAATAAATCTTGTGTTGATTTACTTTATGCACTTATGTTTATTTTATTTGTTGTATTATCACTCAGCAAACACTAGACACTGAGTCAGCACAAAACTGATACATAGAAGGTCTAGATTATAATTGACACATCTATTGCACTAAAGGCTAGTTTTATCATTGCCGCGATTAACAATACCAAATATAAGTCAGTATTGACTTATACTCAGTTGAGTTAGCTGAACTCCGCACAAGTTTCAGGATAGGAACAAAACTGGGCTGAGTATCAGTTTGAGTTTGTGAAACTCGTTCTGGGGCTTTCGAGTTTGGTAAAAGTTTTTGGTGACAAGTTTATTCACCCCCCCTCTAAACTTGTGTTAGCCTTTCCAAGGGACCAACAATGTTGTTTTTAGGATCAAGCGCCTACCGTTGTACTAAAACCAATTGGTGTTAGTAAAGGTGCTACTTTATTTCCATATACCACACCTTCACAGCGCCATGGGTCGAATGCACACAGGCAGGCAGAGTGCTGTATACCCAACAATCTCCCCCCCAGCACCTGCTACCCACTCAACCATGGTTTAACACAGAATGTTGTTATCGGGATTCGAACCCATGACCTGCTCTGCTACCAGTTTTTAGGATCAAGCGCTTACCGTTGTACTAAAACCTGGTTTTAGTATTAACGATAGCGCTTGATCCTAAAAGCGGTAGCGAGAGCGGGTCAGGGTTGAATCGGTAACAACATTCTATGTTAAACCACGGTTGAGTGGGTAGCAGTGCTTGAAGAGATGACAGGTATCAAGACTACCTGCTACATATGTCCATTCGACCCATGGTAATCTTGTGACGGTGTGGTATTTGGAAATAAAGTAGCACCTTTACTAAAACCAATTAGTGTTAGTAAAGGTGCTACTTTATTTCCTTATACCACACCTTCACAGCGCCATGGGTCGAATGCACACAGGCAGGCAGAGTGCTGTATACCCAACAATCTCCCCCCTAGTACCTGCTACCCACTCAACTGTGGTTTAACACAGAATGCTGTTACCGGGATTCGAACCCATGACCTGCTCTGCTACCAGTTTTTAGGATCAATCGCTTAGTGTTGTACTAAAACCAATCGGTGTTAGTAAAAGTGCTACTTTATTTCCTTATACCACACCTTCAAAGCGCCATGGGTCGAATGCACATGCGAAGCGAGTAATCTTGTATACCCAACAATCTCCCCAAAGACTGCTACCCACTCAACCGTGACACGAGAAATCATTGCGGGATTGAACCCATGACCTGCTCTACTACCAGTTTTTAGGATCAAGCGCTTACCATTGTACTAAAACCAATAGGTGTTAGTAAAGGTGCTACTTTATTTCCTTATACCACACCTTCACAGTGCCATGGGTCGAATGCACACAGGCAGGCAGAGTGCTGTATACCCAACAGCTACCATTTCAGGTTGTCACCAATTTGCAACACCAATCTTCATCTATGTTCTTCTAAGGTTGTAGAATTCCTAGAATATCATCCTCACCATGCCTCAAAATTGTGAGCTCCTAAGTCGCAGCTGCACAAACCTCCATCTTTCAGCAGCCAGACCGTCCTACTTCTTCGGTTCTGGAAAAGTTGCCCGAAAATTGGGAGACCTTACTTCGCAACTGCGAGGTAGTTTTCTCAGCAGACAGTCAACAAATCACAGCTCCATCTCCTAGTTTCCATGGCTAACCTTGGAAATAGAGGGCCCAGAAGATGTGGAGGGTAGCAGAATATGCAGGGAGACGACATCCCACATATCAACGGTGTTCCCCAGTTCACATCTGTTGCGTTTTATGAGTCTTTTTTTACTAATTGGAATGCCCGTTTAGTTTCTTAGGAGAGAGGTTTGGACCTTAATGATAGTGGTGAGATCGTACCATGCGTTCTTCAGCACTACGGAATCATGGACATGGCCAATATACCTGGTTCAAACAATTCCACCATAGTCCATGTGTGTTATGCTTATGTTGCTAGCAACCCCGATTCTCATGTTGCTATTGTTGGAGGGATTAACATTGATTACACTATTGAGAGAATCAATGCCCACTTTGGCATTGAGGAAGCACCATGCCATGAGGATGAATACACCACTGCTACACGGGAGCGTATTTGGAGCGCTTACAGATTATCACCGGCTATTACGACATTGAGTTGCAGTTAGGTGCAGGCGACTTCCTGACGATCTTTCTGTCTAATGACTTGGATTGGGACATATGGATGTTGCATAGGTTTATTATTACCCATCTACTTTCCTGTGCTCATAATGATTCTGTCACTTACCGGCAGGCCGAGCTCATGTTCATTCTCGATATCTAGAATGACGTGGATATTGGTATCCTTATGCACACCCATATTCGGGCGGTTGCCCGATCATCTAGAGATATCCTGCCTTACGGGAACATGATTGATGCACTTGCTATGGTAGCAGAGTGTCCTGTTTTTGCAGCCGATGAGAGAGTTGTGCCCCTGCCTATTCTTGACAGCAATTCGGTTACCATCACCGGATGGTGTGGCAGAAGTAAGGCTGATGTTTGGGCACGCACACCGGTACACGGTGGTGCGAGGACTCAGCAGAAGTTCCAAGAGGACGTCAGTAGAGAGATTGTGATGATGCACACCAACATTGATCATATGATGACACATCTCAATGGACCTCCCTATGCCCCGCCACCTCGTAGAGCCCCTAGACATGCTACATCTTCTTCGGGGGTTGGACCATCCACTTTTGCACCACCGCCTGCTTTAAAGGAGTATTATCCGATGTCTAACTCGGATGAGTATATTAGTTTTTATCTTCTCTATAATACCTTTTCTCCATTGTTGTTTTTCTTTCTTTATTTTTCATTGTCCTTACCACCTTAACATTTTCCTATAGCTTTAAAAATATTAATGCAATATCCTCTATTTTGTCGGCTTAATTTCTTTGCATTTTTATTTACTACTTACTGCCACAGAATAGTTTATACTTATGTTTTCCCAAGTGCTTCGATTTGCTGTGTATGTCAGACTTTATCGCAGATTCAGAGACTCACGGCAGATATTAGCCTGATGTTTTAGCGATACGGATTCATTAACTACTCTGCGCTTAATTAAGCTAAGTTCTTCTCGGCTTTAATATTTTCATTAATAGGGACAATGTTTCGATTAAGTGGGGTAGGAACGTTACTTAGCTTTTGATTATGAGTTTCATCGATTTTATCAATCTCGAATCTTTTAGATGCATTTTCACCGCATTTTCTTTTGAGTGTTTTCTAGTAAGATTGCAAAGATATAAAGTCTTTGATCTTTTGGAGCTAATTATTCACATCTTTGTTTCACAAACGAACAGATGAAAGTTATGTCAACTTTTGAAGTAATTGCATATTAACCGAATATTCTTTTCATGAACCACCAATTAAGCACGTATAACTCACCTTTTTCAGTGTGCAGTATAGATGACGCAATATCTTGACTAGAGTTGACCCTGGTTTTTCCGAGCCTTGTTAAACCTACGGTTATTTCATTGAAGTTTTGGATCTTATAAGGGCTAAGGAAAAATGGATTCGGTTCATTATCAATGAGTGGACCGTGAGGATAGTTAGTTTTTGAGAGTGTCCACCCACCAAAAGATAAAACGAAGCAAAATATATACTCTTGAAAATGATAGTTGGCAAGAGGAAGAAAATCGAACGTAAGACGTACGGACTACATACAATAAAGAGACCTGATAAACGCAAGCCTCGGAGTAGTACTCGGTACCCGGTCCACCTTGCCCAGTTGACTTGACCTACACAATTAAAATAAAACTCAATTAATAAATCAACGATGTAAAGGGACAAGTGCTCTCATGATATGCTATCTAAACTTCAAGTTGATATAATGTGATTCTGTCTACGTTACTGTGGTTTGAGAGTTATTGCACAACACACACTGGTTCATGAATTGAGTGGTGTTTAATGCGTTACTTATGGATATTGGTTGACGTAATTCTTATCTTGACAAAGTGATGCTTAGCTATTTTTGATTAACTTGTATAATGGTCCGAGAGTTCATTTTCTTTCACCTTTTTGCTCGGGACGATCAAAAAATAAGTGGGGGTAGTTCATCACACTAAAATTAGTACTATAAACCATGCATTTATTTAACCTGAATCATGCTCAATTGACTTAAGATCGTGTTATTATTGTATGAAATATATATTGATTGCTTAGTGCTTGTTCCTTGGTTATTAATTCTGCATCCATACATTTATCCCGTGAATATAGTACTGTTTTATCTCTTTTTCCATGATTTTCAGAAATACCATATTCAGGTGTGTTAAAGATGGATCCGAGCCATTAGAAATCATTTGGCCAAGATGCTGGAGTCCAGGGAAGAGTCTGCTAAGCCCACGGAAGCTGAAGTTAGTCCCGCAATAGTGGAAGCCCTAGCCGCAACTGCAGAACTTGAGAAACACGAAACAAAAGCTGCATGTAATTGTACTAAGTCGGTTAGGTTTAAGTGGACTAGGTTGGTTTACAGGTCTATATAAAGCCTATACCAGTCCATTGTAACATATACCATAATTCTCATTATCAATTTATATGAAATAGAGTTCTTGATTTATTTTACGTTCGTTCCTTTGGTTTTCTTCTCCAGTCCACCAACTAGCTTGAGTTGATCAAGGTAGATCTGCCATTGATAAAGGGATGAAGCTTTGAATGTTCCTTTATGTTTTTAACATGGTAGATTAACGTAGATTTACGTGATGTAATTAATATGCATGTTTAACAAAACCTTAAATTACAATAATTAATCTGAACAGAACGATGATATTCAAAAATAAAGAACCACCACAACTGCAGTTGCGATGGTCTTTATCGCAATTGCGAGGCACTCTAGGTCACCCTAAATCTGGATATTCGGCATCAGCTACGTTGATCGACAGGTTTAATTACCAATAGGTTATATCTAGCCAATTTGCTTATTGTATTTGTAAATTAACATGAAGGACTTACAAGGTGAGGTGTTAGTTAGGACATAGTCTAGATCAATCCCTTGGAACGTGCTAGTCAATCAACGATAGCTGCTTAGGGAGGTTCTCGGTCTTGAGCCGGCACTTTATAGTACATATTGCGTGTGGGTTAATACAACCAATGAAGGAGGTTACCTGCACATAGGCACCTACTGTCCGTCCTATGGAAGTAGCGTAATATTATAAGATTGCACCCGTAGCTAAAACTGAATTAAGAACACATGTTGTTGCTGAATAAGAGAATTACGGGGAAAGGTAAACATAACGATTAGTTATACCAAGTTAAGTGATTGGTAAGGAGGGAGAAACCAATTACTTTTGTGTCTTTATGTTGGTTGACGATGCAAGGAATCATCAGGGTATAAATCCGGGCCAATTGAATCTAAGGACAATGATCAAGATCCAAAAGCTCCTAAAAAATATGAAACATAGGTTGTTTGTGAATGATTTAGACTGAGCTTGAGAATGTTCTTCTCAAGTTGCCTACATATCCTATGTATGAATCAGAAATCAAGTCTACCGTAGTTCTAAGGAGCATATATATATAAGGAACACGTGTGCCCTAGGTTATTGTTGTGTCGTGTCCTTCAAGGACTCTTACTTGTAACCGTTGTGGATTGGTTTAAGCCTGTATCCGGTGATTTCAGGGCTTCTTTAACCATATCCATTGATTTGAATTTGAGTCATAAGGAGAGAGGATTCTTCTTTTATTTATCCAATATTATAAAACACGTGGGATAAACCCAAAGCTAGCTCTATCCAACCTGCGGATGGCTTCCAAAGACGATGTGGTCCGAGCTGTGCTCCCTTGTCTTTCCTATGCCCTGACTGACCTGCGGTGGACTAGGAAGCTTGTTAAGCATACTAGACGATCTCCCTCCTAGGGGTGAAAGGCTTACCATTGAGTATTAACCGAGGTTCCTGGCCCTTAATTGTTCCTCTTCTCTCTCCTCATTTATTACATAGTCATTTGTGTGATGACACGTGGCCGAGGCTGACCTGACCTCCGTCACTGAGGATTCTTTCCTTGTTTATCTTATGATTTATGCATGTGATCAATATCTCATATGGAAGGCTCTAGTTGTCTTGTGTCGAGCTCCTCCGGACCGTCTCAGCCCATATTGCATGGACCCGAGCTCTTCATCAACCTAGCCAACCTGCGGTGGTGCATTTCGGGAGAACATGTAAGACCTCCCACATGGGGTTCAAGTTTGCCCTTAGGTACAAAGTAGGGCTCTGGGCCTTCAATGTTGCAGTTTCATTGTCTTAATTTATTGTTTGATCAATTAAGAGATGGCATGTGGCGAGGCATAGTTCGACTTCGTGATTGGTCTATGGACTGTTATATGTGTTTTTAATAAGATTGGTGAGTCTATTGTCTATGTTGCATCGTCTTTATGGGAAGGACCTCGACTCGCCCTTGCTATACTGTGATTGACATAGTACTTTTGCTAGTATTTCATGAGTTGTAGTGACTTACACGTGGATCATGCTATTCAACACACAATTATTTCCCAACCTTATCACACCCCAATCTCGCAATGATTCATTGTATAACACAGTATAACAACACCAAAAACCTATTAAAACACCCATTTACCTTTGATTTGGAAATAAAGCGATTCAACAATGTTTTGTTTGATTTCTCATTTTCTACGCACAATCTACGAACCAAAATCATGATTCTACGATCATTAAAACTTTTTACACCATTAAAACTCGGAATTCAACAAGAAATGACTGAGATTCCAAAAGCCCTAAAAGATGAATACTTGCGAGTTAAGAGATTGCTGCTATCAAAACATCGCCAGAGACAAGATGATAAATTTCTTCAACCGTGGTCATTCGAACAAGTAGCATGATTAGCACCTAGGATAAAGATTCCTTCTTCGCCTTTTCTTTTTCTCCCAAACACGAGTTTGTATTCCTCTTTTTTTCTAAAAGCGGTGGGGTGGGGTTTTTTTCTACTTTCTTTAATTCCGTAATTAATTCCCTTTTAATTAATTAAATAATGAGGATCAATAGTATTGATACACAAAGTCTGAAAATAAGCCCACGAATTTGGATCAGGCCCATAAGTCGGACCAACAATGGATAGGGTCCTCGTCTTAGCCAGTATACCCCTTCATAAGCCAGACAAAGGCGAGTATAATGCAGCCCGCCTCAAGCCTCTACGATTCTCATCATTGGCAAGGAAATGGGTGTTGATCAACAAACATCCAGCTCGATACGAAGCACTTGGACCGACCTGCTCGCCCCTCTAGCTTTCCATACATCATCTTGGACAAAGCCCAATTTACTAGGCAGCAGAGTTCTTGAACGATGGTGAAAGGTGGAGAGCCTGCAGCGGCCACAACATAAGCCCGCTTCGCCAAAGACAAGCTCGCCAATACAAGCTCGCCCAAAGCATTGTATTTTACTTATGATTTGTAACCACCACCTAACCGCAAACTCTTGGCCCTATAAATAGCATCATCTCTACTCTGACAAAGGGACGTTCCCGCACTACAGAACTACATTACTTTTGCTTGATCCTTCACATGCTAACATTATGTAGGCGGTCTTACGAGATACAACCACAATCCTAATAAAAAAAACACATTTTCATCATTGTTCTTGAGTGTGATGTGTCCTTCATTTTTTACATATTGATCTTCATATTGTTCATATGAAAATTGACACTAAAACTGGACAAATAACATATAATCATCCAAATATCCACAGTTTAATCCATTTGTGATAACTCCGACGTTATCTGTTTGCTCCATTTCCGGGAAATCACATTTACAACATTCTTTCCAGTCATATTTCTGGTGGTTTCCAGATTTCAACGGCCTTAACCACCCGTTTTTTGTTTTTCAGCCGGTATTCATCTAGATCTTCATTGGAATATTCATCCAGATTTCCATGTCTTCATCCAATTCTTCCAGATTTCCAGATCTGCATCGGGCTCTATAGTTCACTATCTGGATCAACAAAATCATCACCAGGTTTACCAAATTTTGATTTCACGACTGTCGAATTCTTAGCAGATCTTCATTTGACATCACCAAGGCTCAAACCAGATCTATATGGCTTGCTTTGCTTGACGGTCTACCCCTGACAGCTAGGAGGACCGTTCAGAATCATGTCCAGGTCACTTATGGGGAAAATTTTGGTCGCGCCCAAGCACAACAACCCCAGGACGAGCACAACCCCGTACCACCCTCGGCGGCACGAAACCACGCACATCCTGATATTAGATTATTTCTCAAAGAGAGGGAGTGGTCAAAAGAGTCCTTAGCTGCATCCACTGGTCAAGATAAAGGCAATCACGTGGCTGGAACATCTTATCCAGCTAGCGCACATAGCCCGCATCATGCTGAGGAAACATATGATGAGCTCTACGCTAAGGCACTGCTCGAACACGGGATATATATTGAAATAATCAGCCGAATTAACTAGGAATTGTTAGCACTCGGGGAGCCTCCCCTCCCGATAAGCGGATTTGTTCTGCCAAAGAGGTCGCCGGCCACCGGCAAACAGACACTCCATCTGCCCCATCACAAGAATCTTCTAAAAGAAAAAAAGAGGGAATTAAAGGAAAGTTATTTCTTTTCAATAAATCTTTTCGAGTTATATTCTTTTAGGATAAATAAAACTTCACTTGTAAGTTGGAGGTTGACAGAAAACATAATTCACAGGAAAAGATCGAACTTTCTGAAACTGAGAGTAAACAAAGAGACAAAACAGAATTCTTCCAAATACTCACAAGTTATTCATTGATTTGCAGATACAAATAGGGAATTGTGATCCTTGGAAGAAGCGCAACATTTATATCAAAAGAATGGTGTTTTGAAGAACATATATTATAGCCCTAGTTTGCGAATCTCCAAGTTTGATCGAGTTTTATGGTTCTCTTTTGTTTAATTCGTAGTTCTAATGGTTTAGAAGTTGTTGATCATAATTAATTGTAGTCAAATTGTTGATCAAAATAGGGCTTTTGGTTGAAGCTTTAAGAAGTGCTGCAGTTTTCTTGGAAATTTACGTCTTGGATTGCTTTAAAACATGTAAGAGGGTTTTCATATTGAGAAACATGTTTTATAAAGTTTGGGAGGTGTTTTGGGGTTGTTTTGATGTTAGAATCCATGTCAAAATTTTTTTGTTGAAGTACGGTATGTTATGATAAATTCAGGACTTGTGTTAACGTTGTTTCTGTTGTCAAATTGCTATCAAATGTGTTGATTTCATGTTAGAAATCGTAAAGTGTAGAAAAATGTGGTTTAGGGCAGTTTTAGCCATTTTACGCGCGCCAAAGGTAACCATAAAGCAGGCAGAAAGATCAAAAATTTTTAGAGCGCACCGAGATGGCTTTAGCGCGTGCCAAAACAGAAACCAGGAAGAATGTTGTTGCTATTTTAACACACGCCGAAGAGGCTTAGCACGCGCCAAAACCGAAGCGGAAAGATATTATGATTCTGTTTGGGTTTCAACACGCGCCAAAGTTTCTATGCACACGCCAAGACCCCATTTTGGTTGTTATATGTATTTTAATCTCCGGTTTGAGTGTTGAATGTAATGTCTTGATCTAATAATCTTGTATAAACATTAACAAACCATGATTAAGCTTCTGATGCGTTTAGTTCCGTCATCAGATAGATTCTTACTAAGAGTTGATTTTCGGTGTGATAACGGAAAAATTCACAGTTATTTTCATAACATTTTACCCCATTTCTAATATCATTTTGATCGTTATTATATCATTTCGAGTCAAAAATTCCTTAGATTTATCTAAGTATGTTAGTAGTAGTTATTTTATAAAATATAGTGTTTTTATGTGTTTTTATTAAGTTTTGTACGGTTTAGTAACCGGAGGTGTCGTGTCGGATTTACGCTTGGTGTTTTGGTGATTTATTGCAGAATTATATGTTGACCAAGACCCCGAGTAACGACACGTTTTGGGCCTAAAGGATGTATTTTGAGGGATAGGAGAAGATGCCATAAGCTTACGAGTTAAAACGGATTAATTGTCCGAAATGCTTCTACCGTAACCAGTTTTCGATGGACATTTGACCCAACTTAGAGGCATTTTCTGGGGAAGTGTTATTCATGAAAGTTTTAGATCTTCAAATGAGCTTTCCAACGCATTTTGAATCACGTCAATCGGAGGTCTACAACTCAAGATATGGGCGTTTTACCGAACAGCTGAAATCCCGGCTCGAACCGGATAAATCCCGATTCGAGCTGGTACAAAACAAATTGCATATTTTAGGAGCTAGCTTGCTCACATGGGATGTTATTATGAGGAATATTAGCAATGATGATAAATATTCCCTCCCACATGCTAAATTCCATCCCATATACAAACTTCCCCAATAACTACCTCCCTTATATCACCTCTCCCATACATAGATACAACCTTCCTTTTTCCCTATATATACCTCCCCTTTCATGAAGAAACATGGACCTTCCCTTCCTCCTTTCCCCATTTTCGCCCCCTCTCCTCATTTCTTCTTCTCCATTTTCTTTTTCCCAAACTTCCATCTCCTAATTTCTTCCATCTTCTCTCTTTTTCCCCAAACACTTTCTTTTCTTCAAACACTTTCTTTTCTTCCCAACTCCCTTCACCTTGCCGCCCCCTTCTCTTTTTATTTTGTTTTGTTTTATTTCTTGTTATGTAATATAACATATATAGATATAAATATATTTCCTTTTGTTTCTTTTATTTTCTTGTCTTTCTTTCTTTTTTTTGCTTTGTAGTACTATATATATATATATATATATATATATATATATATATATATATATCCTTGTCCCCTTGTCCCCATATATATATATATATATATATATATATCCCTTGTCCCCTTGTCCCCTTATCTTTTATTCTCTTTGTCTCCCTTTTTTTTTTTCCTTTTTAGTAGCATGTAGTATTTATATATATATATATATATATATATATATTTACTTACTTACGCATATCTTCTATACATATATATATATATATATATATATATATATATATATATATATATATATATATATATATATATTTACTTAACATTTACTTATTTATGACTTATATATATATATATATATATATATTTATTTATTTACTTTACAGACTTATATATATATATATATATATTTACTTACTTAGCATTTACTTTTACGCACTTATATATATATATATATATATTTACTTTTATGCACTTATATATATCTATGTATATGTATATATATAGTATATTTTCCTTTCCCGTTGTTATGAGTAGCTAAACGTATCATAGCCGAATCATGTAAAATTTGGTGAAATCAACCTTTGGAAGATAAAATTGGGAGTGTGTTGTGCTTTTTATTGTTGAATCTCACATATTTCACGTCTTAGAACTTGTTATAACAGATTTGGGCTAGATTAGCTACCTAGGTCAAAAATCACACACATCATTCTTGAGAGTGTTCAGAGAGAATGGTGTGGGAAAAAGGGTTCTAAGACCGGCCGGGCGGTAAAACATACCGGGGTTTTAGGTCGTGAATTCAGGCCTGCACTCATCAATGTATTATTATCAACATAATAACTTGAATGTGGTAGTCTAGATTAGTGTAGTTTAGTGTTAGACCCCGGGGTTGAACTATGAAGTGCCGGGTGGTTCTTGAGCCAACGATGACAAGTTGTTTCACGGAGTCTTTCGGGTAGACCATGGATTAGGTAAAACTTCGGTTTACTGCTTTGACACATTCTTGTTAAGATGTTTGGTGTAGTACGTTGGTGAGTATGAATCGGTAGTAACTTCGATCGAGTAATTTTGGACTTGTTTCCGTAACGAGGTTATATCAAGCGTCTCACAAAGACTTAATCATGTTAGGATAATCGGTTTTCTAAAAGAGAATTAATTAACCTCACATAGGATGTTAAAGGAGAGTTGTTCAGATCTTAACATCAGAATTAGGAGCACGCACCCGTGAGATTGAATGTGAGAGTTCGTTTGTTATAATGCACACTCCCGGTTTTGTCTATCCTTGGGGTTGAAATTAGCTATTTTGATCATGGTTCGGCTATGTCTTTTAACCTATCTTTAAAATCCAGTAGTTTAACTTTCTTTCTCTCTTTTCTCTCTTTAGACTTGATTATTTTAGCATCGTTATAGTATAAAAACAATCCAAAAACTTGATAGCCTAGACTAAGACACACGTTCACTTTGGTACTTACAAACACTTTTCCCTTGGGATCGACCTCGTTCTCCTGTAGCTATTCTAACAATCGACCCGGTACTCTGCTGGTTAGAGAGTTAGTTTACCCACGGTTTTCGAGTCTTTATAAATATATTTTCGAGGGGTAAATTTAAGCTCATCAAAAATTGGCGCCGTTGCCGGGGAAATGTGTGATATTGTTGTGATATCTTGTAAGTGAACCGAAGGCTTGGGCCTAGGTTTTTATTTTTATTTTACTTTCGATAAGAGTCTTGGGATTTGAAGTGATATTGTCTGAACTCGGTTTGAATACGACTTTGGTACTTAACCCAATCTCTTTACGGGGTTGTTATATTAGGTTGATATCTTGTAAGTCCAGCTAGAACTGGGGCTTAGGGCCTTCGGCTACCATATAAAAAAAAAGAAAAAAAAAAAAAAAAGAAAAATTTTATTGTTTTCTTGTTGTTTTCTGAGATCTTTCAGTTTGAGCTTAAATGGATGAATTTTTCAATCAATACTACTCACCTGAACAACAATACCTCTACCAACCTTATCAACAACAGTTCGTGTCTGAGCCTCACAGTATAAACAGCGGAATAACCAAGGTTCTTGGTCCTATAATTGCCCTAGTGCATACCGGATCGAATTATGGTTATTCGAGTTATGAACCACAATATTATGAGGTTTATCCGAACCCTAGTGCTTATCAGGATTATGGTGTTCATACTCAGCACGTTGATAGCTTCACCCAGATTCAGCCACCTGATCAGTGCCTGGAATGGCAAGAGGACTACTACTCACCTCCAATGAATCAAAGTCAGTATGATCAGTTTTCCCCCCTGCCACAAGAAGACCTCACCGACATTCAAATGGAGCAGATTACTCTTTTGGACGAGAATTTGATTCAATTAAAGAAGGATATGCAAGAGCTCGATAGAAGTACTGACGCCGCCATAAGAAATCTTCAAGACAAGGTGGGGAAATTGATTGAATTAGTGAGGTATGTGAAAGAGGCGAGAGACATGTGAGGTGGTTAAGGATGATGATGTTATCTTTGAAGAAGTTCAGTCGAGAAAAGGTTGAGGATTCGATTTGCTATAATGAGATTTGAGTTAGAGGAGCAAGAGATTGATCGGCCATCTTCGGTAAAGCCACTTGGGAAAGTTGGTAATAGTTGATATGATGGTCCCGGATTACTATATTCGTCCACTCTGTGAGGATGAATTTTCTGCGATTCAGTTCATATACTCCCCAATGGATGAGCTTTATGGTGATTTTCAAAAGAAGATGGTTCGACAGGCTGATAAAAGAAGATTCTCTGGCTGGGAGGAGGTAGCATCGAGGGCCAAACGAGGTACGTTTCTAGACAATTTAATTTCTTTGGTTCTCGCATTGTTAATTTTTCTTAAGCTATTGATCTTCTTAAGTTCTGATTTTGGTTGATAACTTGTAAATACTACTTTTGTCGAGCAAACGACGTTAAACAAAAGCGCTACCGGGAGGCAGCCCGTTAAATAAATAATTTGGATAAGCCTAGTCTTAATGAAATGTAGAATCTGTAAAATGAATGATCACAATGAAATCACAACCAAGTCTCAGGATGGATGTTTGAATGTCATTAAGAGGGAATGATTAGGTGGTTATCCGAAAATCCCGATGGAGAAAAAAAGAAAACATTCAAATACATCATTTCTTGGACTTAGGTTGTTGAACCCTTGAGGATCTGGGTATAAAAGACTCTATACTCTTTCACACATTTCATTTTATGATCTAGTCTGTTTCAAATTTCTTGTTGTTGTAGTATAGTGCTGAGTATTCCCGCCTTAATAAAACTGTGTGTAATAAAAATGAATCTATGAATTGATGTCTTGACTATGATATATGCTCATGTGATACGTATATGCTTAGATGTTTTGTGCTCTACCCGTGTGGGTGATTTTTCCATCTAAAGCTATTATATAGCCTATCGAATTTTCTGACGTGACAGTGCCATTATCTTATTATTCCCATATCCCTATTGCATATTTTGGCACGAGGACCATGTCCCGTGTTGGCTTTGTTTTGGTTGTTTTGGTACAGGGATTCGGGATGTGCTTTCTCATGGCTGTTACGGGATTCGATAGCAACTTTTTGCCAGATTTATCAGCTAAGTCTTTCTCTCTATCTCTAGGAATAATGCAAAATCGTAAGTGGGGGGTAGAGTATGGTTGGTTAGAAATGGCAGTAAGTGTTTAAACCCTTAGTTTTTGATTCTTTTTCGAGCATTATTTAGTTGATTAAAATAATCTGTATAAGGTATATATTTCATGGATTTAAAGATGTAATGATCAATTTGGATATGTATAACCAATGTGAACCGAAAGTACATTTTAGCCTAAATTTATTTGTGTAACATGAATTCCTTCACATAAGCCTTTGATATTGAAGCAAAAATTTTAAACTGTACCCATTCAGTATCCTAGTGGTTTATCCTAGAAATAGCAGTAACTTAGTACCTAACTTCTGAACATGTGCTGTGAATATCTGAAGGTTTGAATGTGATAGAAAGAATGTCAAAATAAGATAAACTATATATATGTCGGTTGTAGCTACCAATGATTTGAGTGCGGTAGGCGTTATCACGAAGCGCCCTATACCACTATGAGGCTTAAAAGCTCCCGATTTGCTGATGATAGTAGTCGGCTAGGGTGTTATCACGAAACATCCTATTGCTTTGGGAATGAGGGCATATGCTACACATAAAAAAAAATTTAAAAAAAATTAAAAAAAAGAAAAAAAAAAGAGAGAAGTTATCTTCTAACTATCCTCAGTATAAACTGAATGATATGCTTTAGGGATTATCCTAATAAGTACACAGGAGGGCGTTGTGTGGAATCATATCGCTATACCTAGGAAAATCATTAGGATCTATGCGAATGGATATTTGTGCGTTTGCTTGAATTATTCAAGAGAGGATAGTGGAAATTGAAAAGGCTTGTCACACACGCACTCTGTTATACATTTATATTAAGGTTAACGTGTAGTTATGATTCGAATGGTTGCATCATCTGATTGTCATATATATCTTATATCTTCATGAATTTTTCCTCATTCATTTTATTTTATCGCTTATTTTGTTCGAGGACGACCAAAAGCTAAGTGGGGGGTTGTGATAACGGAAAAATTCACAGTTATTTTCATAACATTTTACCCCATTTCTAATATCATTTTGAGCGTTATTATATCATTTCGAGTCAAAAATTCCTTAGATTTATCTAAGTATGTTAGTAGTAGTTATTTTATAAAATATAGTGTTTTTATGTGTTTTTATTAAGTTTTGTACCGGTTTAGTAACCGGAGTGTAAATGTCAGATTTACGCTTGGTGTTTTGGTGATTTATTGCAGAATTATATGTTGACCAAGACCCGAGTAACGACACGTTTGGGCCTAAAGTATGTATTTTGAGGGATAGGAGAAGATGCCATAAGCTTACGAGTTAAAAACGGATTAATTGTCGAAATGCTTCTACCGTAACCAGTTTTCGATGGATATTTGACCCAACTTAGAGGCATTTTCTGGGAAGTGTTATTCATGAAAGTTTTAGATCTTCAAATGAGCTTTCCAACGCATTTTGAATCACGTCAATCGGAGGTCTACAACTCAAGATATGGGCGTTTTATCGAACATTGAAATCCGCTCGAACCGGATAAATCCCGATTCGAATTTGGTACAAAACAAATTGCATATTTTAGGAGCTAGCTTGCTCACATGGGATGTTATTATGAGGAATATTAGCAATGATGATAAATATTCCCTCCCACATGCTAAATTCCATCCCATATACAAACTTCCCCAATAACTACCTCCCTTATATCACCTCTCCCATACATAGATACAACCTTCCTTTTTCCCTATATATACCTCCCCTTTCATGAAGAAACATGGACCTTCCCTTCCTCCTTTCCCCATTTTCGCCCCTCTCCTCATTTCTTCTTCTCCATTTTCTTTTCCCAAACTTCCCTTCTCTAATTTCTTCCATCTTCTCTCTTTTTCCCCAAACACTTTCTTTTCTTCAAACACTTTCTTTTCTTCCCAACTCCCTTCACCTTGCCGCCCCCTTCTCTTTTTATTTTGTTTTGTTTTATTTCTTGTTATGTAATATAACATATATAGATATAAATATATTTCCTTTTTGTTTCTTTTATTTTCTTGTCTTTCTTTCTTTTTGCTTTGTAGTAATATATATATATATATATATATATATATATATATATATATATATATCCCTTGTCCCCTTGTCCCCATATATATATACATATATATATATATATATATCCCTTGTCCCCTTGTCCCCCTTATCTTTTATTCTCTTTGTCTCCTTTTGTTTTTTTTTCCTTTTTCGTAGCATGTAGTATATATATATATATATATATATATATATATATATATATATATATATATATATATATTTACTTTATATATTTTACATTTACTTTACGCACATATATATATATATATTTACTTACGCATTTACTTACGCACTTATATATATATATATATATATATATTTACTTACGCATTTACTTACGCACTTATATATATATATATATTTACTTTTATGCACTTATATATATCTATGTATATGTATATATATAGTATATTTTCCTTTCCCGTTGTTATGAGTAGCTAAACGTATCATAGCCGAATCATGTAAAATTTGGTGAAATCAACCTTTGGAAGATAAAATTGGGAGTGTGTTGTGCTTTTTATTGTTGAATCTCACATATTTCACGTCTTAGAACTTGTTATAACAGATTTGGGCTAGATTAGCTACCTAGGTCAAAAATCACACACATCATTCTTGAGAGTGTTCAGAGAGAATGGTGTGGGAAAAAGGGTTCTAAGACCGGGCGGTAAAACATACCGGGGTTTTAGGTCGTGAATTCAGGCCTGCACTCATCAATGTATTATTATCAACATAATAACTTGAATGTGGTAGTCTAGATTAGTGTAGTTTAGTGTTAGACCAGGGGTTGAACTATGAAGTGCGGGTGGTTCTTGAGCCAACGATGACAAGTTGTTTCACGGAGTCTTTCGGGTAGACCATGGATTAGGTAAAACTTGGTTTCTTGCTTTGACACATTCTTGTTAAGATGTTTGGTGTAATACGTTGGTGAGTATGAATCGGTAGTAACCCGATCGAGTAATTTTGGACTTGTTTCCGTAACGAGGTTATATCAAGCGTCTCACAGCACTTAATCATGTTAGGATAATCGGTTTTCTAAAAAGAGAATTAATTAACCTCACATAGGATGTTAAAGGAGAGTTGTTCAGATCTTAACATCAGAATTAGGAGCACGCACCCGTGAGATTGAATGTGAGAGTTCGTTTGTTATAATGCACACTCCCGGTTTTGTCTATCCTTGGGGTTGAAATTAGCTATTTTGATCATGGTTCGGCTATGTCTTTTAACCTATCTTTAAAATCCAGTAGTTTAACTTTCTTTCTCTCTTTTCTCTCTTTAGACTTGATTATTTTAGCATCGTTATAGTATAAAAACAATCCAAAAACTTGATAGCCTAGACTAAGACACACGTTCACTTTGGTACTTACAAACACTTTTCCCTTGGGATCGACCTCGTTCTCCTGTAGCTATTCTAACAATCGACCCGGTACTCTGCTGGTTAGAGAGTTAGTTTACCCACGGTTTTCGAGTCTTTATAAATATATTTTCGAGGGGTAAATTTAAGCTCATCAGGACCGTCAAAAGATCATGACTGGCCTTGTCCTTTGATGGATTAGTATCCACCAATGTCTGTGTATGTGATAGGGTTGTCGTGTCTAGTAGCCTAAGTTATGGAGTAGAAGTGTAAGAGAGCTTTTTCCTTGAAAACGCTCAGGTGGCTAGGTAACGATTAATAACATAAATACTTGTGTAGTTGAAAGTCTAAACATCATGGTTCTTGGTAAGGCACCAGAAAATATCGTGATGTGTCGTGTGGTCAATATAAAGTGAATAACTCTTTAGGTTACTAAGACCCTAAGTATGAAGGGACTTCGCCGAACACAGCCACTATTGAGACTAGCCCGTGGCTACTAGTGTAGAATCACTGGTATATTGGAATAAGGTTCTTCTTGTCGAGTAGAACAACGTGTAGTGCCCTTGAATACTCAATGTGACAAAGATAAGCTAAGCTAGAAAAAAAAAGTAGGACCTCACGACATGTTGACCATCCTGATGTGAACCCTAGAGTTGGGCCGTATTCATGAAGATAACTTAATAATATTTAATGGATAACCTCACGTTATAAAAGTTAATAGTTCAAAAATTTCTACCTTTCACTAAGTAATTTTGCATGTTTGTTTGTTGCTTTGTGTGAGAGAGGATGTACAGGATGATCAAGAAGTCGATGATGACTTTGAGTGCGATATATGATGATGCTATATTATGCTTGTTGATTTGACAGGTTTTCATTATCCATGTTGTACTATAACTATGTTGCTTTTAAATTCAGGACATGTTGTATTTTTCTTTTGAAACACATTTGTAAGATAAGATTGTTGTAATTTATGAGACTTCGCATAATGTAATATATGAACTCGTTGTTGTAAGGTTTACCTTTCTATCTTTAGTTGTGGATGGCATTTAATCTAGTAGTGTTTTTCAATTTCACCCGAATCTCTTTATCTTCCTTTTTCACTTAAATCGATACAAAGGCTTTGTTGGAAATAATATTTGTGTTTTGATGATGATTTATCACTCATTTAGTAAGATCACTTACAACCCATGATGATGAAGTAATAACTAACTGTTATAGTGCGAAATAAAAGAAGAAGCAAGAAATGGTCTAGAGAAAATGTATAAGTTCTATCTAGAGTCTGAACTTTGTATCGGTTGTTTCAGACAAGATTGTAATAGATAGGAACTAGGAGAACAGCTGAGTCACAGCAAGCAAACTTAGTATACACATGGAGAACTGAGGGATCAGACTCAGTTATGAGAAAACTGAAGAAGATAAGTTCGTTGAGGGACACTGACTCAATTGGCTTATTAGAAGACTGAAGAACTAGAGGACACAGACTCAGTTATCGAAGACTAAAGAACTGAGGTGGCAAACTCAGTTAGAAGTTGATCAAGTCGTGACTATATGTCAGGATTCAGGCAAGTCTGTGGTGACCTGAAACTGAACTATAGATCATGTAAAGCTGAATAATCTTAAGGACAAAGATTATCAGTTACCAAGAAAAGAAGAAACAGAATGGTGTACTCTGACTTAGTCAATTAAAGTCAGATGTCAAGATCATAAGGTACTCAGTTTTGAGGAAGAGTAGAAAACTGAGTTAAAGCCTTGTTAAATTTGAATTGACAATACGACAAAAGGTCGTACATATGAACGTTGGCTAAACGACAAATGTAACGGCTACAAGAGCTAGTGACCGTTACATCACCCCTATAAATACACAAGAGAAACAATTAAAAGGGAGAGAGAGAAGGATCTGAAAAAGGTTTTAAAAGCATATATCTAAAGATCCAGATCTAGAAAATCAGATTTCATATCTAGAAAAGGGGAAGCCATCAGAATTGCCTTGAAGATTACAAAGGAAGATCCAGTAACCCATCAAGGGGGAAAGAAGGCATCTTGGAGCTGAAAAGTCATATCCAGATGAAGCAAACAGCTCACTGAATTAATCTCTTGATTAATTCTAAACCTAACCTTTGTGAAAAAGGGTTGGATGTCCATAGTTTGAGGAGAGCAACTCCACTTTTCCTCATACGGTTGCAACTTGATTGCTACAAATTTGTTAGTGCGATTTCGGTTTGTGTTTGTGTTAGTGGTGAAAGTGGTGAAAGAGCCATTCCACCTCTCAGAAAGATCGGTGTGCAGAGTGAATGGAGCAATCTTACCTTTCTTCATTATGTGTAGACAGTGAAACTAGGGTGTCGTGAAGGACTGTCATCAGGCTAGGATTTTGTAACAGTTATCTCAAGATTCTAGTGATACCTCCTACACCATAGGAGAAGGGGAGACGTACGGGATTACACCACCCGGAACTTCCATAAACAAACCTTGTGTTACTTTATACATTTACGTTAGTGATATGATTGTTTTATTTATTGCATAATCATGCTATCACTTACTCAGCAAACATTAGACACCGAGTTAACACAAAACTGATACATAGGAGGTTTAGATCTTTACTGACACATCCATTGCACAAAAGGCTTAATCTTATCCGTTGCAAGTTAATTCAGTTCTCACATTAGCAAAACTGAATTAACTAACTCCTTACAAGTTTAAAGGATAGGAACAAAGCTGTGCTGAGCATCAGTTTGAGTTTGGGAAAAAATCAGTTCCGGGGGTACTTCACGTTTGGGAAAGTTTTGGGTGACAAGTTTATTCACCCCCCCCCTCTCTAAACTTGTGTTAGCCTTTCCAAGGGACCAACAATTGGTATCGGAGCAGTTCTTCCGTTTGGAAGTGATCCAAAGATATCTTACACACCAGTTGTTGATTACCCCTCACTGTATCAGTTGTAAAAGCACTTAGTTGAAATGGTTACATCCAAAATTAGAAGTTGGCTTATTCACCCCCTGACTAATTGTTTGCAAAATGTATCTGATTTTCAAGATCAAATATTTGAAAGGTTTAATGCTACAAATTCTCAAACAAATCCAAAATCTCAACTCAATGATGATATAGATAGCGATCTCAATGTATATGTTGATGAATCCAGAGGAGTTCCATCACTAAGAGATCTCTCAGAAGAAGGAGAAGAGGAATTGTTGCAAGTAACTGTTGATATAGAAGATTCATCTGAGCAACAAGAGAATGTACAGTCAAACATTGAAGCTGTAACAAACAATCAAGGAAAGGTACATTTCTCAACACAGTTATCATCAGCTGAACTCGGTTAGAAAACTCTGAGCTTGCCAAGTTGACAGAAAAACTCACTCTGGAGTTAAAACTAAAAGATATAGAACTCGGAAAAGCAAAAGATTCGAATGAGTTTCTTGAAACTTAAATGTCAAATCTAGATGAAAGGTTATTATCTAGTAAATTTGACAACAACAATGATAATTCCCCACCCTTACCTAGTCTTAAGATTTCAAGGAGTACAAACTCTAGACATCAAAATACTGGAAGACCTAGTGGATTACACAAACAAAATAAAGATGATAAATCTAAAGGAATCCTTGTGAAATCAACTAAGGATGAGCGTAATGGTTTATCTAGAAAAGAAATGAGAAAGCTTAATTCCCTTAACAAAGAAACTGAAGTGTGTACTTCAATAACTAATCCAGCCGGACCCGAAAGATATGGGTACCGAAGATAACTTAAAACTATTTTGCAGGCTAAGTCAGTTCTCATATTGCTGAATCCTGAGAAAACCGACTCCTACATAGCAATGAAGCTGAAAAGGCAAAAGCTGATGAAGGGAAAATTGGTCAAAAGCAAAAAAATTCCAGCTACAATCTGACGCTTGAGCTGACAAGACAAATAACTTGAAGCCACGTGTAAATCAAGGAGAAAAAGTAGATGTACATCCCTATAAATCTCATTGATTGTGACATGACTCTTTTTTGAAAATGATTGAAAAACTCAATCTTGACAAAATGTTGCTCAATCAATTTCAAAACATTCAAGTTTCCCAAGAATTCTTAATTCAGAGATCCATGGAGCGATACAACATTGATGAAGGAATTACCATGAGTCTGAATGACTTCAGTAAAAAATTCTCAAACTCCATCCTTTCGACTCAGATTGCAGACAAAATCAAGAAGATTCGAGGACATGAAAATTTGATTGATACGAAGGTCAATACTCCGTACCCAGAAAGTATCAAAGAATTCTACAGAAATGCCGTAATCACCAATGATGGAAAGAGTTTCAGGACAGCAGTTCAAAATAAAAGCATTAATGTTGATGAACATTTGCTTTCCCTAGTCTTTGGTTTAGACATATTTGGAGGATCTTCATCTCTCACCTTTGGAAATGAAGAAAAAGGAAAACTTTGGAATATCACAGCACTCAACAAGGACGAGAAGAATTTCATCGGATCCATTTATCAACAAAAACAAGAGTTCGCATTCTTGACAATTCTTCTGACCAAAAATGTTATTGGTCACACTTGGAATCTCTACTCACTTTCAACAGAAAAGATGAAGCTGATCCATGCTATATGGTTTGAAGAAAAACTGGATTGGAACAAATTTGTTCTCAAGCAACTGATCAAACAAATTTTAGACGAAAAGGCGAAAGCTCAAGAAAGAAAGGCTGTTGGAGAAAAATTCTTATTGAAAATGGGATTTACGTATTTGGTTCAAAGTATACTAAACTACTTCTTCATCTCAAAATCCAAAGAAACAGAAGTAAAACAGAAATCAGTGTCCACTGAATCAAAGAAAAGGAAATTCGTCGAAGAAATGAGAGAAACTTCAGACTCTAGCTCAAGAGAAACTGTAAATTTGGATGAAAGGACTTTAAGAAGACAAAGGAGGATGTGGAACAAATATCTTGCGAGGAAAACTGAAACTGAAGATGTAATTCAAATTGAAGATGAAAGTGAAGAAAGTGAATCCTCAACTGAAAAGCATGAAGAATATACTGAGGAGCAAAGAGATGCTTTAGAAGACGTTGAATTTTGTGAAACTGAGTATAAGAAAGAACTGTTATGTCATAACTCATTTTATCATGAAGCTAGTTCTTCAACTCAAGCTCACAATGCGTCTACAAGCAAATCTGCAACTGAAAGATCTCAGCACCGGTTAATTGAGATTGAAGAAAAATTGGAAGGATTGAAAGAGATCATCGAAAGCCTGATAGAGACTCTACAACAGAAGCTCCACAACTGACAAAAATTGATTTCAACAGCACATTATTCAGGACTGAACAAATACTCCAACATCATCACCTTGCGTAGATTATTTGAAGAAAGCTTTTGCATATCTTCAAACAAGGTGCAAGATAAAACTGAAGGTGATGAAGCTGAAGGTGAAGCTGATGCTGATGCTGATAAAACTGACAAAGCTGAAGAAATCTATGCCAAACTGTTGATTGAAGAACAAGACATTCAAGTAGATGCTGATCTGCTTACTATTCAACAAAATGGAGAAGCAGTTGATAATCTGATTGAAGAGCTCATTGCAGAAGAAACCTTCAAAGAAACAAGAATTGAGGAAGATGAAGAAGCCTTAGTTAAAGCTGTGTTGAACATCAGGAAGAAGCTTGTAATCTGTGCCAGATTGTAAGAAAATTTAAAGGCATATAATGGCAAAGAGACAAAAACTGAGGGGGAAGCTGAAATGAAACCAGAGGGAAAAGCTGAAAAAGAAAAACATAATTTGATTTTAAAATAAGAAGAGAAGATAATTAATGAGGAAATTAAAGAAATCTTGATGAAGCTCAAAAACCAATAAAACGAAGAAGCAATCGGCTGATCAATAAGTATCTGGATATCAAACCCAGAGATAATGAATCAAGTGAAGAAGGAAAAACAAGGAAGCTTCTAGAAACAAAAAGAAGTATTTTGCTTGGTGAAAAGATGATGATTTTGGAAAAAGGATGTAATCAGTCCAGTTATTCAGTTTGCTTTGTAATAAACTCAGTTGTTTTCAGTTTGTTATTATAATCTGTTTTGATTTCTTGCATTTTTCTTATATTATTGCTTTTAGGGAGGGTTATGATACATCATCAAAACGGGGGAAATTGTTGGGAATAATATATGTGTTTTGATGATGATTTATCACGCATTTAGTAAGATCACTTACAACCAATGATGATGAAGTGATAACTAACTGTTATAGTGCGAAATAAAAGAAGAAGCAAGAAAATGTCTACAGAAAATGTATAAGTTCTATCTAGTGTCTCAACTTTGTATAGGTTGTTTCAGACAAGCATTGTAATAGATAGGAACTAAGCTGAGTCACAACAAGCAAACTGATTATACACATGGAGGCGAGGATCGAGTTGATTATGAGAAAAGCGAAGAAGATAAGTTATTTGAGGGCCTGAGACTTAGTTGGGTTATCTAGAAGATTGAAGAACTGAGGGACACAGACTCAGCTATCGAATACTGAAGAATTGAGGTGGCAAACTCAGTTAGAAGTTGATCAAGTCGTGACTATAAGTTAGGATTCAGGCAAGTCTGTGGTGACCTGAAACTAAACAATAGATCATGTACAGCTGAATAATCTTAAGGACAAAGATTATCAGTTACCAGGAAAAGAAGAAACTGAATGGTGTACTCTGACTCAGTCAATTGAAGTCAGATGTCAAGATCATAAGGTACTCAGTTTTGAAGAAGAGTAGAAAACTGATTTAAGGCCTTGTTAAATTTGAATTGACAATACGACAAAAGGTCGTACATATGAACGTTGGCTAAACGACAAATGTAACGGCTACAAGAGCTAGTGACCGTTACATCACCCCTATAAATACACAAGGGAAACACTTAAAAGAGAGAGAGAGAGAGAGAGAGAGAGAGAGAGAGAGGGATCTGAAAAAGGTTTTAAAAGCATATATCTAAAGATCCAGATCCAAAAAATCAGATTTCATATCTAGAAAAGGGGAAGCCAACAGAATTGCCTTGAAGATTACAAAGGAAGATCCAGTAACCCGTCAAGGGGGAAAGAAGGCATCTTGGAGCTGAAAAGTCATATCTAGAAAAAGCAAACAGCTCACCGAATTAATCTCTTGATTAATTCTAAACCTAACCTTTGTGAAAAAAGGGTTGGTTGTGCATAGTTTGAGGAGAGCAACTCCACCTTTCCTCATACGGTTGCAACTTGATTGTCACAGCTGTTGGTGCAGTTTTCGGACTGTGTTTGTGTTAGTGGTGAGCTGGTGAAGGAGCCATTCCACCTCCGAAAGATTAGTGTGCAGAGTGAAGGGAGCAATCTTACCTTTATTCATTATGTGTAGATAGTGAAACTAGGGTGTTGTGAAGGACTGTCATAGGCTAGGATTTTGTAATAGTTATCTCAAGATTCTAGTGATACCTCCTACACCACAGGAGAAGGGGAGACGTACGGGATTACACCACACGGAACTTTAATAAACAAACCTTGTGTTACTTTATACATTTATGTTTGAGATATGATTGTTTTATTTATTGCATAATCATGCCATTACTTACTCAGCAAACATTAGACACTGAGTCAACATAAAAATGATACATAGGAGGTTTAGATCTTTACTGACACATCTATTGCACAAAAGGCTTAATCTTATCCGCTGCAAGTTAATTCAGCTCTCGCATTAGCAAAACTGAATTAACTAACTCCTTACAAGTTTAAGGACAGGAACAAAACTGAGCTGGGCATCAGTTTGAGTTTGGGAAAAACTCAGTTCTTGGGGTACTTCAAGTTTGGTGACAAGTTTATTCACCCCCCCTTTAAACTTGTGTTAGCCTTTCCTAAGGGACCAACAGGCTTACGTATAATATGGAATTTATTTATTGTTATACGTGCCGAACATTCATTTACGGATAAGGGCTCGATACCCAAGAACAGGGCATCACAACACTTCTTCTCGTCGCTTTGGCAGGGAACGAAGTGTCCACTCAACATCAGAACGGGCTCCGGAAAGAAGCTCTGCCCTAGACCGCCTTGGACCTGGACATGCTCTGCATCTAGAAGGAGAAAGGAGCATCGAAATTCAGTCAGCCCCTCGCAACATAAGAGGAAGATTGGGAGAGCGACAGGCCGAATCCTATCATCCTCCTAGAGGATCTAAATTGGAAAACGTATCCAGACAATCGGCGCTAGGCTCCTTTCTAGATGAGGTCACCGAACTAAGAAAACAGGTCGACTAGATCTGGAAAGACAAAGTCGGCAAACTATAGAGCCCCATATGGGGGACGAGCGTGCTCAATGACAGACTTATGGAAGAAGAACCTGAGGGGGCTAGCTACACCAACTTTTAGAGTTATACAAGGCCACCTCACACTATAATTGGCTCACCACTTTTCAATGTAAAAGATCCTTAGCCACCAAGAGCCAAGCTGTATGATGCATTGCCTTTGTTGGTCCCATGCAAGACAAAGAGGGTACATGGATAGGGAATCTGCACCAAAAGTTGATCTCCTCATTCCCGATCTACAAGCCAAGTTTGTCGCATAATTCAAATCAGCGGGTCAATAGAAGAAGACACAAGACGACCTTTATGATATCAGACAGGGGGTTGGTGAGTCTTCTCGGACTTACTACAATCGATTTGTCAGAGTTTATTATCAGAAAAGGGGTCTAATGGACAGCGTGGTCATGAAAAGTTTTTAGAGCTGCCTAGCTAAAGGTCCGCTTAAAGCCGAGTTCACCCTCATGTGGCCCGACAATTTACACCAAATTCTCTCCTTGGCAAAAAATTCACTGCCTCTAAAGAGATCCCATTTCCGTCGTGTTGGCGAAGAGACAAAATTGTACCCGTCTCGGCAAAAGATTGCTTGAGCCGCCACAGGGAAATCAAAAGACTTGAGAAATTCAATGAAGTGCAGTACACCCTATTGACTGAACCCATCGAGGAAATCATGCACTAGGTCAAGGATGACCTCCATAATCCTTGCCCCATGAGACCCGATCAATGAAACGATCATGATATGACCAAATACTACGAATATCACAAGGATCATAGGCATGACACAAACTCTTATCGCCTACTAAAACAAGAAATCAAAGAACTAGTCAATGAAGGGTTCTTTGTGAGATACAAAGTGAGGGAAGCGAATCTCCACGAGGCAATCTCTAGCCGGTCACCACAAAGAGAAATTCATTGAACACATCTACACGATCTGGGTTATGGCATTCACTCTCTCGTTTCTTCCTGAGTGATCATGCTTTCTTTATTCTGGGTCATGGAATTCACTCCCTCGTCAGTGATTACACTTTCTTTTATTTTGACTTATACTGTAACGTTAAACCTCACCAAACATACGGCATGGCGAGCTCAACTTTTGCACTATTATCTAAATTTCAAATTATTAGCACTTACTCACTTCCAAATGTGTTTGATTACGCTTTATTATAGCCTCGATACGCTTTGGCAAACCGAGCCACAATTCAACCTCACCACGTTTTTGTCATTTTTTACACAAAGTACGCAAGACGACGATTCAACCTCGCCACGCTTCAGTCATTTTTTACACGAAGTACATGAAATGAGGATTCAACCTCGCTATGCTTCGGCCATTTTTTAACACGATGTATGTTAAGGGTGTTTTTATTGTTTTATAAGGCTATATTTTATGATAATTTCCCCCGTATTTGTATTATTTGCATAAGAAATAAGTGTTTAGATGGAAATATTGAGCATGTGGTGTCTTTAATAAGTTAATAGCAAAATTAGTCAATTTATGCGTTTTATTGATGAACTTATATTTAATTGGACATTATTACATTTTGCGATATTTTTATGTGTTATAGATACATGTTTGAGGCTCAAAAGATGATCAAAAGTTGATTAAGTTTGAGCTAATTGATGATAAAAGAGATAATGATGATTGGATTTGATTAAAAAGAGATAAAGATCAAGAAATCAGAATTCGATCATATTGAACTGGCGTCCAAGTCCCGTCCCAGGTTGGACGGGCGTCCATCAAAGCAAGCAGCGTCGGAGTGCGATTTTGATCTGAAGAGTTTGACGCCGAGTGGGTGGCGTCTGAAGCAAGTCCAAATCCATCTGGACGGGCGTCCTTCGACCGACTTTGGCGAACCGACTCAGGACTCTATAAATAGCAGCTGTTTCCTCCACATATGAGATACCATATACTCATTATTCAAAACCCTAAACCTAGGGGCAGCTTTAGGCAGCATTTTTACTTCTTTTATTCCAGTTTTTATGCTCCAAATTCTAGATTAAAAGTAGGTAGTTTTATGTTCGTTTTTTCTGCAATTTCGAGTTTCCAGAGGATGTTGAGAGGCTAAGCTTCATCAAACGAGCATTGTGAAGCCATCCAACACGTTTTGATTCCGTTTCTGCGATTATATTGTGAGTTTTTATCTAAAGTTGTTTCCTTTATCATGTCTATTATTGTTTAATTGCAATTTGTATCGAAAGACTTGCATGTAATGATTGTTTTATGTTGATGAAAATCTTTATAAGCCTTAGATCACCATGATAAGGAATAGTTGTTTAATCTATCATAACGAGAGTTAATAGGTTAGATTGCTAGGTTAAAGTTTACACCTTTGATTAGTAAAATCGTTAATCTTAGATCGAAAGACATAGATTAATAGGTGAATCACCTAAGAAATTAGGGTTCATGTTTTAGACAAGGTGAAACCACAACTTGGTTAGAAAATGCAATATAATCGAGATAGGAATTGATACTTGTTAGGATAGGTGGATCAATCGCTCGTTTGCTCGTTAAAACTTGAATTTAATCCCGTGAAACTTGAATTGTCTAGAGTAGTTTACTTTTATTTCATATTAGTTTAAGTTTAATAGTTCGCAACCCGTATCTTTCACGGCTTTAGATCATATCTTACGTCGATTTTACGTTTTAGTTAAGTTTGTTTTCAGTTTCGTTTAGTTTTATCCATTTGTTTAGATTAGTTTTCGTGACATAATTTAATTAGACAAAAACTAGGGTTAGAAATCGCCAGTTCCCCGTAAGATCGACCCGGTATCAACCTCTATATTACGATCCTTATACTTGAGGAAAACCGGATTTATAAATATTTATTACTTGTTATATTTTGCATTGCATAAATCCGTGACAAGTTTTTAGCGCCGTTGCCGGGGAACCGGACGGTTGCCTAGTTTTTTGTTTTTCGTTTTTCTTGGTTATATTTCGTTTTA
This sequence comes from Gentiana macrophylla, assembly GCA_026214975.1. Taxonomy (NCBI): domain Eukaryota; kingdom Viridiplantae; phylum Streptophyta; class Magnoliopsida; order Gentianales; family Gentianaceae; genus Gentiana; species Gentiana macrophylla. The sequence continues at coordinate 62,367,834 of CM047808.1, read as the reverse complement.
ATTCCTGTTTTTAGTTGATAATCGTTTAGGTTATTAGGATATTACTGTTTTAGTTTAGGGTTAAGGTTCTTCTCTCTCTTGTGATTAGTTTTCTTCTCTTCTTTCTTTCTGTCTTTCTGTTTTTCTTTTTCCTGCTGTTCTTCTCCATTCCTGCTTCGTTTTCTGCTTCCAAACGGGCTTCTAGACCAGTGGACGCCCGTCTGTTCTAAAATTTTCAACTCTGAACCATTTTTAACCTGTTGAACGAACGTCCATCCAATTTGGACGTCCGTCCACTTCTTCAACCTATCGATCGAGCGTTTGGACTTCCAGGCGCCCGTCCTAGTTCAAATTCGACCAGGCGCCCGTCCAGGTTTACGGGCGTCCGTCTCGCTCCCTTATCTTAACTATTTGCATTTCTTTTTCTCCTCTTAGGCTTTAATTTTTAGTTTAGGTTTTTAAATTCTTAGTCTTTAGGTTTCAACCCACGATTTTGGTTCGGTTTATGCAAACTCGTAGTCAAAGGACCGTTACTATACACCCACGACCCGAAGCGAACCGTAGTCGGCCAAGCAGGCAGATTTTCCGTTCTGCGGTTACGGCGCAGGCGAGCCGAGCAAGATCTTGAGGAAGCGGCTAGCCAAGGAAATCGCGATTTTGTAATAATGGCTGCGCGATGATAGGCGTCGTTGGCGGACTACGCCATGCCTGGCGCAGATCGATCAACCCGGCTATTGTCATTCCGACCATCAACGCATGCACCTTCGAGCTAAGGCCGGGACTTATTCAGATGATGCAGCATGCATTTATTTTCCATGGTTATCAATCAGAGAATCCCCATACTCACTTACATACGTTCTTGGAGATATGCGGCACCACACGTATCCAATGAGTAAGTGAGAATGCCATTAAACTGAAACTCTTTCCATTTTCTCTAAAGGAAGAAGCGAAGGAGTGGTATACTTCTCTCCCCTATGAATCGATTACCACCTGGGCCGAACTCGAAAATGAGTTCTTGAGTCAATATTTCCCACCTTCAAAAACAGCCCAGTGTTTAAACGAGATTTTCACTTTCTACCAGAAAGAGAATGAATCCTTCTTCGATTGTTGGAAAAGATTCAAAGCTCTGCTTAGAAAGTGTCCCCACCATGGCTTGCCACTGCAAAGGAAAATCAACACCTTCTTTAGTGGATTGACCGAGCTTACAAAAGGCATGGTCAATAGTTCATCTGGCGGGCGTTTAGAAGAAAAGCTTTGATGAGGATGGGCCTTTGTTTGAGGACATTGCAAAGTACAACTACGCCCCCTCTTATCAAGCAATTCAAGCACCTCCTCCTCCTCCTAAGGTTGAGGAGGTAAACATGCAAAGTTTGATCGCCATGCTGCAGAAGCAGATGGAAACTTCTCAAATTTCAAATCCGATAAATCAAACTTCTTCTTTTCCACAGAACCCTCGGGTTTCAGATCGCTAGCTTCTTGTGTCGGTGGCCTATGAATGGCCAGTGTCAATTCAATCCCCTTGCACCTTATCAAGTGAATGATGTTCATGACTATGGACAGTGTAATCAAGTCACATGTCAGAATTGTGACGAGGTGGGGCACACATCTAGATTCTGCCCTATGAACGGACAGAATGCTGAAGTGAATGCATTCTATGGTCAGAACAACCAAAGGTCTAATCAAGTTTCTGGCTAGAATAATTTCCAAAACCACGGGTTTAATCAATCTCCCAGTTTCAATCCTAATTCGAATCAAAATTTCAATAGAAACCCTGGTTTTAATCAGAACCAAAACTCGAATTTTTCCAATCCTACTCAGAGATTCAATCAGAATTGGTCTTCCAATTCAAATTATCAATTTCAAAGTCATTGACCAGCCTATTCTCAAAATTTCCAGAACTCTCAAGGCCCCTCCCAAACTAACAATCTTGAAGCTAAATTGGAGGAGCAAAATAAAAGTATCCAACTCCTGATGACTACAAATAAGAATCTTGAGAGACAAATCGGGCAACTGGCTGAGTAGTTAGCTTCTAGACCCCCAGGGCAATTGCCCAGTTTCACTGAGAAAAACCCCAAGGGTGGTCAAGTGGCTCAGACCGAGTTAAATCAAAGCCAATGCACTGACCTCGTACCATCAATTCCATACGGTAGAGAGGAGGCCAGTGCAATGAATTTAAGAAGTGGTACTCAAGTTAGTGGTCCTTCCCACCAGGGAAACCACTAGCCCCTCCTGCCATTGATAAGGCAGGAGGGGAAGCTGAGCACCTACACTTCCCTTGGCCGAATACTCAGGTGGTTGAACCCCTGAGAGGTGAAAATGTTGGAAGTCCTCAGGTGGCTGATCCCCTGAGGAATGAAGAATCAAGAGAAGTCAGGAGGCTGATCCCCTGACTAATAAAAAGATTGAAAAAGCTGTTCGATGGAAGGATCTGGAAGACAAAGCTGTCAGTGCATCTTCAAAGAAAGTCTTTTCTGAGAATGATCTGAAAAAGCTTCCATTTCCACCAAGAAAGAGCAACATCCCTTTGAGTGAAGATAAGAAGTATGAAAATGTGCTAAATCTTTTGAAAAATACTCAGGTGAATCTTCCATTATCAGAGGTCTTGGTTGAAATGCCTAAGTATACAAAATTTATCAAGGATGTTGTTTCTTCAAAAAGGAAATTGTCAGACATGCAGAGGCTGATTGGTGAGGATTGTTCAATGATCAACTATGAAGACTTACCAACCAAGAGAGGTGACCCTGGAAAGTTCGTGCTTACAGTATTAATGGGAGGCCTGGTCTTCCCTAACTCTTTGTGTGACCTGGGTGCATCTATAAGCCTCATGCCAATGTACGTATGCAAGCAATTTGGGTTTAATTGATCTTCTAGAACCCACTACCATGAATTTGCAATTATTTGATAGATCTTCTAAGAAAGCGTGGGAATCTTAAAAGACGTACTAGTTCAAATCGATAGATTTACCTTTCCCGTTGACTGGTACGTCCTAGACATTGAAAAATATGAAAATGTCCCCCTGATTCTTGGAAGACCTTTTCTGTCTACAGCTAGAGCCCTCATTGACTGCAATGGTGGGCGTGTGACGATCCATGTTGGTGATCAAGAGGTGAGCTATAATGTTTCCAAATCCATTCAAATACCCTCGGGTCCTCCAACCGGTTTTTCCATTGAGGAGACGTCTGATGACTTCAATGATTTGATGGAAAAGCAAGTCATGGCTGTTGCAACGGAGTATGAGCGACTGGTTGATAATTGAATAATCATGGCGTGGTAAGTCTAGAACAGTTAGAAGCTGATTTTGAGGATGAGTTGTTGAGAGGATAAGCTTTGGCAGTGGGACCGCTCAGTAAACTCAGCGATGTTGAGTTGAAAAGTGGAGATCTCAAATCTAGTTTAGAAGACCCCCCTGCAGATTTGGTGCTGAAGCCGTTGCCTAAACATCTTAAGTATGTGTTTCTAAGAGAAGGTGACAAGCTTCCTTTGATTATATCTGCCAAGTTGTCTCGTTTAGAGGAAATGAAATTGATCAACGTCTTGAAGAAAAATGAAAAAGCCTTTTGATGGCAAGTAGGAGATATCAGAGGAATATCTCCGGACATCTGTATGCACAAGATCAAGACAAATGAGGGTGCGAAATGTGTTAGACAGCCCCAGAGGAGGCTCAACCCTCATATGCAAGAGGTAGTTAAGAAAGAAATCATCAAACTTCTGGACATGGGAATCATTTATGCCATTGCTGATAGTGAATGGGTTTCCCCGACTCAAGTAGTTCCCAAGAAAGGTGGAATTATGATTGAGAAGAATGAGAAGGGAGAGGAAATAGCATTGAGACTTGTCACTGGTTACAGAGTCTGCATCGATTATCGAAAGCTCAATGACGTAACCATGAAGGACCACTTCCCCCTTCCATTCATTGACCAGATGCTTGAGCGTCTGGCGGGACACGCATTCTACTGCTTCTTGGATGGATATTCAGGATACTTTCAGATACCCATTGATCCAGCTGACCAGGAAAAGACCACTTTCACCTGCCCTTATGGTACATTTGCTTACAGGCGAATGTCATTCGGTCTCTGCAATGCTCCAGCTACTTTTCAAAGATGTATGCTGGCTATTTTTTACGCGCTCATAGAAAAGTGTATGGAAATCTTTATGGACGATTTTTCGGTCTTTGGTCAGTCTTTTGATGATTGTCTTGACAACCTTGACCAGGTCTTATCCAGATGTGTGGAAAAGAACTTAGTCCTAAACTGGGAAAAATGCCATTTCATGGTTGATGAGGGAATAGTTCTTGGCCACAAGATCTCCGCTAAAGGTATAGAAGTTGACAGGGAAAAAGTAGAAGCTACCGAGAAGGTGAGTTATCCCAAGAATGTGCGTGAAGTGAGAGGTTTTCTTGGACATGTCGGTTTCTATAGGAGATTCATTCAAGACTTCTCCAAGATAGCCAAGCCCCTGTCTACTTTACTAAAGAAAGACATTGAGTTCAATTTTGATGAGGATTGCAAGCAAGCGTTTGAGGAGCTTAAGGATCGTTTAATCTCTGCTCCAATTCTTATATCGCCTGACTGGAATATACCTTTCGAGCTTATGTGCGACGCATCAAACTATGAGGTTGGTGCTGTTTTAGGACAAAGAATCAAAGGGAAATTCCAGCCAATCTATTACGCTTGATCACACGTTGAATCCTTCTCAAGTTAACTATACTACTCTGCGAAAAGGAATTATTGGCGTAGTCTTTGCTATGGACAAGTTTCGTGAGTTACTTGTTAGGAGCTCAAGTGATTGTGTGGGTGATCACATTTGCTTTGCAATATCGATGACTAAGAAAGAGGCTAAACGCGCCCTCTGCGTTGGAATCGACGACCTACAAGAGTTTGGCGTTCAAATTAAAGACAAAAGAAGCGTTAAAAAAGCGTCGTGGCGGATCATGTTTCGAGAATGTTAAGTGAGGAAAAGGATGATCCAGATGATATAGATCTTTACTTTCCTCTAGAAAACATTATGCTTATCGATGGCTGCGCTCCAGATGTTCCATGGTATTCTTCCATTGTCAATTACCTTCATTCCCGATATCTCGATCCAGAATTGTCCTATCAGGAGAAGAAAAAGTTCTTCTTTGATTTGAAATCTTTTGTTTGGGATGAACCTTATCTTTTTATGATCTGTAAAGATGGTCTGCTTAGGAGATGTGTTCCAGAATCTGAGCAACGCGATATCATTGAGCAGTGTCACAGTGGACCCACTGGAGGTCACTTTGGTCCTTGGAAAACCGTTGCTAAGATCTTCCAATCCGGTTTCTATTGGCCTACGATCTTCAAGGATACATAAGCTTTCTGTAAAGCTTGTGATAGATGCCAAAGAACCGGTACTCTGACAAGGCGTTTTGACATGCCTTTGAAACCCATTCTAGAATGCGAAGTCATTGATGTATAGGGTATCGATTTTATGGGACCATTCCCATCATCTTGTGGTAACAAATACATCTTAGTCTGCGTGGATTACGTTTCTAAATGGGTGGAGGCTCAAGCCACTCCTCACAATGATCATAAGACGGTCATGAAATTCCTAAAGAAAAATATCTTTGTGAGATTTGGGTGTCCACGTGCCTTGATCAGTAATGAAGGGACGCATTTCTGCAACCGACCCCTAGAGAAAGTTCTTGAAAAGTATGGTGTTCGTCATAAGAATGGCACACCATATCATCCGATGACTAGTGGTCAGGTTGAAAGGAGCAACCAAAGTATTAAGAAAATCTTGGAAAAAGCGGGTCATGATCATCGTAGAAAATTTGGAGTTTGAAGTTGGATGATGTACTATGGGCATACAGAACCGCCTATAAGACTCCTATGGGTACATCATCATATCAAAGGGTTTATGGTAAGCCATGTCATCTTCCAGTCGAGTTAGAGCATAGAGCTTATTGGGCTACAAAGTTTCTGAACTTTGATTCCCAATCTTGTGGTAAGCACCAGCTGCGCAGTTAGATTGCATGAGTTGGGACAATTCGGACTCCAGGCCTACGAGAGCGCCAGGATTAGCAAAGATAAGATGAAACTCCTCCATGACGCCAAGATTAAGAAAAGAGAATTTCAAGTCGGGGAACAAGTTCTTCTGTATAATTCCATGCTACATCTGTTCCCTGGTAAGTTGAGGACACGATGGTCCGGTCCCTTTGAGATTCTCCAAATTATTCCTGGAGGCGTTCTAGAACTACGCGGTTATGGTGACCAACCGTTTCGAGTAAATGGTCAAAGGTGTTTGCACTATATTGGTGAACCTAAAAAGAGACCTTTGATTGTTCGTTTCCTCGATATCCTCGGGTGTGGTGCTACAAAAGTCGAAGAATTTGACGAGTTCTCACCCGACTTGTTTTCTGAGGATGCCGGTAGTGGTCCTTCTGAAGAAGTTCTAGCTGGTAGTTGGGATATGGAAGAGTTTGAAAGGGAGCAGCAGCTTAAGAAAGCGCTGAAACGTCATCTGAGAGTTCAGAAGAAGAAGTCAACCATGGGAAAGTTTAAACGTGTTTCGAAAGCCATCAAAGATTTCACCCCATGTGTTAAGTGTTGTTTAAACGTTTAGTTTTATCCGCTGTTTAGATTAGTTTTCGTGACATATTTTAATTAGACAAAAACTAGGGTTAGCAATCGCCAGTTCCCCATAAGATCAACCCGGTATCAACCTCTATATTACGATCCTATACTTGAGGAAAACCGGATTTATAAATATTTATTACTTGTTATATTTTGCATTGCATAAATCCGTGACAATGTACGCGAGACGACGATTCAAGCTCGCCATGATTATGTCGCTTTTTTACCGAAGCACGCGAGACTATGATTTAACCTTGCGCGACGCTTAAGGTAAATGCGTGAGACGATGATTAAACCTCGCCACGCATCAGTCACTTTTTACACGAAGTATGCGATATGACGATTTAAACTCGCAATGTTTCGATCATTTTTTAGCACGAAGTACGCGATACGACGATTCAACCTCGCCACGCTTCGGTTGTTTTTTACATCAAGTACGCAAGGGTGATTGAACCTCTTCATGCTTTGGTAGTTTTTTATATGAAGTACATGAGATGACGATTCAACCTCTCTACACTTCGGTTGTTTTTTACATGAAGTACCTGAAATAACAAGAATGACAGACAACCCCACCCACAAACCACTCCCCATTGAACTCGGCCCTCATAAGCCTCAATAATCATTGGCTGGGAGTGGTGAACAGAGTTCTTGTGGGAGGACAATGCATTGATCAGACCTCGAATGATCAAAGATATTTACATCCTCCTCAGCATGAGCAAAGTATTTTCTCAGTCAGCACGACTAGAAAAGAGATCAGCTTCATAGGAAAACCAACGAGCTCAAAATTTATCTATGAGTAACAACACTCTATTTACAATATAATCAAATAGAATCACTATACAGTGAGTCGCTCTCTAGCAATCAATGAAACATAATCGTTTACAGTTTGTGACGACGCTAATCCAGAACCGAGTCCTTAACCGGAAAAGGACGCCCGACATGTAAATAATTAAAATAAATAGATTAAATACATAAGACTGACATCATCAATAATAGAGAACAAGCGGAAAACAAAAACAATGACTCGGGAAAAACTTTAAAAGATCAATATAACGACCGACAAATAACACAAGGTTGCAACTAAAGCCAAAATCATATGAAAAAAATACACATGGTTGAATATTCATTCAACTATTAAAAACCAAAGGTACAACTGTCTAATCTATTGCAAAAGAAAAAGGAAGATTCTATACCATTATACAACAGAAAGTAAGAAAGATAGACTACAACTGCTGAAATTCAGGAAAACCACTCTTAAGCTATCTCGAACTCAATCTACAACAAAACCACCTTCTCAGGGTCAGGGAAAAACAACATACTAAAGGGTGAGTACAAACGTACTCAGTAAAGGGTAGAAGAACTGAATCTACCCATGTTATATCACGAGGATGATCATTAATAATAATAACAATAATAATATCACATGGCAAGTCAAACAAACGTAACAACACATATGTTTCATTCACTTACAACTCTCTACTAGTCTTACTAGTAGACTCACCAAATAAGACATTTGTTAAATTTTAATCCAAGGACACTTTGCATGGTGAAGACTACACTATGACACATACAGCATCTCATATGACACATGTATCTAAAAGTGTGGAATATTACACGAGTCCGACACAAGTATCTAAAAGTGAGGAGGTGTAATAATTCCATGTTGCGATAAGAAAGCATGTCTCACCAAGGATTAACATGTTTTAGCTTTTAGACTCATCAAGTGCGTATTTAAGCAATTAATATTACCTTCTAAGCTCATTGCACATAAAAAGGCTTCTTAAGGACCACTAAACCATAGACTAACTCTACATTACACTACCCAACACATTGTACAGAAATATTGGAATCTAATCCAATACCCACGAGGCTAAGGAATATGGCTTCCGATGATCCTGAGTATCTCCCCGCAGAGGGTCTCCACAAGGTGCTGAGCCGAATACACCAGAAACCGAACCCCTAACTTCGTCAGGTTACAAGTAAGATATTAAACTCAAGTCAACATCACATAAGGTCAAACGTGGAGTGTTCCAATGCTCCCGTGAGACGTTGTGCGGAGCCAAAGCCACTAGAACAAGTACACTCGACTTTAGAACATTCCACATAACTCTTTATTCTATTTTTGCATAGAAAATCAGCCAACACTCTTGGGTCGAATTCCATGTTTTTTTCAACATTTTAAACACTAAATGTACTCCAAATCCATACAAAAATAATAAAATAAATATTCTAGAACATGCTTGTAAAATTATACTAGATTTAAACACCAATGTAACATGTTTTTCAAGCATTTATATGAAATGACTCTAAAACATACTTGAAATAAAAAGCTACATCTAAACTCTAAAATAACACATTCAGATTTGGTTGAACATCCCTTTACCTATGTTTTCACCAAAAATCTCCATGAACTCTTCAAGAACACTCCAAGAAGATCTAGATCCACAAGAAAATCTCCAAGAATCTAAGCAAACCCTTTACGAATCTACAACCAAAACAAAGCTATACGATTCTACAACATATAAAACATTAAAAAGCTAAGAAAAACTCAAAAACACATCTAGATCTAGAAAATGGGTTTTCGAAATACTTACCCGATCAGAGTGAAACTTGTATCAATATTAAGCTCTCATCAAGTGAAGCATTTTGGTATAATTAGTTTGTGATTTTGACGGCCGGATTGATCGCAATAGCGAAAACTCCTTTTTTCCTCTCTTTTCCCTCTCCTATTTCTCTTAGCCGAAGCATCTCAAAAGTGGGGGGAAATGAAAAGGGTTTTGGAATAAGATGGGTATATATATAGTTTAGTACATTTACCTTTTTGCCCTTACTAAAAGTTATAATTTTAAACTACCGTAAATACCCGTTAATATTTATCTTGACTCTATTTGTTTAATTAAAACATAACCCATTAAAAATATCGAGACGCACAAAATTATAAAAAAGACTTTTGTACCATTTACGAAGATTCGGGTTTCACATTCTTCCCCTTATATGAATTTCGTCCTCGAAACTCACGAATTTGCCCGCCAAAACTAACACTTCAAACCAACACGCATTTCCAATGTTAAGCTTTCCATTACAAAGCTCTCCGCGGTTCATCTCTGAGGTCCCGCTCACAACAAAAATGAGTACTACTCAACCCTTCTAGAAAACATCCCAAGCTTAGTGCTACACTTTTTCTTGGCTTTAAAAGATTCTAAGATCCAGGTTAAACTTTTCATCATCAAACACCCTTTCTTTCCTCGAGATATCTCCATAAGCCAGCATGACTGTTAAACTTAGCTTGCACTATCCTTTACAAAATACTTACGGTTTAGTCCTTCAGCACTTCACATCCTATTCCAACCTCCTTAAAAGAACAACTCCAAGAGAAACAACACACAAGAAAGATCGGCTTTCAAGCCTACTAGGGTTTTCCTCAACCTAGTCCACCATCAAGAAATTTCCATACCTAAGACCAAAACATCCTAGTCTTACAAAATTCACCTTACACTTCAAAAGATACTCCCTGACTCAAAAACACATGACCACAACAAACTTGACAAACTCGCCAAATCTCGTTAGATCATCAAAACCACATCCCGGTCCAAACCTTTGATGAAACCACTCATCATTTAGCTTAAGGTTAACACACAAGCAAGTCCTCCAGGAACTAATCCAATAACCGATTACTTCCTACCACTGATACACGTCTAACCCGGGGAAATGGAACTCACAACGGACTTAAAAAGGTCTCTTCTAAAACTAAGATCAACTTCAGGTAGTGAGTCCAACACTATAGAAAGAACAAAGCACATTCGTATCAACACTAAAGAATAAGGTTTTAGAATGTATTCTTGAAGAAAAAACTTGAAATCAAACGTAGGTTTGAAACCTCTCAAAGATATTAAAAAAACAACTTTTGATTCCTTCGATTATACCATGGTGTGTTAAAAGAAATTACTTCAAAAGTACAAAAGACACGGTGAGGTACCTTATAAAAAAATCTTTATCCGGTTTTACAGGAAGTAACAACATCCACACATTTCTTGAAGTAGGAACCGCAAAAGATAATATATTTAGCGAGCATAAAATATTTCAAATCAAAGAAAGAAATAACATTTGATCTTGAATGAGGGGTAACATCGAAACAAACTTTTGATGAACGCGTTTAAGATAACCAACCACGAAGGATTAACAACAAGGTTTGTTTGGTCACAATAATTGAAAGATGAAAAGTTGTGCACTAGTGAAGTAACACACCAAAGCAAGCTAAAAGGAGTATAAAACTCTTACAACAAAATATAATGAGTTGAAACCATAAAAGATAAACTTATAGTAAGGTGTTTGATGTCACTTTGAGCGCCAAATGAAGGTTCCTAGATTGGGTAAGATTTCATTACTCTGAAAAATTATGTGGTTGATTAGCACATCAACAGGAACTTGAGCAAAGAGCTCTTGAGAGAGAAGAATTTCAAAGTTGATTCAAAATTGATAGATGGGCATTGATTCCAAAATGCTAAAGATGAGTGTCAAAATTTAGAAAACACCTTGAAGATTAGATTCTTTAAAGGAAGAGGCGTCTTGTAGAACAAGGGGGTCTGCAAAGAACTCTTGTTGGCTTGAAAGAAAAGGCAAATAACATCACCAAAGTATGTGGAGATGAAAGACGAAATGGAAGGTGTCAAACACCGAACTTAGGAACAGTAAAAACAGAGAAAAAAAAAACGTTTGGACTTAAAACGATCAGTTTGAAACTTCAGTTATTGATTAGATTGTCAAAAGAGTTTCAATCCATGAGAATCCTGAAAAAGATTGCTTAACAACAAAGGTTTGAAAAGCAAAGTTGAGCGCCCAAAAAGGAAGAACAACTTGAGGGAAACAAAAGGAAATGATAAGAGTATTTTCTATGAAAATGCACTTTGGACTAAAATCAAGAATACAATTAGTCTTGAAGTGATGAAAAAGAAATTACTGAAAATTTTCATGTGGATACAAATTGTCAAGAACTTGAGAGTGCCAATTCGATAGAAGTTGAGATTAACTAAAACTATTTAGAAAGTAACTCGATAAACAACTATCTTTTCTTGAAGCAAGAGTCTAAAAGTTCATACTAGACAGGCTATGGATATGCCAAAAAGATATTGTGAAAAAAAGATTAGAGATCTGACCAAGCACAAAGATACACACTCAAAAGAATGCATTATCAAGAACAGAAAAGTTAACCACAACAAAAACATTCTTTACATAAGGTAGTTAAGAGTAAACATAAGTAGACAAAAATATTTTGTCGGACTTGATTTAAGAAGGAAGTTGAAAATTTAACACAACAATTACAAAATCATAAGGAAGCTTGTTTCTCAGATTCAAAATAGAAGAACAACGAGAATTTCTTTTAGAAGAAATCATAAAGTAGTATACTTTTAATACAAAACAAGACAAAAGGCGGTAAGGTTTAATTGGGTGCAAGTTGTTTGAAAGGGAACATGGTTGGTGGAGGTCAAAATGAAGTAAGAACGTATGTGGTGTGTTGAAAGGTAACTTCTTGTTTACTCATGAACGGAAAGCGTTAAAACGACAACCCACACAACCTTCCTACCAGACTTCTAAGACTAGGAAAAACTTAAACTCAGAGAAACGAATCATCAACACTATTCTTCTAAACACAACAAAAACTTATACCACAACCCTACAACCATTAGGTTGGAATTACCATTTCAGATTATGCAGATGAGAAATTGAAATTACTTCATGCAATGTGATTGAAAATTAAAGACATGTATAACTCAAATGAAAATGATTTAGAGAATGAAGAAAGATGAGAATTATAGATTTTGGAGGTTGCTAAGTGATAACCAAAATCTGGAATGTCTTTGAACGTGAAGGAACTAGTTAAATACAATTATTTATGTTCGAAAGAAAAGTTTATAAAAATCTTTTTCCAAGTTGGCAAACACCAACATAAGTTTCAAATTGTTTTCAAAGCTGGAATGAACTGTACTTGGGTCAAAAGAGAGAATATATATCATAGAGTTGGTCATAACATATTCAAGGATCAAATCATTTGAATATGTATGATTTATTAAAATGGATTAAGGAAAGATGATCAACACTATTCATTGTTCAAACATTAATTCCAAATGTTGTTTTGAAATTCAAAATTGTAATGCTTTTTGAAAAGATAGGTAGATGTAAAAGAATAACTTTTTGAAAAAGAAACCTTTCTTGTTTAGTAGGACATCCAAATTTTATGAGTAAGGAAAACGGTTGTACACTGAAACAAACATGTAAATTAAACCATGTGACCGTGATGCTTAGAGCAAAGTTACAAACGATGAGGAAATTGTATGCTAGAGGCAAGGAAACATGTAACAATGAATATTTGAATTTAAAAGGTTATATCATGAATGAAAAAGCTTGAAGTGCTCAAGTGCAAATGACAATTGCAACAACAAAATCAAAAAAAAAAAGTTTGAATGAATATTAATAAGTCGGAATCCTTGAAAAACGATAAATCAAATATAAGAAAGCATTGATGAAAAGAAGGATCCGTAAAGTTTAAAGAAAACTGAGAGGTTTCATTAAAGGTATTTTAATGAAGCCCAACTTGAAAGTTCACCACCTGAAGACATAGGCCTGAAACATCTATCTTAAGAAGGTTCACTTATAAGGTCTCACACTTAGATTAAGGTCACACTACCCAAGCTGAGGGATTCTAATGTTACGAGTTCTAACACTTAAAAGATCCAACTTAGGAGGTTAACACTTGAAAAGTATAACTCAAAATCTACAACTTAAAGGTCTAAACTTGATAGGATCATATCTTAAGACATATAAACTTTTGCAGCTGTGTTACTTCATTCTCTGATACCAACTGTGACGACCCTAATCCGGATACAGAGTCCTTAGCCGGAAAAGGATGCCCGGCACGTATATAATTAAAAACGTAAGCCTGACATCATCAATAACAAAGAACAAGCGGAAAACAAAAACAAAGATTCGGGAAAAACTTTAAAAGATCACTATAACGATCGACAAGTAACACGTAAGTCGCAACTAAAGAAAATCCTAAGAAAAAAATACACAAGGTTGAATATCCATTCATTATTACAAACTATTCATTACAAACCAAAGGTACAACTGTCTAATCTATTACACAAGAAAAAGGGAGATTCTATACCATTATACAACAGAAAGTGAGAAAGATAGACTTCAACAGCTAAAACTCCGGAAACCATACATAAGCGATCTCAAACTCAATCCACAACAAAACCACCTTCTCGGGGTGGGGGAAAAACAACATACTAAAGAGTAAGTACAAACGTACTTAGTACATGGTAGAAGCACCGAATCTACCCATGTTATATCACAAGTATCATCATTAATAATAATAACAATAATAATATCACAGGGCAAGGCAAACAAACGTAACAACACATATTTTCGCTCGCTTACAACACTCTACTAGACTTACTAGTAGACTCAACCAAATAAGACATTTGTTACATTTTAATCCAAGGACACTTTGCATGGTGAAGACTGCACCATGACACATTCAGCACCTCATATGGCACAAGTATCTAAAAGTGTGGAATATTACATGAGTCCGACACAAGTATCTAAATGTGTGGAGGTGTAGTTATTCCATGTTGCAATAAGAAAACATGTCTCTCCAAAGATTAACATGTTTTAGCTTTTAGACTCATCAAGTACGTATTTAAGCGTTTAATATAACCACCTATGTTCATTGCACATAAAAAATGCTTCTTAAGGACCACTAAACCTTAGATGGACTCTACATTACACTACCCAACACATTGCACATAAATATTGGAATCTAATCCAATACCCACGAGGCTATAAGGAATAAGGCTTCCGGTGATTCCAAGTATCTCCCCACAGAAGGTCTCCACAAGGTGCATAGCCGAATACACCAGAAACCGAACGCCTAACTTCTTCATGTTACAAGTAAGATATTGAACTCATGTCAACATCACATAAGGTCAAAGTAGAGTGTTCCATTGCTCCCGTCAGACACGGTGGTGCAGAGCGAAAGCCACTAGAACACGTACACTCGACTTTACAACATTCCACATAACTCTCTATTCCATTATTGCACAGAAAATCAGCCAACACTCTTGGGTCAAATTGCATGTTTTCTTCAATACTTTAAACACTAAATTTACTCCAAATCCATACAAAAATAATAAAATAATTATTCTACAACATGTTTGTAAAATTATACTAGATTTAAACACCAATGTAACATGAATTTCAAGCATTGTGATATGAAATTACTCTAAAACATACTTGAAATAAAAAGCTACATCTAAACACTAAAATAACACATTTATATTTGGTTGAATACCCCTTTACCTTTGTTTTCACCAAAAAGCTCCAATAACTCTTCAAGAACCCTCCAAGAAGATCTAGATCCACAAGAAAAGTTCCAAGAATCTAAGCAAACCCCTTACCAATTTACAACCAAAACAAAGTTATACGATTACTACAACATATAAAACATCAAAAAGCATAGAAAAGCTCAAAAACACGTCTAGATCTAGAAAATAGGCTTTTGAAACATTTATCCGATCGGAGTGAAACTTGTATCAAAATTAAGCTCTCGTCAAGGGAAGCATTTTGGTGTAATTAGTTTGTGATTTCGACGGCCGGATTAATCGGAATAGCAGAAACTCTTTTTTTCCTCTCCTATTTCTCTCAGCCGCAGCATCTCAAAAGTGGGGGGAAATCAAAAGGGTTTTGGAATAAGATGGGTATATATAGAAGTTGGTACATTTACCTTTTTGCCCTTACTAAAAGTTATACTTTTAAAATACCGTAATACCCTTTAGCATTTATCTTGACTCTATTTGTTTAATTAAAACACAACCCATTAAAAATATCGAGACGCGCAAAATTATAAAAGGACTTTTTTACCATTTACGAAGATACGGGGTATCACAAGGGCTTTGGCCGTTTGTAACAAAGAGCACAATAGACTTGACATATATATTGTTTCTGACAAGCATGCTCTCAATACCTCTCAACCTTATGGAAAACAAGGGGGCCACCAGCTATAGTAATCTTACAGTTCGACGCACAAGCAGATTTGTGGGCTCAAAATTTTGAAAAACTTGGGCAAAATTATAAGTTCGAAATAAAATGCAAGCAACATGCATGCAAACCAGAAAATTAATACAGTCGATCTGAAACTTATACCAAAATAAGCAGAAGTCGGAAATAGAAAGAGGGTCAAAGTAAAGGCAGAGTTATTACAAATCAAGATCGAACGACAAGTTTTCAATAAAGGCGAGCAAAAAGGTTCATCAAATATATAATCAAATGCTCAAAAACAAATTATTGGGCAAGATCAGCAGGGATCTTCAGTTGAAGCTTTGGGCCGATTAGCAGACAAACTGGTTGAAGAAAGCATTTCATCTGGGCATTCTCAGCAGTCTGCTCTGTAAGTATTACAGGAGATATCAAGTTGTTGGCCATCGGCACCTCAGGACGAGATGGACTGAGAATTTAGAATCCCCCGCTACAGGTCATGCATCCACCAAGGTTGCATGATTAACCAGCTTGACTATCAGCGGGACCCACGCTTCGGCACCAGCAGGCTTGCAAAATCGGCTAGCTCGGCCTTAGTGTAAAGAACTTGTGTGTGAAAACCCCTTATCATTTTGTGGAACAGCGTCGAGGTAGCCCATTTCGACAATTGCTCTAAGGAAGGAACATGGTCGCCCAGGTCCCTTATCATACACCTCACCGCATGGTGAAGGCCTTGATCAAAACACCTCCCAGCCGTCCCAAACACAACATCCTTATATTCTTGGGACCCATTGAAGTCCGCAATAGCCTGCTCTCTAGCCCGCGCCAGCATGTTTGGTATATGCTCCTCAGTCTCTGCCAATTGACTGGCCACCCCAACGGCCTGCTCCCGCTCCTTGTCAATGGAGGACTGGGCCTTCTCCAACTCCTTGTTTAGATGAGGTATCACCTCATCGAGCTCTTCGATTTTTCGCTCATTCAGAGATTTGAGGCTACAAACTTCAATCTCAGCCGCGATCCTCACCAGTTTGGCTACATAATCAACCTTGTCAGCTCAATTTTCAGCGATGGCTATTCTCCCCTGAGCCATCTCAAGATCGCCTAAGGCCTTCTTCGCCTTCTTATCCAGTGCGGCACGATCCTCCTCCCCCTTAAAGAGAGCCTTTGTGCACTGCTTGGCCGCAGTCATCATCTAAAAAAAATACAAGTTAAATCGGGTCGCTTCGACACTAATGATCACACCTAGGAAAGTCATATAGAATCAATCACAAAAATACAGCGAGTTATGATAATTTAACTGGATAGCAAGAATACCCGCCACTCCAAAAATATCAGTGGGCTTTGCCAAAAAGTCGTCCACTTGGTCAGACATGATGACCCGCTCAGCTAGCCCTTCGCCAAAAGCTAGCTTTGCGGGGTCTTTCTGAGCCCAACGCAAGTTCTACAGTTGGGTACTTCCTTAAGAGATGTAACGGGTCATTGTGTAGTGGAAGCCCGTCCTCATCCAAACATGCCCCTCTTTCCGGGGCAGGAAGCCAACATGAGCCACATGAACAACAATACGGAAAGAGAGGGACCCGCTCCCTGAAACCCCCTTACCAGCTCGCTGTGAGCTTCTTTTAACACCGAACACTCCATGTCGATCAACATTTGTTTTTAGAAGATGCCAGGTCCGTGGTACCCAATGTGCCCGCTGCGGTAATAGACGATCCCGCGCCATCGGCCGTTCTCTATTTCTTCCAGCTCGAGATACTCAGATTAGCCGGCCTCTTTCACCGGTTTGTCCTTAGAAGTCACAACATCAGTAGTCTGCACTGAATTGGGGATAACCCCTTTACTTGGGTGCTCACATTGGCCCTCCCTCTTTTGGTCAGAAGTTTGAGCAACAACATTTGTAGTTTTAGCTACCCCATGCACCTCGCTCATAGAAAAGTGACAAGTTTGAAGCACAGGCGGGGTAGCACACTTTTTTTTGAGCTTTGAGGTGCACTTTCTCCTCTCTCACACATTGAGCGCGCCTGACCCTCCCAGCTTGTATCTGTGTGGCATCAATTTTAACTTCTCTTATAGCAAGAGAGCTCCCGTCAGACGAAAAGACATTCAAAGCAATATCACTCACTAATCAAAAGCTGGAAAAATACGAATTTCTAAAGCAATTGGGCACCGGACTCACAACATTCATTGCAAAATGCAGAAAAACATGCATATACAGGCACTCATAGCATGCAAACTATATTGTGAGAACGAAAATGAAGCAAAATCATAGTTTTTATAATGTGATTCCGGGTAGAAAACACGATCGGAACGTGCCCAAGAACCTCCTAAGGGATCAATAACGAGCTAAGGAAACCTAATCCTAGAAAATCCTATCTAAGATGTAGGCCAAGAATACTCAATGTTTGCTCAAGACACTGATTTGTTCTTCAAGGTATGTATTCACTACGATGAAGAGATCACTCACTCGCAAGTGATTGGTAAAGTCTAAATGGACTTTGATAAAAAAGTTTCACTCAAAATATATTCTGATTCATTGTTGTTGTTTGAAAATTACATATAGAATGCCTTTATATAGTCTACAAAATAGAAAACTAATAAAATCTGCTTGATGTGGGACAAATTAAATAGTAATTTTGGCACATTACTTGCTATTGGCCTAACTTGACTATAATAAGTCCACATGGCTTTTATTTGCTAAAATTAAACAATTGACCCAATATACTATATATAGGCACCTCTCCAAATGGGATTTCGGCATTTTACTACTAAAAACTGCATAAAATAATTCAAATGATCACAGTACCGCCCCAAACAAATGGTCTAACCTTATTGACACAAATATCAAATAAAAATCTTCTAATTAATATATCCAAGCTCATCTTCATGCTCTTCAAGACAAATAACATAGATAGTGCATTTAATGGGCTGGTTCTTCAACTTTCATGGGTTGGATTACATCAGTGCCTCCCGGTTCGAAAGGATTCGTCCTCGAATCAATAGGATGTCGTAAAATTGAGCGTCACACACCAAACTTGGACAGCCATCATAAACCATCTTTGAGAATCTGGAATCAAAGATTATTTGTATATAGAGCTGAAAATCAATGGAAAGTTGAAAGGACGATTTATGCTTCACCAATAGGACATAAGAACAATCTATCAGCTTGATAAAAATGTTGATAAATCTTGGCATGGGAGTGGTATAATGATAGCAATGCAATTAGGAACAAACAACAACATGTGCCACAAAAGGATTAACAAAAGTGTGTGCCGGTTTTCTACCATTATCAACCAGGGATAGATCACCCAAATACAATAAAGGGGCTGCATTGGATGTGTCCAACAGCCCGATGTCCTCCTCATGTTGACGATCATCATGTACCTACAAAGAAGATTCAACAACACTAAAACATGAATTTAGTAACATAGAATCATCATTTTCCTCAACTAGAATTGACTCCTTCAGTTCTTTCTCCACAATAGACTCCTCCGACATATCTACTTTCTCATCCACAAATTCAGGTTCATCCACCTCCACCTGCGCATCAACAAGTATAGGACTATTTTCATCCTCCATCTCCACCACACTCTCAATTTCCGTTTTTATCAACTCCTCCTTGCGATTGTTAACAATCTCTACGTTTTTCACTTCAACCATGACTTCTTCTTTTTCTGACTCACGTTTCAAATGAGCTTCCATGTCGATTCCATATAGTCCTTGCAAGAAATCAGGGCAATCAAAACAACAATGGCCACTCCCGTTACAATAAATACAATCAATTGGTAATGGTCTCTTAACAGTTTTACGACGACGAGCATCAATAGAATTATTCATCTCCTGTTTAACCTCCTCAACAATCCTACACATCCCTGCTATCAATTTATTATTGTGATGTACTAACTCATTTTCCACATTTTTTGATTCTTCAATCTTGAGATCACTATCTTGTTTATGGGTAGCGATTCAAGGACATAAGTCTCGCCATAATAATAATAATAAATACATAGTGCGGGACAAATTATGACGTACTTTGTACAATTGTAACCATGACTTTGCTAATATCAAGTGTTCACCTTTTAGTGGCACCACATCACATAATATATCAAATCGATGACCTCTAAGCGACGAAGGAATCCATGCTTGCCATGTAACCCAAAACTCATAACTTCCCTCAAAATAGTAATGAGGATAACGATGTCTTTCCGTCGGCAAGTTCAACTCTTGAACCACCTTACTGCTAATCAGAATCTCTTTTCCTAGATGATCAATGCACAACTCATATGTTTTTTTTCTGAATTAAGCAATGTGTGCGAAATATGTCACAAGCCATGATAGGATCAGCAAAATATTTATATCCTCACAAATCTCGTGTTTCTCTCACCCTTATTCTCAATCGTACAAAATTTCATTCTCAAACAAATCAGAATAACGAGCAAACCCTAAGCAAGATAGTCTCAAGAATTTTCAGATTTGTAGCAGTGAATTTTTGGACAGATAGTGATGAAACAATTAAGAACAAAAGATGAAAGTTGTTTATCAGACAATTTTACATAACACCAAAAAATTTAAGGTAATTTGGAGTCGTAGAGGTCGATCAAACAATCATTATTTTCCAACTGGTGCAATCTATCAAAATATTCTAGATTGATAGCAGTGCCTTACGGCGCATATTGTGATCAAACTACAACGCATTTGACAAAAGTTTAAGCTCACATCTCTTATGTGATCCTCTTAAGTTTTGTTCCTTTCGAGAACCCTTAATAGGATCCCACTTTCCTTTTAGAATCTTCGAATCTTTCTCTAATGTTCTTTCTTTTTGAGGTTTTAATGCTTTCGCAATGTTACATTTGGTTTTAATCATTTCCTTGTAACATGGTGTTATGCAAAATGAGTAAACAATTTTGTTCACGTTACTACATGCCATGTTATATCATTTTTTATTTTGTTTTTCGATCCAAAAAAATTCTATAAATTTTCAGCTCCTTAGAAAGTTGTCTTATCTACAATTTCTCACTTTACATCAATTCAGTTTTCAATATGGATTGTTCACAAATTGTTTAACAAGGAGGAGTACTCGGTTCAGTAAAATCTGCAGTGGTACTCTTACTTATCATTCTGTTTTGAATAAGCTAACCACCTCCAAATGACTTGGATTTTTGATATGTTGTAGAAAACATCATGCACTATAATTTTTGTTTTGTAACCAAGTGCAAATTCATTTTGGTCTGAGCACAATCTGCAACACATGACAGTTGATGAAGTACTGAAAATTGTTGACAACTTATAGCAGTAGATGAAAAGAATTATTTTGACCGACCTATGGCTTCCCAAAAATTTTGCTTTTTGAGCCTCATATGTAAAAATTATATACTCACAGATTTTCTCTTTGCCTCATGATAAAAATCAGTTCAGTTTGTTTTGTGCAAATCAATTATTTCATTGCTTATGTATGCACCCAAATTTCTCAAAACCATTTAAGTCCTATCGTCAAGGAAGGATAGATGTCTTTCTTTCTTCCACCCTGTAAATTATGGTGTGGCAGGTTATAGGAGATGGGAATACTTTGATTTATCTGATTCTTAAGCTAGTTGTTACCCAGGATAAGAAGTTTGGTAAGTAGAGACGTGGTGTTGTCGTTATAGCGCTCCTCGATGGCAAGAAACGATTGCGTGTTGATTTTCCAATCTTATGTCTTCATTAGTAAGGTTCTCTTTTATAATCATATAGTTTCCTACTTGGTTATCCCGATTTCAAATGTTTCCCCATCCATACTAATTGTAACCCTTTCTTTAGTTAAATCCTCCATTTGAAACTTCTGAAACTCGGTAAAAGTTCCCATATCGAAAAGTTTTGGTTTCCAACTGTGTACATTCTTTGATGTGCCTTATTTGCTTTAAGGTGTTCTCATCATGTCAAAGTCTTGATTTAAGGAAATAAGTTTCTCATCCTTCGAACTATTTGAACTGACAATTGCATATCCTTACAACTATATAATGTTTAGCGATTTCGGGGCAACACACTTTTGCATCCTAGTGATTACCTTCAATGCATCTCCCCTACAATATGTTTTAGTGCACACAACTTTTTGTTTAAAGACTCAAATCTACAAATCCTCCACCTTCTCTCTTCACTATCGCTTGGTTTATGTTTACCAAAATTGCTTGACCTTGCTTGCTCGATATGGGTTCCACACGAATGTTTATTCAACACTAGTGAATGTTTATTGTTCCCATGTTTTCCTTTAACATAAAACTATTGTTCCCCTGCTCCGAAAATTCTGAAAATTTTTCATCGATGTAGGTTACTATCTTATCTACAATTTACCTTTTTACATTGATTCGATAATATTTATGGATTGTTCAGAAAATCAATGTTATTGCCGGATACTCGATCCGAGAAAATCTGCAAGATGACACCTTACGATAGATAAATTGGAAAATGTATTTCATTGATTGAATACGATTCTGAGACAATGATATATATATACGTATAGAACATTCTGGAACCCTATGGAAATAAATACAAATAAATAATAAATACAAAATATATATAATAAATACATAATATACATATATAATCCTAATACGCCCCCTCAAGCGGAACGAGGGAGCCGAAGACCCAGCTTGGATTTAAAGTGTGTAAATGGAAGCCGAGAAAGTGGCTTGGTGAGAGCATCGGCAAGTTGATCTGCACTAGAGACATGAGATACACGAACAAGGCCACGATGAACATGATCACGAATAAAATGATAATCGATGGTTACATGCTTCATACGGGAGTGAAAAACAGGATTAGCACATAATTGTGTAGTGCCCACATTATCACAGAAAATGACCGGAGTAGTTTGTATGGAGAAGCCTGGATCAGAAAGGAGATAAGTGAGCCAGGCAATCTCAGCAGCAGTGTCAGCCACAGAACGATATTCGGCTTCGGTAGAACAATGAGCAACGGACGTCTGCTTTTTAAAACTCCAGGACATAAGGTTTTTACCGAGAAAAACTAAATAAGCAAAGGTCGAAGAGTAACCAGCAACTTGGTTCCCACCCCAATCAGCATTAGAGAAGGCATGAAGTG
This sequence comes from Gentiana macrophylla, assembly GCA_026214975.1. Classification (NCBI taxonomy): domain Eukaryota; kingdom Viridiplantae; phylum Streptophyta; class Magnoliopsida; order Gentianales; family Gentianaceae; genus Gentiana; species Gentiana macrophylla. The sequence goes on along the minus strand of CM047808.1, from coordinate 62,345,158 downwards.
CAAGGGGGGACGCTGAGAATAATTGCAAACCTTCATGTAACGTACCTGCCAAATAACGAAGTATACGCTTAACCAGAGACCAGTGATAATCCGAAGGAGAATGCATAAACTGAGAAAGCTTGTTTACCGCATAAGCAATATTGGGTCGAGTAAACAAAAGATGTTGTAAAGCACCCAGAACTTGGCGATACTGAGTAATATCCAAATGCGGAGGAGATGCCAAATCACTGGATGTAAAGGCATCAGGAGGTAGCGGAGTGGAGATAGGTTTGGAGTCTTGCATATTGACCCGAGAGAGAAGCTCATGAATATATTTTGTCTGAGTAAGCAGTAAACCATGTGCATTAGGAGTGACTTAAACACCCAAGAAATATGATAATTGGCCAAGGTCTTTGATAGAAAAGCTCTGATCAAGAGAATCAATAACTTTCTTGTGACACGAGAAGAAGAGTTTGATAATAATAATATCGTCAACGTACACAAGCAAAATAGTGATACTAGAGGAAGTGCGAGCAATAAACAGAGAAGAGTCGGCAGTAGAGTTGACAAAACCAATAGAAAGAACAAAAGACCGGAGTTCATGATACCAAGCCCGAGGTGCCTGCTTAAGTCCATAAATAGCTTTATGATGCTTGCAAACGCACGTAGGATTATCCGTGTCTTCGAAACCCGGAGGCCGAGTCATATAAACATCCTCAGTGAGGGAACCTTGCAAGAAGGCATTGTTGACATCGAGCTGACACAGAGACCAACATAGAGAAACCGCAATACTGAGAACTAGACGAACAGTTGTAGGTTTTACCACAGGGCTAAAAGTCTCAAAATAATCAATGCCGGGCCGCTGGGTAAAGCCTTTTGCCACTAAGTGAGCTTTATAGCGATCGATGGAGCCATCGGGATGGCGCTTAATGCGAAAGACCCATTTACAACCGACAACATTAAGATCAGAATTAGGAGGAACCAGTGACCAAGTACCGTTGCGCACGAGCGCATCAAATTCTTCAGACATTGCAAGGCGCCAATGCGAACTTTGCAAGGCCTATTTAACAGTAGAGGGCTCAGTATCAGAGAATCGAGAATCCAATTGGGCAGTAAGGTTAAGGAGTTGGCGAGGTTTAAAGATGTGGTTGCGAGAGCGAGTGACCATAGGATGGGAAGGTGGTGGGGAGGAAGGTGATGAAGATGTGGAGTCCGGAGAGGAGGAAGATGACGCAGATGCAGAGGAGGATACGGGTTCAGGGGAGGGAGGAGGGGAAGCGGACAGAGTTGTGGAAGAGGAAGAAATCGGAACAGGAGGGGCAGGAGGGATGGGAAAATCCGAATACATAGCAGGAGAAAGTAGGTTGTCAAGAGAGGGGAGGTCGGGATCAGAAGGAGTGGTGGCAAAGGGAAAAAAATCCTCAACAAACCGAACATCACGAGAGACATACATGCGAAGGTAAGAAGATGTATCAGAATGCAGGTAGGCACTACGGTGAGAGAGTACCCAAGAAAACGCCGCGGACGGAAGGGGAATCAATTTATGTTGATTGTATGGTTTAACCCAGGGATAACAAAGACAACCAAACACACGGAGTTTAGCTTAGTTGGGGGGTGGAATAGAGTTTTTCATGAGGAGAGAGCATAGCCAGTGTTTTGGTGGGCATTCTGTTGATTAAATAGACAGCAGTGCTGACCGCATAAGACCAGTAAGTGATGGGCATGGATGCATGGGAAAGGAGAGTAAGGGCCGTTTCAACGATATTTAAGTGACGACGTTCAGAAATACCATTGTGTTGGGGAGTGTGAGGTGGGGAAGTGTGGTGAGCAATGCCATGCGAGGACAAAAAAGGACGTAAAGCAATATATTCAGTGCCATTGTCAGTGTAAAGTGTTTTAATAGTTGCATCAAGAAGTTTTTCCACATAAGGCTTAAACTTGAGAAAAATAGCAGACACATCGGATTTATGAATGAAGGGATAGAGCCAAATAAAGCGCGTAAAGTGATCAACAAAAATAACGTAGTACTTATAACCATCAACAGAATAAATGGGAGCAGTCCAAACATCCGAAAAAACAATATCCAAGGGGCGGGAAGAATGCAAAGTAGATTCAGTAAAGGGGAGCCTATGGCTTTTATTACTTAGACAAGCATCACAAGGGGAGGAAACAACAGACGATAAGTCCAAATAACTGTTTTTAACTAAAAATTGAATAATTGGAAAAGATGGATGACCACATCGACGGTGCCAAGTCGAGGTGGTCGTCTTATTTGCAGAAAAAGCCAGCAGTGGACTAGGGGACCAAGTGTAGACACCATCCTTAGCTTGGCTCTGGTAGAGGCATCGACCTGTCTTCGAGTCCTTCACCAAAAAGGAATCAGATAAGAATTCAATGGAAACAGAATTATCAGAACAAAATTTTGAAACATATAAGAGATTCTGGGATAAGTGGGGAACACATAAAACATTAGATAACCGAAAAGAAGAAAGAGTAGAAGAACCAATATGACTGATAGAAAGGGAACGACCATCACCAATGATAATATTATCCAAACCTGTATAATGATCATGCAAGGATAGGAGATTGAGATCATATGTCATGTGATGCGAGGCTCCACTGACGAGTAACCAAGAGGATGCAGCTTGAGCCGGATAAGCCTGAGGAGGTGGAGTGGGTCTCGGATTGGGGTTGGGATTTGGGGGACGAGGCAATTGTTGAAAGAACGGATAAGTGGGACACCTTTTTGCAGAATGACCAAAGACACCACACAATTGGCATTTGCCTTGGTAAGGACGAGGTGCTCGGGCATTATTGGGCTGCGGGCCGGAGAAAGGGACTGGGTTCAGGGGCTGTTGAGCCGGCCGAGGAGGGGGAGATGGACGTTGTGGGGGAAAGGGAGTTGAAGATGGGGGATATGGCATTGGGGGACGTGGGTTAAAGGGTTGCCTAGGCGGATATTGAGCTGCAAAAGCGGTGTAGCCAAGGGGAGGAGGTGCGGCTTGCTGTTGAAGCAGGCTGGCTTCATGATTAAGTAATAAAAGCCATAGATAGATAAATTGGAAAATGTATTTCATTGATTGAATACGGTTACAGTACAACAGTATATATATACGTATAGAACATTCTGGAACCCTATGGAAATAAATACAAATAAATAATAAATACAAAATATATATAATAAATACATAATATACATATATAATCCTAATACCTTCACTTCTTCTTCTGTTTTGAACAGGTTAAACATCTTGAAATGACCTGAATTTTTCATATGTTGCAGACAACAATTTTATCTACAACTTTTATTTTGGAATCAAGTTCAAATTCGTTTTTTCTTGATAATAATCTGCAATTTAAATCGGTGTTTATTAATCAGAAAATTCTGCAGCTTTTGTAATCGGCAAAAATAATTGTTTTTGACCAACTCACTCTCATCCAATAATTCTAATTTTTTTATGTCACATAGGAAACTCCAGTATCTAAATATTTTCTCTTTGGATCGTGCTCAAATTATATATTTTTTGGGTTATACAAATTGATAATGTCAGATCTGAGTTAATATCTTACATGACCACCTAAAAAGGATCCTCATCTCTTTGGTGAGGTTTGGGCTAAGAGTGTAGAAAGTTGTGGGTGTTATGTCTTAGAAGGTTTTCGAAATGATCTTTCCTAGGTATGTCTCATGGTAGAATGTTTGTAAAGTTAACATTGTTGTTTCTTTTGCAGTTATAAACAAGAACCAAGATGCTATCCTCCAGCATGCCATGTTTGATGTTCAGACCCTTTTCATGCCCTTTTGTATTTATACATTTTCTGGTAAGTTATTTCTCATGTAATCCCTCACTTTAGATTTTTAAGCTCCACAAATCCTCTTCACTTGTTGTCATGAATTAGCTAAGAAACATATCTCCATAAGCCTTTCTTTTAAACAAATTCATGCTTCCTTACTTGTCTAATCAAGGAACAAGTTCCCCTTGAATCTGCATTGTTGCACCCCCATTCTTCTTTTCAAGTACAAATTTGACTGAACCTTTTAATGCCAGAACATTCTTTTTACTTGTGTATATTCTCAGCTTCCCTCTTAAGGGTAGTGTTGATTTTGTAATCTTTCCATATAATGCTACTTGTTCTTTCAAGGTTACATCTCATCTTCTTACCAGTTGGATCTTTAATCCTACCTTGACATCCATCTTCAGTTACCCATATTTAACCTTCTAGCAGTTTTTTATTTGCCAAGGTGCCTTCCGAACCTATTTATCCAATCAACTTTTGAATTCTTAAACTTCTGATTTCCAATTCATATTAATGTATCTTGTACCCTTTAGTTTTAACTCTCTTTCAGGTCATTTAGAGCTATGAACTGCCAGATACACCTTTTAATATTCCTTCTTCAATTTTGGCTTTTCCATTACAGTTTTGTCATACAAGTTGAAAGTCTATTTTGTCTTAACCCTTTTTCCCACATGAGGAATAACCTTGAGCCCTTATTTCCCCGGCACTGTACTAACCCTCTCGAGTAGTGGAACCTTGAAACTTTGAATTGGATCATCAATGATCTTCACACTTTCTTTGAAAGTTTGAGTTAATTATTCAAAGCCAAACTTTATCCAACAATTCTTAAGTGTCTTTTCCCCTTCACTTGAAAGCTCGTTTATCGCATACTTTTTTGAACTTTTGATTTCCCTTACATTGTCATGAGGAAAACCCTATCTCCTTTTTAATCTTGAAATAACCTCTGTTTGAATAATAAAGACTTTGATTATTTTTTTCCTTCACAAGTTCCATTTATTTCATTCGGAGACCTTTTGGTGTACTCGTTTTGCCTCTAAAGCTCCTGCATGTTGTGATCCTGCCCTCTTTCTAATTCTAAATGGTTTAGTCTTCCTGGTGCTCAAATTGTCACCTTCAAACTCTGTTTGTTTTTCCAAGCTAACCGTTATTGTCATAAGGATTGGATCAGATCGTCGGAGGGAAAATATGGCAAATACGTGTTCTCTATACCAATGAGACTCATAAGTCGTTTAGCTGGGATCATTTCAGTTCTACAACAAGTTTGTGTCGACGTGATAAATGAAGCCATAAGATAGCAGTTGCAATCATCCTAGAGCAACCAAGATATACAAAAAGTTGGAACAGTACTACTGATGACATTTCGTGGAGTTAAAGATAGAAGAGTTGCCTACAACACTAGTTACCACGCCAGTATCCATATGCCACTTTTGAAGCCCTACTCAAAAGTAAGCGTAGAATGCTAGTTTTCTAGGATGAAATGAAGCAATGAAATAATACAAGACCAGAGCTGATACAGCAAGCCAACGAGAAGATTGAAGTGGATCGTCACAACCTCAAGTTGGCTCAAGACAAGAAGAAGAGTGGGGAAGATGGAAGAAGAAGACCGTAAGAGTTAGAAGATGAAACGCTTTGCAAAGTCCAGAGTTCAAGTACACCCCATTTACGTACGAGTTTCGAGGAGAAAACTCCTATTAAGGGGGGAGGAATGTAACATCCCGACTTTTTAGAAAAGGGTAAAGTAGTAATTGGGTAAATCCACTATGACCTAATTACTATTTATCCTATTTGAATTAATTAAAATGAATTTAATTAAAGGATCTAGTTGTTATTTAAAAAGGATTTAATTAATAACTATAAAAGGAAAATGTCATCTAATCTCTCATTAATCAAAACACGGCAAAAAAAATTCTGAAAAAAAAGGAGAGAGAGGCGACGCCAAAAAAAGGCCGTTGGCAGCGACGCGATATTTAGAAAAAAAAAAAAAGGAGAACGTAAACTCCAATCGCAGGGTCAATCTGTTCATCGTTTCAAGATGCAACAGTAGAAAAAATTGATCACTGGATGAAGACGGTCGTTTCCATACTCTTCGTTTTCTAAACAGTAAGTTTTCAGTTTAGCCTTAGTTTTTTGTATTCGTCGAGTTCGATTCTTCAAAAATTCATATCTTTCGATCTGTAGCTCTGTTTCTCAGCCATGAGTAGTCAAAACGATCATCTTGGAACGTAGATTGTTTTAAAAATAGTTTTACAGGAAATAAACCATGTAATCTTCTATTTCAAGCATTTTTTTCGTTTCTGGATTTTCAAGAAAATTGTATTTTAGGTTTTCTTGTTGATTTAATAGGTTTTGGGATTTGAGATCAAGAGTTGTAGCAATTTCTTGGTGCTTTGCTTACAAGATTACTTGAACTAAGGTAAGAGACTCTTCCTAATGAGTAATCATAGTTTTATAATGATGGGTTGAATGTTGATGAGTTTTGTGTTGTGTGGTGCTAGAATTCATGTTAGGTTGTAGTTAGTGAGTTGTGATATGCCTTGGTGTGTTTAAGTTGAGTTTTACTGCTATTTTTATGAGTATTTTGGTGATAAACGTATTTGGTTTGGGATAGAAATCGTTTAATTGCAGAAAGGAATGTTTAGTATGTTGTACTTTTGGGGAAATTATGGTTTTAAGCCACGAGATGAGTTTTAAATGTAAATTCTTGATCTAATAACACTAAATGAAAATGAACAAGCCTCGATTGAGTTTCTGATGTGTTTAGTTCCGACACTGAATGTACTCTTCCAAAGAGTTGAAGTTCAGGACCGCCGGAAGAATTAGTATTCATCAATATCTGTGTATTTGCTAGGCCTTGTCCGTGTCTAGTGGTCTAAGTAAAAGAGTGGTAGGTGTGAGGGAGCTTACTTGAAAATACTTAGGTAGCTAGTTAATAAACAATAAAATTACATACGTGATAGAAAAAGATAAAACGTCACATATTCTCGGCTAGCCACTATTTCATATCGGCGATGTGATACGTTAATAAAAGGTGAACAACGCTACTGGCTCAAAAGGCTGAAGGGTAGTGGAGGAAATTCATCGAATGTATACGCATACAGACCCCGGAGCTATCAGGTGCTAATCACCGTTAGTTAGCAAGTATATCTTCATGCTGATGAACGCCATGCGTAGTGTCCTTGAATGTTGACGTAACCAAGATAAGTTAAGATAGAAACGTATAGCCATGACATGTTGATGGACATTGAGTGAACCCTAGATTGAGTCGGTCTCATAAAGATAATATAATAATAATAAAAAGAATCTTTTTGTTGTAGAAATTAGTTATTCATTAGCTTCTCACTTTTACTACGTACTTTGTACTTACCTCCTTTACATTTTATTTTGTATGCATTGTGGGGTGAGAAGACGAGCAAGTTGACCAAGAGTTGATAACGACACTTGAGGACATTGATGCCTTGACGAAGTTTTTAGTTTATTTCCTTGTAAATGTTGTACTAGATTAGTGGTATTCCTTTTTCTTAGACTTTGTTGTACTTTTACTTCTAAGATCTTTGTAAGATTGGTTTGTACCTTTAAGACCTCGTATTATGTAAGTTTTTGGGTTTATCGTCGTTGTAATTTAACTATCCATCATTAGTATGGTTAATTTCTATTCTTAGTAGCATTTATGTTTTACCCGAGTCCTTTTAGCTTCCGTTTGCTTTTATTTGATATGATGACGTAGAGGGTTGCGTATAATGTTAGATTTATTTAATGCTATACGCGCCGAACGTTTCTCTTCCGGATAAGGGCTCGGTATCTGGGAGCGGGGCATTACAGATTTAGATGTGGTAAAAATTTCAGATCATTTTTTAGGTGTTTTGGGTATTAAACGGACTGATACAAAAACAGGTTTGGAAAAGTAGGGTGAAGAAATTAGGGTTCTTGGAAAAGGGTTGAAGGTATGAAGGAAATTTCCGGGTAGGATGAAGATTTGAAGATGGACGGCGATGTTATAGGTTGGGGGAAGAAAAATAGGCAATTATTAAAATAGATAATATTTTTTTAATTTGAAATAACAAGAAAAGAAACAACAGGATATTTGGTACCTTAGTCGTTGTGCTCTGCTACCAACTGATGTGATTCCGAGTTGGAAACACGATCGGAATGTGCCCAAGAACCTCCGTTCCTAGGAACCTCCTAAGGGATCAATTACGAGCTAAGGAAACCAAATCCTATAAAATCCAATCTAAGATGTAGGCCAAGAATACTTAACGTTTGCTCAAGACGCCGATTCGTTTTTGAAGGTTTGTTCTCTACGACGAAGATAACATTCACTCGAAAGTGCTTTGTAAAGTCTAAATCGACTTTGATAAAAGAGTTTTACTCAAAATATAATCCGATTCATTGTTGTTGTATTAAAATTACATGTAAAATGCCTTTAAATAGGATACAAAATAGAAGACAAATAAAATACTAAGCAATGTGGGACAAATTAATTAGTAATTTTCACCAAATTACATTCTATTGGGCCTGACGTGACTATAATAAGTCCACATTGCTTTTATTTGCTGATAATAAACACTTAACCCACTATACTATCATATAGGCACCTCCCCTAATGGGATTTTGGCCTTTTACTACAAAAAAATTGCATAAAATAATTCAAATGATCAAAGTGCCGCCCCAAACAAATAGCTGGCCTTATTGATACAAAAATCAAATAAAAGACTACTAATTAATTTATCCAAACCCATATTCATGCTCTTCAAGCCCAATAACATAGATAGTGCATTTTATGGGCTGGTTCTTCAACTTTTTTGTTTGGATTACATCAGTTTACCTTATTCACTATGAAAAAACTGGTTCAAAGCTTTGAAACTGCTTCACAACTCAACCGGATAATCTCCCATCTCACCGGAAAACATCAAACAGTTTCTAGATAGTCTACGCCTAGGAGAACTCGAATTCACAAAAGTATTCGAACATGGGAGTCTTCGCCCTTATGTCTAGGCTGGAATTGTAAAATACGCCATTTCAAAAGTCAAAATCAATAATGACGCATTCTTTCAAAATCGAGAATCATAATGGCAGTTGTTATCAGATTATGTAGCCCAATCAGAGACCGTGGCCTGATGGATTACAACGGCTTCACCAAGCTCTGAAATTTACGTTGGACATGATATGAAAGCGACGCTCTTCAGCTCGCCCAAGCACAGATGACTATCAACATGCTCTCTCCACAACTCTGAGAATTGGAATCTAAACAAGGCTAACGTGGATAGGTCGCTTCATTGCACTACTCCGACCATCCCGCCTATTTATCGAGGTTGACAAGTGTAAGTCTATTCATTTCGGCACGATATCATATTGGAGTTCACCCTCAAGCGAATCTTCAATAAGTCTATTTGCTTCGGAACGACAAGATATTCAGAACTTGCCCTCGAGTGAATCTTATGTATGTCCATTCAATTCGGCATGGCATCATATTGAAACTCACCCTCGAGCGAATCATAAGCCCGATCACTTTGGCATGGCACTTCACCACTACACGCCCTTGAGCAAAACGTGTGTTAGACAAGGTGACTTGATCTCTCAGCAAGCCAAGGTCAGTTGAGCAATGTCATCTGAGCAGTAGTCAGCAGGGCAAGGTCAGCTGGGAAATGTCAGCAAGGCAAATGTCAGTAGGTTACGTCTGGTGGAGTCAGCTGAGCTAAGTTCACATCTTGGGTATTTTAGTCAATCTGCTAGTATGTCTTTATGGCGGCTTGGTCTAGGGTTTTATGACTATAAACACGCATATGTTTTAACCTTGAACATTTGCAGCTAACAGTAGTAGCATAAGCAATTGCGGAAGCAATTGCAGAGTCTGTAAAATCTCCAGTGATAATATATTCTCCTTGTTTCTGCCCTTGGACTAGTCGGCACATTTTCGGAAACCACGTTAAATCTCGTGTTATTGTTTCGGGTGTGATTTATGCTTTCTTGTTTATTCTTGATTATTGCAATCCATTTTTTATCCCTGACGGTCCTGTTATAATAAACTGGTATCCGAGCAAGGTTATCATCATGGAATATGAAATATGTTCTAGTTAGGTAGATTGGCACCAAGGTCATAATTGACGCTAGGTTCTGGGATTAATGCTAGCTTTCCAACGAGATCAAGATGCGTTGATTAGATGTAGAAATTGATAAATTCATAGGAAGGAACAATTTCAATATGTGGCAAATCAAGATGCGTGCTCTGTTGAAGAAAGACGGTGGATGATGGAAACGCTGAGATGGCCAATCTGGAGGAGAAATCACATTCAATGATTTTTTTGTGCTTTTCTGATGGTGTTATCACTGAAGTTGCTGAAGAGGATTCAACAGCAGGGCTATGGCTGAAGTTTGAGAGTCTGTATATGACAAAGTCGTTGACCAACAAGTTGCTGATGAAGCAACGTCTATTTAGTTTAAAGATTCATGAATGAGTGACTCTCAGAGATCATCTGGACAAGCTGAACCCAATATTGCTTGATTTAATGAGTATTGGTATTAAGATCGAAGATGGGGATGCAACTCTAATTTTGTTGGTATTACTGCTAGCATCATATAAGAATTTTTTACAGTCTTTTATTGTTGAAAGAAACACAATATCATTGGAAGGATGTTAGAGCATCTCTCTATAATCAAGAGCTAAGGCTTAATGCAGCTAGCACATGTACAGACAATTAGGTTGCTGGTTTGGTTGATAGTAGCAGTTGCTGATCGTGTGCAAAGCACTTACTAGGAATAGGACTAGGTCAATCATAGTAGAGTATAGGCGAGTCAAGGTCAATCCCACAAAGACTCGTATGAATGTCAAATTATCAAGATTGAGCTTGTAACAATTAATGGTCTACGACCAACTATCATATAGACAATAGTAAATTTGGTAAAAATCAACTAGCTAGATTATGCAAGTTCAACGGAGCAACAAGAGTTTCTAATGTATTAGTTCAATTATGAGTAATTAGTTATTCCCCCCACACATGCAACAGTCCTCCCCATTGGCAAATTTTAATTCATTGTTCAGCTACGGGTACAACTCCTAACCCTATCAACTCCGACAATGGTAGTAGACAATCAATACGCAAGCTACCCTCCTTAATTGGTCCGTAATAGCTCATACGCAAAAAGAACTAGCTGTCGATATTGAGTGCTAACTCATACTGCAAACCTACCTAGACAGCTGTCGACACTGATCAGCACGTTCCTAGGGTCCATCAAGATAATGTCCAAACTAACACTTCACTATTCGTATTTCATGCTAGTTTTGCGAAGACATGCAAATAGTTGATCAGGCTACTAACATGTAAATTAAATCTATCGATCAACGTAGCTGGCGCCGATTATCATGAATTAGTAATTTACTAGCTATTCAGATCTAGCGATATAGATCGTCGCAGATCAGAAGAATGCAACGACTATTTCATTACTTCTTCACCAACGAATTTGATCTTTAACACATGGGGTAAAATAAACATACTACTACATAATTAAACTAAATGAGCAATTAAAACATACTAGTGGAATAGTTTAATGATAGATCTACATCTCGGAAAAGATAGAAAATCATACCCTCAAAGACGAGCGTAGATCTCCCTCGGATCTCTCCCTAGGCGGCGACTCCGTCGTCTCACCGACTAGAACTCATAAAATAATAAAAATAAAGAACAAAGAGCTTTTATTGCATAATACTTGTCTTGAAAATTATACACTTGTGTTCTGAGGCGAAGCCTCTTATTTATAGCTACATAAACCGACTTAGAAACACCTGGTTCTACCCCTCGTCCAAGAAAACGAGCATTGGAAAGATGTGGAATCTGGGTAAACCGGCGGCACACCTCGTTAAACCAAGGGCAATTTTGTCTTTTTTCTTGGCCGACATTGTTTGGAATGTTATGGAATATCCTAGGCCCATTACTTTCGTTCAGTCCACTCCAAATTTGTCCATTATGCTCAGCCCAATATTTCGTTTCTTGAAAATAATCAAGTAATGCACGAAATAATATCAAAATAAGGAAAATAAACGTTAAGTACATATTTCTCGACTCACGAACCCGACATATGATATTCAACACATATGGTTCATATTTATAGGTCGAAACAACTATTTTTAGCTCATAATGGATAGAATGTTGATTCCTTAGGATAGACTATTTTAACCATCATCAACTACACCCCACTAGCTCTTCTGCTCGCCCTCGAGCAGAGTATCAAGGCGGATTGTACCTCCAAGATCAATCTCCATCAACTACCACATATTCAACAAAGATTTCCGGCACAACATAGGCCACGCCACAATCCATAAGCTTCCCATTAATCACTACTTATCATGCATCAATGTGTCGTGTGATGAATCAATCGTGATAGTGCGTTCAGTGAGGAGAATCAAGTTGTATTAACCCCACAATCTTTACTTACCTGTGCATACACTTGCTCATCTTGCCTTCAGACTTGGTTACACAACATAGTACCTTAATTGGGTCAGGCGGACTCGGGGACTGAGCATCGCTCTTAAGTCCTCGTTTGTTTCTTTTTATGCGAGGGTCGTGCCCTTTTTACATGAGTTTGCTTCCCTCACTGCCTTTATTGCATATATTTTTTTTTTTTTTTTCTTCTTTTATTTTGGCAGATTTCCTCACTTTTTTCTCTTTCTCTCACAAGCCCGTTTTTTCCCGGTTACCTCTTGTGGCTTTCAAGTTGCTTCCCTTGTGTTACAACAATTTGTTAAAGTATATCGACAGACAAATAATGTTTCCCGGTTAAAACAACTCATCATCTAATCTTTAACACTTCTCACTCAGATTATATGCTCAAATATTGATTGAAATGACAGAATAATAATTAATAAATATATGCTCATTCTTCTATACTAAATTGAATATGCTATAGTTCACTTCAAATTGAACTTGGGTTCCTTTTCTACCGATTCCTTACTCAAAAACGTGCAATAATCAAGTTGAAAATAGTGTTGAATTTTCAAAATTATTCCCCTTTTTTCAGACTACCCAGCTAAGACGCCTACCCCCCCACTTATTATAGACATTGTCCACAATGACTAATGAAGAAAAGAAAATGTACTTAGCTCTGGAATTGATCAGCTGAGTCAAAGTGAATCCCGGAGCAGAATCATTAGCTCATAGGTCATTCCTCTTCCAAGTTGTTACCTACTTCCAAAATACTTCCAAAAACTTTGAGTAACATGCGAAGGGCAATAAGAAAATAAGGTGGCGGTAATTTTGCATACCGGAGGTATGCGCAAAAACATTTTAAGCCACTTTATTCTTTATTGGCCTAAGCAAGACATGAAAACTTTTACGAGGATACCACATGAGAATCACGAAGGAAAAAACCACATATATCTCTAGTCAGATGACCGAGGACGTATGTGATGAAAAAAACCTTGTGATTGTCATGCTACTTTATTGACTCAAAATAACTCAAATAAACAAAACCAATAAATAAGGGTTTAGAAATAGTTCTGAGTTTATAGTCGCCCGCTCGACTGTACAAATAGGGCTCTTTTATTCATACTTTGGATCCATCAATGTAAAGACTTCCAACTCAGGTTATTATTGTTTTCTAGGTAATGCTTCAGCCTGTGGCCGTTTACTATGAAAGTCTGCACAAAGTATTCATTCTTAACTTCACATGCACCTGAATTGAAAACTTTCATGACTACATGTGGTCCATACCATCTACACTTCAACTTCCCAAGAAAAAGATGAAGACGCGAATTATATTCCAGCACCTTATCTCCAACTTGAAATGTGCGGTTCAGAATTTTCTTATCGTGCAGACGCTTCATTCTCTCCTTGTAAATATTTGCATTCTCATACGCTTGAAGTCTAAACTCCTCCAATCTATTCAACTCTAGCATTCTCTTTTCACCGGCTAAATTATCATCCATTTTTAGAAATCTCGTAGCCCATAGCGCTCTGTGCTCGAGTCTAGCGGCAAATGACATGATTTTCCAAACACTATCATATATGGTGACATCTCAATTCATGGTCATATAAGTGGTTATGTACGCCCAAAGACCGTCATCTAATTTCAATGACCAATCCTTCCTTGTGTGATTGTAAACTCATCTTTTCTAAGATCCTCTTAATCTCTCTGTTCGTTACTTCTGCTTGTCCACTCATCTAAGGGTGATACGCTGCTGCAATCTTATGTCTAACCCCATATCTCATCATTAACTTTTCAAACAACCTATTATAGAAATGACTCCCTCCGTCACTAATTATGGCTTTGGGCACTCCAAACCTCGTCAAAATGATTTTCTTAAGAAACCTCAGGACAACCCTGGCATCATTAGTAGGTGAGGACACTGCCTCCACCCATTTGGAAACCTAATCAACTACTACCAGGATGTAACGATTTGATTCGACGATGTGAAAGGCCCAACAAAATCAATTCCCCATACATCGAATAACTCCACTTTTAAGATACTCAGCAGTGGCATTTCATTCCGCTTATAAATATTACCGGTCATTTGACAGGAATGACAGGCTCTTATAAACTCGTAAGCAGATTTCTGAATTGTTGGCCAATAGAATTCACACGGCTGTATCTTTACAGCTATCTTGTCTGGCCCATAGTGACCTCCAGCTTCTCTAGAATGACATAGGTGCAAAATACTTGGAATCTCATCATCATGGATGCATCTCCTAAGAATGGCATCAGGACACAATTTGTATAGGTAGGGATCGTCCCAATGATAATGCTTTAGATACGTGAAAAACTTCTTCTTATTCACATTCGTGAATTCCGGTGGTTGATACCTTCCTGCTAGATAATTGACAATGTCATCAAACCAAGGGTATACCTTGCCCACTCTTGATGTATTTTGTCGGGTCTAAGATTCAACTCGAGCTACCACTGAGATGGCAAAAAGTTGTTCATCGGGAAAGCTCTCCCTGATCTCAATCGGATGCTCTTCTTCCAGCAAAGTTAATCTTGACAGGTGAGCAGCCACCTGGTTCTCAGATCCCTTTTTATCTTTGATTTCCACATCAAACTCTTGTAAGAGTAGAATCCATCTTAACAATCTTGGCTTGGAGTCTTGCTTGGTTAGAAGGTATTTCAGATCTGCATGGTCAGTGTATATAGTGATTTTCGATCCTATTAGATAAGGTCAAAACTTGTCAAATGCAAAGATGACAGCTAAGAGTTCCTTTTCTGTAGTCACATAATTCCTTTGGGCACTGTTAAGGGTACGACTAGCTTAATTGATATGCTTAAATATTTTATCCTCCATTGGTCCCAGGGCTGCTCCAACTGCCGTGTCACTTGCATCACACATAAGCTCAAAAGGTTTGTTCCAATCTAGGGCTACCAGAAATGGGGTGGTTATAAGCATTTTCTTCAGTGTGTTGAATGCTTTCTTACACTCCCCTCAAATACAAAAGATACATCTTTTGCAAGTAATTCCGTCAAAGGTCTAGAAACTTTAAAGAAGTCCTTAATAAACCTCTTGTACAATCCTGCATGGCCAAGAAAGGCTCGCAACGTCTTTAAGTTCATTGGAGGGGGTAACTTCTCTATTACCTCTATTTTTGCCTTATCAACCTCCATTCCTTTCCTCGAAATCTTATGACCCAACACTATTCGTTCTGTAACCATGAAATGGCATTTCTCCCAATTAAGTACAAGGTTGGTCTATTTACATCTCCTCAGCACTCTACTCAAATTGTCCAAGCATTTATCAAAGCTATCTCCAAATACAGAAAAATCATCCATGAAAATCTCTAGAAAATCCTCCACCATGTCCGCAAATAATGACATCATGCACCTTTGGAATGTTGCCGGTGCATTACAGAGTCCAAAAGGCATGCAATTGTATGCAAAAGTCCCATTGGGACATGTGAAAGTGGTCTTCTCTCGGTCCTCAGGGGCATTATGGATTTGATAGTAACCAGAATATCCATCTAAAAAAATAAAACGCATGACCGCTTAATCTTTCTAACATCTGATCAATGCATGGTAGGGGAGAATGATCTTTACGAGTTGCGTCATTCAGTTTCCTGAAGTCAATGCAAACTCGATGTCCAGTAATTAGTCTCACGGGGATCAACTCATCAAACTCATTAGGTTGGACAATGAATCCTCCTTTCTTGGGCACCACATGAATCGGGCTTACCCACTCACTGTCTGCAATTGGGAAAATGATACCCATCTCCAACATCTTTATAATATCTTTCTTAACAACATCTTTCAGTTGTGGCATCAACCTTCTTTGAGGTTGTGCTACCGCTTTCTTCTCAGGATCTACAGAGATCTTATGCATGCACACCGATGGGCTTATTCCTCTTATATCTGCAATTGTCTACCCAAACACTCCATTATGCTCTCTCAGTACTCTTAAAAGTTTCTCTTCCTCTAAAGGTGATAACAATAATGAAATTATAAGGGGATGAGTATCATCTTGTAAGTACACGTACTTCAGGTGAGATGGCAAAGGTTTCAATGTTAAGTACACGTACTTCAGGTGAGATGGCAAAGGTTTCAATGTTAAGTTCCTTGGTGGCTCCTCTAATGATGATCTTAACAGCTTACCAGTCAATTGTAGGTCAAAGAACTTATGCCATGAAGGTCTATGAATGGTTCCTCCTAAATCCACAGAAGATATAGGCTCTATTTCACGCACTTGACCTTCGCTACACCCAGGCCAGGTTTCCTCATAACTTTCTTCTTCCTTCAGAAGCAAGGTCTCTGCTACCTCAGGGTCTAGTGCCACTTGCTGAGATAGTTCCAAAACAAGCTCATCTATGTCATCTAGCATGTAGCATGCTTCTCATCATCCTATGCATACTTCATTGAATTCATCACATTGAATACTACTCTGTCCTCATTTACTCTCAAAATTAGCTCACCCTTATGAACATCTATCAAGGTCTTACTCATAGGTAGGAAAGGTCTTCCTAAGATTAGTGGAACATCGTGGTTAGCCTCCATGTCTAGCACCACAAAGTCTACACGGAATACAAACTTATCAACTTTTACTAGAACATCCTCCACCACTCCACACGGTTGATGAATAGACCTATATGCTAATTGAAGGGTTATATAGTTTCATTGAACTCTTTCATGCCTAACTATTGAAAGAGAGAGAGTGGCATTAGATTGACACTGGCTCCAAGATCACACAATGCTTTGTTTATGCATACTCCTCCAATTGTGCAATGTATGAGGAAGCTACCAGGATTTTTACACTTAAGAGGCAGTTTGCGTTGCAAAACTGCCGAGCATTCCTTGTTAAGGCATATAGTCTCAAGGTCTAATAACATATTTTTGGTAGATATTTCTTCCTTCAAGAACTTCGCATACTCTGGCATCCCGGCTAGAGCTTCTACCAAAGGTATATTCACTTGCAACTTCTTAAACATCTCTATGAACTTTTTATAACGAGCATCATCATTATTCGGCTTATATTTCCTAGGGGGATAGGGTAAAGTAGCAGGATTAATAGTTATAGTTTGTGAAGACTTACGTGCTGACTGTTGCTGCTTTGCCTGCTTGTCTGCTGAATTTTCAGACTCTCGGTTAACCGGAGTGGTGTCCTGTCACGGATGTTATTAACACAAAATAAACAAGTAATAATCCGGTTAACCTCAAGTATAAGGATGGTGTGGTTAATGCCGGGTCGATCTTACGGGGCCCTGATTCTAGTTTTTGTCTAACCTAAGCTATGTCACGTAAACTAACCTAAGCAAGTGAATAAAGCAGAAAATAAAGACAACGGAAGCGTAAAACTAGACGGAGGATATAATCCAAAGCTAGGGAAAGCAGGTCGAACCAAATTAAACTAGATCTAAATCTAATTATCGATCCTTAAACTAAACAATTCAAATTCAAGGGTTTTAAATGGTTATCGAACAAGCAATTGATCCACCTATCCTATCAACGCATTTTCTTTCGCTTCTAGTCATGATTGCATTCACATCCTTTGGATTTTTCTTCAAGTATTACTTGGCAATCAATCTCTCCCGCTTTATAGATCAAGCATGATGATCTAGAGTTGACATGACACTTGTTCGGCAATACCTTGAAATAGAAACTCACAAAATAATCACGAACTAGAGATCAACTGTTGAATCGGACGGCTTCACAACGCTTGTTCAAAGAGGTTTAGCCTCTTAGCATCCTGAGCAACTTGAATTGATGAATAAAATTGTGAAACTAAGTAAAATCGCAGCTACTAAGGCTTCTTGATAATGTTGGTGAGAAACAGCCGCATATTTATAAGCTCAAGTGTATCATTCTTCTTTCCGACGGAATATGTGGTGTAAAAGATTTTTTATTTAGCTCAGCTCATGGATTTTGTAAGGTTATTGACTTGAATTAGCTCGAAATTTATCAACATTTGATCATCAATTGAGCCTCAAACATGTATCAGTAGCACCGATAAGCATTGTAACAATGCAAATAATCATAAAATCTAATTAAAACAATTAAATTCACCATTTTGATTAAACCAATAAAAACCTCAATTGCTCAATTAATCACTTGAACACTCATTTTCTATGCAAATTAATACAAATATGGAGGAAATTGTTATAAAATACATCGTTATAAACCGTATAAAATCACCCTTAACATGTCCCGGTTTACTGGTCCCTCTTTTCTATAGACTTGTTCAATTGAGGCATGTATCCACTGGTCCGGTTTGTCTAGTCATGATTGCATTCACATCCTTTGGATTCTTCTTAGTATTACTTGGCAATCCTCCCGGAGGATGGGCTGACACTTGTTCGGAAATCTGCCCCACTAGGTGCGACAGACTCTGCACTAAGGCTTCTTGATTGTTCAGACTTGTATCATTCTTCTGACAATATGTGGTGAAGTTTTTATTTAGCTCAGTCATGGATTTTGTAAGGTTATTGACCGTATCGGTCACAATTGAGCTCATTTTATCCATGACTACTTCCCAACCACTTGACTTGTTCAATTGAGGCATGAATCCACCGGTTTGTCTCGGTCTCTCTCCACCGTTAGAATCATTTTGTCATAAACCCAAAGTAGGGTCACTCAGTCTAAAACCAGGCTGGTCATGAGAACCTGGGCGATATCCGCCCCTATAAGGATTTCCTTGCCTCCCTATATAGTTCACATCTTCAGTGTTGGTTGCTTCGATTTCTTCTACTTTCTCAACCTTTGCAATGCGATCTTGCATGCCATCTATCTTCTCATTCATCGCCATTAGCTGGTATAAGATCTTTTGAGAAGTATCTTCTCCAAATACGCCTTCAGCTACTTTGGCGGTCTCTACTTGATGCGTTCCCCATTGACTTGTAAGTGCAATTTTCTCTAATTTCTCTTCAGCTTCCTCAAGTGATAACAATGCAAAACATCCGTTGCTTGATGCATCAACTCTCATTTGTTCACTTGGCCGCAATCCATGATAGAAACTATGCATTCGTACAGGCAAAGAGAATTCATGGTGAGGGCATATCCTTTGTGCTTCCTTAAATCTTTCACATGCTTCCTCAAAAGTTTCAGTGGGTTTCTACTTGAAATGTATGATGTCTTGTCTCATCTGTAGTGACTTCCCAGGTGGGCTGTATTTATTCATAAACTTCTGCAATAAATCGGTCCAAATTTGGATTGATCCTGGTGCTAGAGACAATAAACATATCTTTGCTTTGTCCTTCACAGTGAATGGAAACAATTTCAGCTTAATGTTATCTTCTGGCACTCTTGCTGGTTTGACCATTCTAACTATCTCCAAGAAGTTGGTGACGTGTACACTAGGATCTTCGTTCGTTACTCCATGAAAGGTAGTGTAATTAGTCACCATCTGTATCACATTTGGTTTCGGATGGAAGTCTTCAGCCATATTCTCTGGCTGAACAATTGCTGGCACAAATTGCTCGATCGTTGGCACGCATAACTCTGTAGAGTTCTCATATCTGCTTGTACCACAACTCCTGCTCCATTTTGTCCATTCTATCCATTCTTTCCACTCTGTGCCATGTTGATTTATATCATCCAAAGGTGAAATCTCTTCTTCCCTTCGTTGAGATCACCTTCGTGTGAAATCACGTCGTCCGCGAACCTAACAAATCTCTCTCGAGTTTCCGTCCTCTTTTGTCTAGCAAAATTTTCAATCTTAGATATAAATCTCTCGAGTTTTTCTGCTGAAATTCATGTAGTGTACTACAAGATACAAAAAGAAAATAAAAAGGTTAGTGACTTCCCTCACAGGCTGTTACACAAGCCTGGCAGACTCAAAAGTACAGACTTTGACTACTGACTTGACGTTGAACTGACAGAAATGATTCTACCGAAACTGAGACCCTCGGTTTACCGTGGATGAACCTCGGTAAACCGGAAGCTATTTTTCTCAGATTTTAACAGAACTGACTCTGTACGACTCCAGTATAAATAGACTATAAAACAAACTCAATGAAACAGAATCAAATATATACAGACACTCAATCTTAAATAAAAAGTATTCTTGAGACGAGTCGCCGGAAACGGCACCAGAAAATCTTGATCACGTGCAAAGCACTTACTAGCAATAGGATTAGGTCAATCGTAGTAGAGTACGGGCGAGTCAAGGTTGATCCCACAACGACTCGTAAGAACGTCAAATTATCAAGATTGAGCTTGTCACAATTAATGGTCAATGACCAACTATAATATAGACAATAGTAAATTTGGTAACAATCAACTAGCAAGATTATGCAAGTTCAACGGAGCAACAAGAGTTTCTAATGTATTAGTTCAATTATGATTAATTAATTATTCCCCCCACACATGCAACAATCCTCCCTATTGGTGAATTTTAATTTATTGTTCATCTACGGGTACAACTCCTAACCCTATCTACTCCGACAATGGAAGTAGACAATCTATAAGCAAGCTACCCTCCTTAATTGGTCCGTAATAGCCCATACGCATAAAGAACAAGAGCAGTCGATATTGAGCGCTAACTCATACCGCAAACCCGCCTACACAGTTGTCGACACTGATCAGCACGTTCCTAGAGTCCATCAAGATAATGTACAAACTAACACTTCACTATTCATATTTCATGCTAGTTTTACGAAGACATGCAAATAGTTGATCAAGCTAATAACATGTAAATTAAATCTATCGATCAACGTAGTTGGCCCCAATTATCATGAATTAGTAATTTACAAGGTATTCAGATTTAGCGATATAGACTGCAGATCTGAAGAACACAACCACTATTTCATGATTTCTTCACCAATGAATTAGATCTATAACACATGGGGTAAAATAAACTAACTACTATATAATTAAACTAAATAAGCAATTAAAACATAATAGTCGAATAGAACAACGATAGATCTACATCTTGGAAAAGATAGAATATCATACCCTCGAAGATGAGCTTATATCTCCCTCGGATCTCTCCCTAGGCAGTGACTCCATCGTCTCTACGACCAGAACTCATAAATAAAAAAATTAAGAACAAAGAACTTTATTGCATAATATTTATCTTGAAATTGTACACTTGTGAATAGAGGTGAAGCCTCTTATTTATAGCTACCTAAACCGACTTAGAAACACCTAGTTCTACCCCTCGTCCAAGAAAATACATTTCGGAAAGATCTAGAATCTCGGTAAACCGGCGGCACACCTCGGTAAACCGAGGGCAATTTTGTCTTTTTTTCTTGGCCGACTTAGCTTGGAATGTTATAGAATACCCTAGGCCATTCATTTCATTCACTCCACTCCATATTCGTCGATTATGCTCAGCCCAATATTTCGTATCCTAAAATTAATCAAATAATGAACGAAATAATATC
This sequence comes from Gentiana macrophylla, assembly GCA_026214975.1. Lineage (NCBI taxonomy): Eukaryota > Viridiplantae > Streptophyta > Magnoliopsida > Gentianales > Gentianaceae > Gentiana > Gentiana macrophylla. Next base: position 62,323,598 of record CM047808.1, on the reverse strand, counting down.
AAAATAAGGAAAATAAACGTTAAGTGTAGATTTCTCAACTCACGAACCCGACATATAATATTCAACTCAAATGGTTCATATTCATAGATCGAAACAACTATTTTTAGCTCATAATGGATATAATGTTGATGCCTTAGGATAGACTATTTTAACCGTCATCAGTTGCAAAGGGAATGCAAATCTTGTCCAAAACTAAATCTGGAGTGTTGCCAAGCAGGTGGAGCTTTAGGTCCATACTCAGGTGAGTCTGCTGAAATCAGCTGAGAATATTCAACACTAATCTAGCACTTGGTTATGCATCTGAACCTAAAGAATCAAGAGCTGAATCTTGTGGAACCAAAATATGGTGTCGGCTGAATGAAGGTCTGATGATCTAGTACTAGTTGAGTGAAGGTCAGTAGAGTAGAGTGGTGTGTTCAAGTCTGGAAGTCACTGAGTGAAGAGTCAGCTGAGTCCATCTGTCAGCAGAGTGGCATCTGTTGAATCTGTTGAACATGTATATGATGGTTCTGCATCTTTGTTTGGAAGTTTCAACTGAGTGAAGTCTGCTACGTATCTGGTGAACATATTTGAGGTCGAGTTCTAGTCTGGATTTAAGTCTCGTCTGGAGAAGTCTTACTTGAAGTCAGTTGTGTTCACATCTGGTCAGCTTAAAATCTGAATATGCAAATCTGTTTGGTTGAAGTTGAATCTGAAGAACTAAGCTTAGTGTTCTCAACTTAGGTGATTACATCTGAATCTGGTAATCACATCTTGTCTGGTGATCAAGTCTTTGATCACATTTGTTCTCAGCACAATCAAGTATGAATCTGTTAACAGCAGAGGATCTCATCTAAATCAGAGAGGTTCTCATCTGAAGCTGGTTTCTCGTCTAGAGTTAACTCTCATCTGGAGGAATCACATCTAAAACTGTTAAGTTTGAAGAAAGAAGAGGAATCTGGTATAGTACATCTGGCATTGACGAATGCATCTGGTATAGTACATCTAGTTATGCAATCTGTTTGGCTATGAGTGAGAGTTCAAGTCAATGTGGAGATTTGTTAGACAATGTGACTTGTTCTCTCATCAAGGCAAGGTCAGCTGAGTAGTAATCAGCAGGGCAAGATCAGCTGGGCAATATCAGCAAGGCAAATGTCAGCAGGTTACATCCGGTGGAGTCAGTTGAGCTGAGTTCACATCTGAGGTATTTTAGTCAATCTGCTAGTATGTCTTTATGGCGGGAAGGTCTATGGTTTTGTGACTATAAATATGCATATGTTGTAGCCTTGAATATTTGCATTTAACAGTAGTAGCAAGAGCAATTGCACAAGAAATTTCATAGTCTATAAAATCTCTAGTGATAATATATTATCTTCGATCTGCCCGTGGACTAGTCGGCACATTGCCGGAAACAACGTTAAATCTCGTCTTATTGTTTCTTGCAAGATTTATGCTTTCTTGTTTATTCTTATTTATTGCAATCTGTTTTTATCCTTGGCGGTCCTGTTATAACAAAGTGCACATGTCCAGTCACTTTGGCATGGCACTTCGCTGCTACTCGCTCTCGAGTGAAGCGCACTCAAGCCCGGTCGCTTGGGCACGACATTAGAGAAGTCGCTTTATAGCACTCATCTCGGCATATGGTGGATCAAAACTACATACTCCTTGAAATATTCATGAGTGCACCATGAATAAATCAATGGGTAGGTGCTATTGATACACCAAGTTCAAAAAAGAACCCATGGATCCGGATCAGGCCAATAAGTTGGCCCAGCAACGGATATGGTCCTTGGCCCAGCCAGTATGCCCCTTCATAAGCCAATCCAAGCCGGCTACAATCCAGCCCGCCTTAAGCCTCTATGATTCTCATCATTGGCCAGGCAATGGGCATCGATCAGCAAACATCCAGCTTGATACGAAGCACTGGGGGCCCACCTGCTCGCTCCTCTAGCTCTCCATCCATCAACTCGGAAAAATCCTGTTTAACTAGGAAATAGAGTTGATGAACGACGGTGAAAGGTGAAGAGCCCGCAGTGGCCACAACATAAGCTTGCTCAGTACAAGCTCGCCCACGGCATTGTATTTTACTTATTCTTTGTAACCGCCTTGCAACCGCAAACTATTGTCCCTATAAATAACAGCATTGCTGCATTGACAAAGGGATGATCCTCCGCTCCAAAACTACATTACTTTGGCTTGATCTCTTATAGGCTAAGGGTACGTAGGCAGTCCCTCGAGATGCAACCATAATCCTATTAAAAACAACATATTTTCTTGATTGTTTTGGAGTGTGTTGTGTACACATCATATTGTTCATACGCAAATTGACAACTAAAACTGCACAAATAAAATATAATCAGCCAGATATCCATTGTTTAATCTGTTTGTGATAACTCCGGAATTGCCAATTAGGAAATAAATACTAATAACCAATAACTATTTTACCCTTATTAAAAACTTAGGGTGTTACATCGCTCCCCCTTAAAACAAGTTTCCTCCTCGAAACATAACATACCCAGAGGTGCTTATACTGTGCAAACTCACAAATCATGTCGTCTTCCAACACCCACGTTGCCTCTATTGGGTGTGGTTTCACCACTGAACCAAGACTAAATGTACTCTTCATTCTTGACCTTCCACACCTTTTGTTATTAGACACAAACTGGTTCCTCTTTGTAGGTCAAGTTCTCTTGAACCATTTTGATAACGTCGGAGTTATCACAAACAAGATTATGCGGTGGATATCAAGCTCTTTAGATGCAAAAATTGTGTCTTTATGTCCTTTTCGTACGAAGAACATCATGAAGATCAAGTACAATAGAAAATGGGGTGTTTTGGGGGGATTTTGGCTGAGCCGAGGTGGCTGCCTATGTACCCTCAAGTGTGAGGGATCAAGCCAATGACATAGTCGGGTGTTGTTCCGTAAGTCGCACGTAGTTTTGGTGTGTGAGAGGAACACCACTATTTATAAACGTTATAGTTGGTGTTTACAATTGGGCGGTAAAGTGTGTCAGTCGGGGGGCGAGCTTTGATAGGCAGGCTTATGTTGAGGCCGCTGCGAGTTATGCACCGATGATCGTTTGCGCTTCATCTGGGCTGATGACGAGTTAGAACGTGAGCTGAATTGCATGCGGGCTGGTCGCATTCTGTCTCGGTAGATCTTGAGAGTTGGTGAAAGTATGAGGTGGGCTCAATTCCTTTGTCGCGACTCGGCTAATAAAGGGTGAACTCACTAGGCAGCGAGCTTTATCCTTTGCTGGGTTTATGCACGGGCCAGGTTTTGGATTCGCTGGTTGTTTATCGGACTAGGCATATCACATTTCAAGTTCTCTCCCATGTTGCCTCTCCCGGTGTGTGGTATATCCCCAGGCTCGTTAGACCCATTTTGCTTAGAAGACCCGGAATAGTCAATTGTGTGACACGTGTGTCACTCGGGTCATACCCATGTCACCAATAACACATAAAAATAAGTAACAACCAATAAAATAGATATAGTTACAGTGAACAAAATTGTAGTAACACTTGAAAAATTAATAGTAATGGCGAGTAAAACATATGAAGTAACAACCAAAAAATGTAGTAACACAAAAAAGTAGTAACAACTAGCAAAATAGATGTAGTTACATCTAAAAGAATTGAAGTAATATCAATATGGATCGAGAAATACAGGTCGATTAATTTTTGCATCACATTTGTAGATGAATCATGTGTTTTTTCCATTATAATCAAAATTGTGTAGTGATAATGTGTCTAAAATCATTGAAATTTTTGGTAGGTACAATATATTACGAAAATTAATTAATAAAGAATCTCACATTTTTCTCGTAGGTGGCGATTATTTATTGATTTGTTTATTTATTAAGACAACTAGCTAAAATATTAAGATGATGTTCATTTACCAAAAATAAAACCATTTGTCTTTATTAAATCACAATTTCTTAATTTCCCTATCAAGGTAAAACATTTGTGTAGATCAATCTTGTCTTAATTGGTTGGTGTGGTATCATTTCACTTAAATTTATTGGAAAAAATGTTGGCGTGTGAAAACGTTAATCCGTAGAGCTAGTAAAGTCAAGATAAACATGCAATACTTTGATCATCCGGCCACCATGTAAGACTAAAAACCTTATCTTTATAAAAAAATTGTTGCCCCGCATATATCCCTTTCCATTGTGTTTTGTCAAGTCCGGGATCGTTCACCAATTGCCTCTGGTGGCGGATCCAGAAATAATGTTCAGTAGAGTCCGTAAATTTTTTTCTAAGTAAATAATTTTTTCATGGGGTCCGAAATATTTTTCTATAGATAAAATATAAAGTATTCTTATTTTTAATGGGATCCACGGACCCCCTATAATATAGTGTGGATCCGCCACTGATTACCCCTATGTTGGGTAATCGAATGTTCTTGAGCCACGCGATAAACGGTACAACTATAAAAATAGAATACGGATGTGATATCTCACATTGAAAGTAGGAAGCATTGGAACCGTGAGACATGAAGGTCTTGTATCTTTTTTGACCAAGCAAGGACGGCAGTCTAAGTAGTTGACCGAACGATTATGACTAATTTAGCGCTACCAGGCCTAATGTTTGAGGGCGTTACCAGAATGGTACGGATCTAAAAAGTGTCACATGCCGCATCTAATAAGGGGGGAGTATGTGATATCCCACGTTGGAAGTAGGGGAAACACATCAACACCATATAAGTGTGAAACATAAATGTCTTGTCAACTCGAGTTAGTCTTTTTAGGGAAAATGCAATATTGGTCCCATAATTTTAGGGTGGTATCGATATTGGTCCCATACAATTTCTACTTATCGATTCTGGTCCTGTAACTCCTATAGTATATATATAACCCCAACCAACGAGTGTTTTGATCACAAAGCATAAATCCCAGATGGATTTCATCTTTATATTTTGTTCTCTTCTTATTTTGTTCTTGGTAGTAAAAGTACTACTTAATAATCCTAAGCCGAAGATATCAAAAAACAAACTTCCACCAGGACCTACAAAACTACCTTTGGTAGGAAACATACATCAGTTATTTGGCTCCCTACTTCACCATACCCTGTGGGAGTTAGCTAAAAAGCATGGGCCTATAATGCATCTACAACTTGGCCAAATACCAGTAGTTGTTGTTTCTTCACCAGAAATAGTAAAAGAGATTTTCCGGACTCATGACCTTATATTTTCAAACAGACCTTATAGCCAAGCTAATTGGACAGTCACATATAATCATTCCGACATTTCTTTTGCACCATACGGGGATCTCTGGAGGCAGCTTCGTAAAATATGCACCTTGGAGTTATTGACTACCATGCGTGTCAAGACATTTGGTACTATACGCGAAAATGAAGTTTTCAACATGATCACATCAATTATCTCAGAAGAAGGGCAAGTTGTTAACCTAAGCAGAAAGATTTTTCCATTGGGCTACACAATCATTGCAAGGGCTGCATTTGGGAAACGAAGCAAGTATCAAGATGAGTTTATTGCTGCTGTGGAGGCACTAATGCCTGTGTTAGGAAGCTACCACATATCGGATATGTTCCCTTCTTTCGGTATTCTTCAGTTCATTAGCGGATATGGACAAAAGCTGAAAAACATTCACAACCGAATCGATAAAGTCGTGGGAGAAATTCTTACGGAGCACAAAGAAAATATTGAAGATATAATGGATGGAGAAAGAAAGGGGGATCTTGTTGATATTCTACTCAACATTCAAAAGCATGGTGAAACCGATGTTCCGTTGACAGACAACATCATAAAGGGAGTGATATTTGTAAGTATTTACAAAATATATTCTATTTAATAGTCTAATACTTCATTTGAAATGATCTATTTCTAAGGGTTTATTTTGACTTTTGTCTGTTTTTTTTTTTTTTTTTTCCATTCATTCATGTTATTTTGAAAAGATTGAATCTCGTTAGGATCAAGTTCTTACCATTGTTATAAAACCAATTGTTGTTAGTAAAACTGCTACTATATTTCCTTATATCACGCCCCTCAAGTGCGGGCCTATAAGAAGGGAGAGGGGCCCAATACTTGACTTGTTTTTTTTTTTTTGGAAGTGTGAGCCTATAAGAAGAGAGTGTGACTCAACACTTGGTTTTTCTAACTATATTAATATTTGTTGAAGTATTTAAGATTCCGATAAGTTTAAGATTTTGAGAGAAATGATAATTTGAATGGTATCATAGCCGCAGGAGTAATGAGATCAACCTCTGTTAGCATTGACATTCCTTTATATTGTTTTCAGTGTTGGATATCGTTATTTGTCTATAATGTCTTTATATGTCTTTGTGTGTCATGTTGATTCAACCTTATTATAAGTTTGTACTTTGGGGGTAGTGTTGAAGTGTTGGCCTTATAGTGTCCTTATATAATCTTTTTGTCCAATATTGACCTAGGATTATAGGACTGTAAATGAACCTAAGTATTCGATTCGATCCGGAGTATTCGGCTCGAAAAAGCTCGATCGGGGCTCGGTTCGTGGGTTCAACTTTGAGCGAACCTTACAAATTAGATATTCGGTGGTCGAGCGAACATGTTCAACATGTTCGGCTCGGATATCATAAATTCATATACTGATTCGAGCCGAACATGTTTTTTAAAACCGAGCCGAACTTGTTTCGATTTATTTTAAAACCCGGCTTCGAGCCGAACATGTTCGAACGGTTCGACATGTTCGAGCCGAACCAGTGAGCTTTTTCCCCAAATACCGGACCGAACCCGAGCCGAATAATGAAAATATAAGGCTCGGCCATTTCGAGCCGAGCCGAACCTAAGGTTCGAACATACCGAGCCTAGCCGAACCCTGCCAGGGTTCGGTAGGGTTCGGCTCGTTTACAGGCCTACCTAGGAATATTGTGAGTATGTTTACAATATTAACTATCAACTTCCCTCAACTTAATTTTAAACTTCCAATCAACTTAATTTTAACTATCAACTTCATATTGTAATATATGAAAGATGTTCTAATACATATGATGAGCATAATCTATATGATGATTTTTAATTAACCTTTTCAACCAAAATGATGACGGACTTAAACTTCGACACTTCGTATGATTGTGCACATAGTTATCAAATCCGAACCGGACATTCATATGGAACATACTTTGGGTCATTGGGTCATCGGTGCTATCGGTGGGTCATTGGTTCAACCGGTGGATCAATATATATAACTGAAAAAAATTATAAATTACATTCAAGACATAAAAATAATTAAAATGTGATATTCATAACTATTTCCAAAATATTCCAATATCGATATCATGACAATTTGTCATAAAATATCAACTGTTGAATAAAATGATGCAATAATAGAACAATAAACTAGACTAGAAAACTTAGAAATATATTTATTCTTGTGTTTACTTTCATGACTTTTATAGCCACAAAGTACAATGGTGAGTCATCTTTGTGAAACAAGTGTCACCCTATATGATTTACATTTGTCTTGGTAAGTATAAGCCATATGTTGGCTATGATGAATCATCCATGTGTGTGTGTCATCTTGCATGTGATACTAAGTTTCCAAAAGATGGGCATCCATATAATATACATAACACTCCGCCTTGGATTTTTATTACACAATGAATCTGCCTCATTAAAACGTTCATCTGTGTATTACTCACCCTGATTTGAGCATCTACTCAGGTCTTTAAGTCGGCGCATTCCGGTCTTCTAGATCATTCTCTCTAACTTAGCGGCATGTGGTGCTTTAATGACGAATCTGTTGAATTGTTGTTTGATATGTTTCTCGAACAATAATGTCACATTATCTTCTGATGATCATATATGACAAAGAATCTTGATGACATATGGTTTGTCCGATTGCCATAGATGTAGCTTCCATTTAACTAAACTATACATGTTGCATTGTCCTCGGATAATACAACCGGCTTCTCTTTCTCGAAAAATAAACAGAAATTCCTCGGATATAATAATATGTCAATGATAATAATCAAATGCATTCTCCAATTTCTTCAAAAATTGGTGTCATATCAATGTTGTTTGAAGGCGCGGTGACAAAAAATTGTATATAGTCAAGCACCATGAAGTTTGATGTACCGCCACTTGTAAATGAATTTACCTTGATTTGAGACCCTGTTTTGTAAGGCCAAAAATATCCATCATCTGTGTAACCAACAAGTTCCCGACTTTCTTTTTTTCTAATCTAATTTGCATAACACAGATGGTACGTACCAAAAACCTTACTTCAATGGGGGCCATATAAATATCATGCTTATACGTAACCAACACAAGTCCCCGACTTGAACTAGTTTGATCTGGGCTACATAACATATATAGCATGTATGAAAAACCTTTGCTTGAAAAACCCAGTGGGAAAAAATCCAGTAAAGGGAAAAATATTCATGACATATGCGTTCTTATTGCACTGGTTGCCTCGTTAAAAACCTTTAACTAAGAAAACCCAGCGGGAAAAACTTGGTTAAAGAAAAAAAGAGTACAATCATTGGTTGTCAGGACCAAAAGATATCTTTCTTGTGCATGTAATGGGTCTTTATAATACGAGTCAAATACACATACTCCATTTTCTTGGTAACTCTTCCGGAGTTCATATTAGATCCATACTTTCTTAGATCCAAAAATTTATCCCGTTTTCGGGATTTGTAATTTTATCTTGGATCTCATCATTAATTTTAGAATCATCGACTTGATCACTTTGATCTTTTTCGCCTCTCTTCTTTCGAGTTTTTTTATCTTTCCCACAAATCGGTCTACCACGCTTCTGGCTTAGTTTCGATTCATTTGCTAGATTATTCTTTTCAAGTCCTTCTGGGACTTAAACACGTGTTGGAGCATTCGCTGCTTCTATATAAGATTTAATGACTCTACTAGAGTCATTAAATGCATCCGGTAATTGATTAGCTATCTTTCACACATTATTCTTCCATGAACTTCAAGTTCATGTATTGTTTTTCCACGAGATCTATAAATTTTAGGTTTACTTCCTCCCCTGATTCGGAAAATTTTTTCATCACAATTCATTCTACTAAGTTTGAAATAACCCTTTGTGGGATTCAATATTTAAATGTGATATCCTCTTATATGAGTATCAACAAACATTACGAGATATTTACTCAACCGGGGAGAAGTATATTATTTTTCTGGAGATTAATATCTTTTTGATGCATTGTCTCCTTTTGATATCAATTCATGGGATATCATTATAACTGAATAATTTTGTTTGAGACATGGAAGATAATTTATGATGAACAAAGCTCGTTCTTTCCGTGTCATCTTTAGTATGATCGTAACATCATAATTTATTTCATGATTGGTGTCTTTTGTGAAGCTTTATCGAGTTTCACCAGGTATTTTACCATATGACCGATACGGAACTGACGACTTTCATGCACTACTACAAAAAAACATAAAGATCACGGTTTTTAAGTGTGATATATTCAAATTAGTCACGGCTTCCATAGTGTGGTATATTGAGGTGTAACATAAAGTACTTTAATCCAATCACAGTTACAAACTGTGACCTATTATAATAATTATCACACTTAGAAACCGTGATCTATTATAGTTGGTATCACACTTAAAAACCGTAATCTATTATAACTTAATCACATTCAAAAACTGTGATCTATTATAGTTTTATCATACTTAAAAACCGTGATCTATTATAGGTTTTATCACACTTAAAAACCGAGATCTATTACAATTAAAACACATTTAAAAACTGTGATCTATTTTAGTTGTTATCACACTTAAAAACTGTGATCTATTATAATTTAAATCACACCAATAAAAGTGTTTTTTTCAAAAATAATATATAAGCACACATATATTTTTGTCTTTGACGGGACTCGAACCCGGATACTCTGGATTAACGAGCCACACTATTTACCGTTAGGCCGATGCATTCTTTCTTCTAATTTTCGACCACACTTAACTAAGATCTCATAATAAAATACCATATTATTTTAATCACAGTCAAAAACTGTGATTGATTGATGTTTTTGTCTCATTTTTTCTAGAAACCGTGATAATAAAAATTATGATATATTTTAGTTGTTATCACACTTAAAAACCGAGATCTACTAAAATTTCAACACATTTAAAAACTGTGATCTATTTTAGTTGTTATCACACTTAAAAACCGTGATCTGTTATAGTTGTTATCACTCTTAAAAACCGAGATCTATTAAAATTTCTACACATTTAAAAACTGTGATCTATTTTAGTAGTTGTTATCACACTTAAAAACCGAGATATATTATAATTTCAATCACACCTAAAAAAGTGTGATCGATTATAATTTCAACATATTTAAAAACTATGATTTATTTTAGTAGTTCACACTTAAAAACAGAGATATATTATAATTTCAATCACACCTAAAAAGGTGTGATCATTCTTTTTTTTCGAAAACAAAATAAATGCACACATATTTTTTGTTGCCACTGGGACTCGAATCCGGATACTCTGGATTAAGGAACCACACTAATTACCGCTGGGCCGATGCCTACTTTATTATCATTTTCGGCCATACTAATCTTAAATATCATTATAAAGTATCATATTATTTTAATCACAGTTAAAAACCGTGATTGATTGATGTTCTTGTCTCAGTTTTCTTAAAAACCGTGATAATAAAAACTGTGATCTATTTTAGTTGTTATCATACTTAAAAACTGAGATCTATTATAATTCAACACATTTAAAAACTGTGATTTATTTTAGTTGTTATCACACTTAAAAATCGTGATCTATTATAGTTTTATCACACTTAAAAACCGAGATCGATTATAATTTCAACACATTAAAAAATTGTGATCTATTTTAGTAGTAGTTGTCACACTTAAAAGCCGAGATCTATTATTATTTCAATCACACCTAAAAAAGTGTGATAATTTTTTTTCACACCTAATAACTGTGATAAAAAAATTAAGTGTGATAAATATACATTTTACTTGTCTCGGTTTTTTAAAAGTGTGATCCTTATCTTTAGATAAGTGTGATCTATGTCTCTTTTCTTGTTAGTGGATATAATTAGTCTCACTTTTTCTATAGTTGTGATAAAAATATCATGAATTCAGTCACAGTATAAAAATTAGATTAATTGATATAATTTATCTCACTTTTTCAATAACCGTGATAAAAATATCAGACCAATTTAGTCACAGATTAAAAGTGTGATTGATCTGTATAATTTATCTAGTTTTTTGAATAACTATGACAAAAATATCATATCAATTATGTCACTGTTTGTGAGATTGATTGATATAATTTATCTCGCTTTTTAGAAACCATGACAGAAATATCATATCAATTCAATCACAGTTTAAAAATGAGATTCATTGAAATAATTTATCTCGGTTTTCCAATAACCGTGACAGAAAAATCATATAATTAAGTCACACTTTAAAAATGAGATTGATTAATGTAACTTATCTCAGTTTTTCAATAAGTGTGACATATATATTTTCGTTGTCTCGGTTTTATTGAAACTGTGATTGTTATCTTATCTTAAGTGTGACATATATCCTATTTTGTAGTAGTGATGTCACATCAATAATACATATTTTCATTATTCCTCTAGTACTCAGCTTCATCATTGTCTCGTTTCTAGAGAAATTTATTTATTTCAAAAACGAGCCTTTTACATATCCTTCGTGATATATCATCTTTTTGGCTTACGCCCTTTATTCAAAGAACATTTTACAGTATACCGGGTTGTATCAACGTTCTTTCATTCTCGTGTCATCAACCCAATTCCGGTGGGATTTATCATTAATACCTTAAAATCACAATTTTTAACCACAGTAACTGATATAATTAGATCCAGTCATATTCATTTCTAGAAACAGAATTGTACGATCTAACATATCTCAAGTATTTCATTTTGCCTCGTTCTCTTCTGGAAACTGACTTGTTTAATCTCAAATATTTCATTTAGTCACGTTCTCTTCTGGTAACGAACTTCTATTCTCATTTTCAATGATTCAAACATATTTCGAACATATATATTATATATTATAAAAGTCAAAATAAATAATATAGTAGATATAGATTTCAAGTATCTCATACTTCACGTGCTAAATCATTTGATAAAAATTATATCATTTATAATCATTTTAACTGAAATAAATGAATTTTACCTCAATACTTTACCTCAATCGTAGCATGTGATATTGTCGACATCGATTCCATAAATCCATGTCATGGTTGAGCAAATCCTTCAAATACTTCAACCGTTATATGACGTTGGTGCGCTCCCATGATTGATTGGATGAATTTTATCTATAAAACTCAATTGGTAGAGTCGTGCTGATAACGTGTTGAATAAAATGATATGATAGTAGAACAATAAACTAGACTAGCAAACTTAGAAATATTCTTGTGTTTACTTTTCTCATATGAAAGCATGACTTTAATAGCCACAAAGTACAATGGTGAGTCATTTTTGTGAAACAAGTGTCCCCCTATAATGATTTACATTTGTCTTGGTAAGTATAAGCCACATGTTGGCTATGATGAATCATATCATGTGTGTGTATCATTTTGCATGTCATACCAAGTGTCCAAAAGATGGGCATCCACATAATATACATAACAATGAATTATTCTTTGAACTTCAAGTTCACATGCACTTGTATGAGGATCAAGAAAATTTAATGATGTTTTCTAAGAGATTTCTTTCTGTAATAGTTTTTTTTCAGGTCCACATCCCTTTATTCTCGAGAAAACAGTCTCATCAAAATAAAAATCTGCAAATTTTACTGTAAATAAGTTGTTGGACAATCTTGTTCATAAACGAAATAAAAATTACAAAGAAACGAATAACAACAAATTCGAATTACACTTGCAAAGAAAATAGAAAAGGATATATGATCCGAGCCCTGTGTTGCACACAGTTTCCTTAAGACTAATTCGTCCCCTCACCTTCGTGTGCCGTGAGCTTCAGCAGGACGTTAATCTCCCAGGATAGAACGGATAGCAATGACAGGAAGCACAACGCCTTCAATTGCTTAAGAACCTTGTAGTTTGAACTCTCAATTTCATATAGAAAAGAAGTAAGAAGAAGCAGATTGCTGGTGTGTTCAGCCTTTTTTTTAACTGAACAAAAAGAGTCTGTTTATATAGGCTTTATTCTGTAGAGGAGAGCTAGGAACTGATGGAATATGAAGTGGAGCAGCCTCAACTTCATTATTTCGAAATGAATGTCATTAAAGCTTAGAATTGGAACAGTACGCGATGTCGCGATATGCCATAAGTGTTGTCGGTTGGAAGGTCACGATATATGCACGATGTCGATGTCGATATGCACAGTATCACTCGGAATTTTCAGCATTCAGTTCGAAAAATAAAAGTTCAGGTTGCAAAACCGAACCTTCACTGGGAGCCTTTGAATCGAGTTGCATTCGTGTCCGCAGGATGCGCGCTCGCACACAAGTTCAAGCCGAAATCCGGATGGATTTGCACCCCCCATGCGCCCGCGTAGAGAACGGTGTATAAAGTTGGTAAATTCTTAACACTACACTAATACAACATCATATATATATTGGCTCTTTTCCTTCCTTCCTTCCTTCCTTCCAATGTGGGAGAAATTGGTTTCCCCAATTTTCCCTTTATTACTAACACTTTCCATTCACCACTTAGGCCCAATAGGCCCAATATGACATATCATTTAACACATCCATTTTAACCATCAATATTCCAACAATCCCCCACATGAATGGAATAGTGTTTAAACCCTAGCAAAGGCTCTAAGAATGAAATTGAGAGTTCGGCGGTAGATCAATGCATAGGATAGGTAGGTGTGACCCTTTGAACCTTCCCTTGATTAAATATGTTTACTTTACTGGCTGACTAGTAGACGCGATGTCCTTGAACTATTCTTCCGTTGATGTAAATGATGATATATCAACCACACTGCATCTACCTATCAACATAGGTTCTTGCGGTTATGTCCATTTTGGCCGTGGACATCTGCCTGGTTCAGTAAGAGTTTCTAAGAATTGCGCCCTCACAATTCCCTTTGAAGCGGCCCATCTTCTCTCTTACATAGGTGATTCTATAATTCAGAATTTTCTCAAAATATTCTTCTTACACAAATCATTAAAAGCTCTTCTGTGAGCTTATCCTCGTTCAATCTCACTGTTTCTTCATCTTAGGAATGAGCTTGAGGGTTACCCCCACAGTGACTTTACTTCGGCAATTAGGTTTTCCCATTGAACCAAGATCTTGGGATCTCCAATCTACAAGGTTGGGTTTTCCTTCGCAAAAGTTTTATTCCATGGGCTTTAGTCCCATTCCTCTTGATGATTTAGCAACTAGCTCTCTATTTAACCCTTTGGTTAGCGGATCCGCAAAATTATCCTTTGACTTAACATAGTCTAAGGTAATCGTACCAGTTGAGAGTAGTTGTCTAATGGAATTATGTCTTCGGCGTATGTGCCTAGACTTACTATTATACATTATATTATGTGCTCTTCCAATCCCTGATTGGCTGTCACAGTGAATACATATTCCTGGCACTGGCTTCGGCCATTGAGGAATATCCTCTAGGAATTGATGCAACCATTCTGCCTCTTCCCCACATTTATCCAATGCCACAAACTCAGATTCCATTGTGGATCTGGTTATCACGGTTTGTTTGGAAGACTTCCAAGACACGGCTCCACCGCCTAACGTGAATACAAAGCCACTTGTGGATTTTGAATCCTTTGAATCTGAAATCCAATTTGCATCAGTATATCCTTCTATAACAATTGGTTCTCTTGTATAGTGAAGGCCATACTTACGAGTATATCTTAAGTATCTCAATAACCTCACTATAGCTTTCCAATGTTCATGACTCGGATTACTAGTATATCTACTCAGCTTGCCAACAGCGTAAGCGATATCCGGTCTAGTACAACTCATTAAGTACATTAGACTTCCAATGATCCTTGCGTACTCTAATTGAGATACACCCTCACCTTTATTTTTGAACAAAGGTTGACTTTGATCTATTGGAGTCTAGCTTCATTTGAGTCATCTTTATTGAATTTTTCCAAGATTTTATCAATATAATTAGATTGACTCAAAATGAGACCATTAGAATTTCTTGTAATTCTAATTCCCAATATCATCTCTGCTAAACCCATATCTTTCATTTCAAATATGGCGTTTAACATATCTTTGGTTGATTTGATCATCTTATCATTACTACCAACTATCAGCATGTCATCCACATAAAGACATAAGATGACATAGCCATCTTTTGTTTCTTTCATGTAAATACATTTATCACATTCATTGGTTTTGAACCCTTTTTCAAGCATAACATGATCAAACTTTTGATGCCATTGTTTTGGTGTTTGTTTTAATCCATATAATGACTTAACCAATTTACACACTTTCTTATCTTGTCATGGACTAGAAAAACCCTCAGGTTGTTCCATGTAGATTTCTTCTTCTAAATCTCCATTTAAGAAAGTGGTTTTCACATCCATTTGATGTACTTCTAAATTATGCAAAGCGGCTATAGCAAGTACCATCCTAATGGAAGTTATTCTAAATCCTTTGGAGAATATGTGTCAAAATAATCAAGACCTTCTTTTTGACTATAACCTTTTATTACTAGTCTGGCCTTATATTTATCAATAGATCCATCAGGTTTCATTTTCCTCTTAAAGATCCATTTTGATCCTAGTGGCTTACATCCTGGAGGTAGATCAACTAACTCCCAAGTATGATTTTGCAATATAGAGTCTATTTCACTATTTATTGCTTCTTTCCACATTGGACCTTCAGAAGAAGTTGTCGCTTCTTTAAAGCTTTGAGGATCTGTCTCTATCATATAAGTGATAAAATCTTTACCAAAAGATTTTTCAGTCCTCGACCTCTTGCTTCTTCTTGGCTCAACCTCAGTTGGCTCTTCTTCATTTACTTGTTCAGAAGGGTGATCCTGAACATGAACACGCTTTAATGAACTAGGTTCATTTGTTTTAGCCGGAAATACATTCTCAAAGAATGATGCATTTCTCGATTCCATTATCGTATTTTTATGTATTTCAGGATTATCTGACTTATACACAAGAAATCGATAAGCACTACTGTTGTGTGCATATCCAATGAATATACAATCAACAGTTTTTGATCCTATCTTTACTACTTTGGGTGTAGGTACGAGCACCTTTGCAAGGCACCCCCACACTTTCAAGTATTTGTAAGAAGGTGGTTTACCTTTCCACAGTTCATAAGGAGTTTTCTCTTGTTTCTTTCGGGGTATCTTATTTAAAAGATAATTGCTAGAAAGGATAGCTTCCCCCCACAAGTTTTGTGATACTCCTGAACTCAACAACATTGAATTCATCATTTCTTTCAATGTTCGATTTTTCCTTTCAGCAACTCCGTTCGATTGTGGTGACCATGGCGCGGTTATTTCATGAATAATCCCATGTTCGGCACAAAAATCACTTAGTGGTGCCAAATATTCACCACCTCTATCGCTTCGGAGTATTTTGATCTTTTTTCCATGTTGATTCTCAACTTCTTTTACGAATAGAATAAATTTATCTATCGCTTCATATTTCCCTTTTAACAAGTGTACATAGCAATATTTAGTGCAGTCATCGATAAAGGTAATAAAATAATTATTTCCGCCTATCGATTGCACAATTTTAAGATCACACACGTCGCTATGTATTAGTTTGAGTGGTTGCGTATTTCTTTCAACATTTTGAAAGGACGCTCTTGTTAATTTCGCTTCAACACAAGTTTCACACTTATGTTCTTTATCAATTTCGAATTTGGGGATGTATTTTAGACTTATTAATCTACTTGAGGAATCGTAATTAACATGTCCTAGTCTACCATGCCATAAGGAAGGTGACTCAACCAAGTAAGCGTGAACTAAACAATATTATTATTTATATTGTTTGGCCTAATGACCATTACATTCAAACTTGACCATGCCATTACATGCATACCCCTTACCGACATACATACCACTCTTAGTTAAAGTAAACTTGTCAGACTCTAAAACAAGACGGAAGCCATTCTTATTCAACAGCACTCAAGACACCAGATTCTTACGCATATCCGGGACATATAGCACATTCTTCAGAGTTAGATGCTTGCCATAAGTCATCTTCAGAATCACTTCTCCTTTTCCAGCTATAGCAGAAGTAGTCGAGTTTCCCATGAACAGAGTCTCATTACCTTGAACTGACTCGAACTTAGTAAACACTTCCCTGTCAGAGCATATGTGCCTTGTAGCTCCTGTGTCTACCCACCATTCTCTTGGATTTGAATCCACCATGTTCACTTCTGACACAACAGCACAAAGATCAATATCTTCCATGCCTTGAACAATATTTGCTTCAGAAACCTTCTTCTTTGGTAGCTTGCAATCAGCAGATTTGTGACCAATCTTGTCACAATTGAAACATTTACCTTGGAACTTAGGTTTTCCAATGCCACCTTTCGGTCCCAATTTAGCTTTTGGTCCCGTTTTTGATTTCTTAGCAAACTTGTTCTTTTTCGAGCTTTGGCCATGTTCTACCACGTTGGCCCTAGCAAGATTCTGAGAGTAATTTCCTCTTTTATCAGACTTCTTATTGTCATCTTCAATACGAAGCCTAACAACAAGATCTTCCATGCTCATTTCCTTTCGCTTATGCTTAAGGTAATTCTTGAAATCTTTCCACGCATTTGGTAATTTCTCAATAACACAAGCGACTTGGAAAGTTTCACTAAGCTCCATCTTTTCAGCTTGAATCTCGTGAAGAATCAACTGAAATTCTTCCACTTGTTCCATGAGTTGTCTAGAGTCCACCATCTTGTACTCCAAGAACACATAACGACAAATTTCTTTGTACACCTGCATCTTGATTCTGTACATTTTATCTAGTGCCTCCCACAATTCTTTTGCACTCTTTTTATCACAATAACATCATACAATGAATCACATAAACAATTCATTACATAATGTCTACAAAGATAATCGATTGTTTCCATTCATCTATGGCAAGCAGAAAATCTTGATCTAGCTCCTCTATTGTTGGTGGATCCTCGTTAGGAACTTTCCCAGGCACTTAATGTTGTGAGATAAAACATCATCTTTTGTTGCCATCTCTTAAAATTCAGCCCATTGAATTTTTCAGGGCCTCATCTTTGATTCATAGGAGCAACACCTCGATTTGGCACTTTTTGCACCATAGCCAAAGGCGAGTCGACCATCGGCACCATTACGAGCCGTCTGAGTTGACATTTCTGAAATTTAACACACAAATTGATTAATTTTCCTTTCAACAATTTATAGAACAATTTTTAATTGATCTATACTCAATTCAACAAAGATTCGTATAGAACTCGTTTTATTGAACCAATGTTCGTTTTAAACCCATAAACAACTCGTTTTAAGGCAACACAGCTTGGTTTTAATAAACAGCTCGTTTAATAATAAAACAGCTCGTTTTAAAGTAGTTCGTTTAAAACAGCTCGTTTAAATTCAGCTCGATTAAAATCAGCTCGTTTTAAACAGCTCGTTAAAACAGGTCTTTATAGTCAAATCAGCTCGTTTTAAAACCCAGCCTGATTCAACCAAACAGCTCGTTTTCACACACCTCGATTCGCTTTCTTCAAGTACGGAAAACTGAATCACAAAACTGTTATGAACAGTTTATTAAGATCAAAAATGTTCAACACAAGAACCAGCTCGATTCAACACAGTTCTACAAACTGTTCGTTCTCAATTTCTTCTCGTTAATGAACAAGAAATAATCAGAATTAGTCTTAAGATTGTTGGACAATCTTGTTCATAAACGAAATAAAAATTACAAAGAAACGAATAACAACAAATTCGAATTACACTTGCAAAGAAAACAGAAAAAGGATATATGATCCGAGCCCTGTGTTGCACACAGTTTCCTTAAGACTAATTCGTCCCCTCACCTTCGTGTGCCGTGAGCTTCAGCAGGACGTTAATCTCCCAGGATAGAACGGATAGCAATGACAGGAAGCACAACGCCTTCAATTGCTTAAGAACCTTGTAGTTTGAACTCTCAGTGAAAAGAAGTAAGAAGAAGCAGATTGCTGGTGTGTTCAGCCTTTTTTTTAACTGAACAAAAAGAGTTTGTTTATATAGGCTTTATTCTATAGAGGAGAGCTAGGAACTGATGGAATATGAATTGGAACAGCCTCAGCTTCATTATTTCGAAATGAATGTCATTAAAGCTCAGAATTGGAACAGGCACAGTATCACTCTGAATTTTCAGCATTCAGTTCGAAAAATAAAAGTTCAGGTTGAAAAACCGAACCTTCACTGGGAGCCTTTGAATCGAGTTGCATTCGTGTCCGCAGGATGCGCGCTCGCACACAAGTTCAAGCCGAAATCCGGATGGATTTGCACCCCTGCGCCCGCGTAGAAGAACGGTGTATAAAGTTGGTAAATTCTTACCACTACACTAATACAACATCATATATATATTGGCTCTTTTCCTTCCTTCCTTCCAATGTGGGAGAAATTGGTTTCCCCAATTTTCCCTTTATTACTAACACTTTCCATTCACCACTTAGGCCCAATAGGCCCAATATGACATATCATTTAATACATCCATTTTAACCATCAATATTCCAACATAAATCACCCGTCAAGGGTTCAAGATATATAATAAAAGACGGGGAATTATATCCCACGTAAATTCCCAATCTTCTTTGGGGGCCCATCTTGGAGCGTTTTGCTGCAGGCAATATTGGTACATATACCGCACAACAAAAAATTATTAGATGAGATATATTGGTCTCATGACCCATAGCCAACTGCATCGGGGGTATTTATCATAGCACAATGGTCTAATTTGCAAAAGCGTTGATGCATTTAAAATAGCATGTCTCCAAGCAGATATGGGTAAATTTTTTATCATTAGCATTGGTCTAGCAATTAATTGTAGTCGTTTAATACATGACTCGGTAGACCAATTTACGTGTGAACATGAGCAATTGGATGTTCCACACTAATTCCCACAGACATGCTATAATCATCTATAGCTTGTGATGAATATTTCGCAGCATTATCCAAACGGATACTTTTAATTCGATAATCCGGAAATGGTGCTGGTAAATAGATTATTTGCGCAAGTAATATTGCAAACGCTAAGTTGTGACTTGATAATGATACATGTGACCATCTGCTGGATGCACCAATTAGGACCATAAAATATATGAATTGTCCACTATATGGATGTGTAGGTCCACATATGCCTCCATGAATCCGTTCTAAAAATACTGGCGATCCAGTTGCCACTTTCGTGACTGATGGCCTTGTAATAAACTTTCCTCGATGACATACTGTACGTAACAATTCATTAAAATTGAAAAACTTTTGGTTTTTCAGTACGTGGCCATGTGAGTTCTCAATTATTCTTTTCATCATAACTTATCCAGGATGTCCCAATCGATCATGCCAAATTCTCAATATTATCAGTGTATTTCTGGTTTACTACAAGATGCGTCTCAAGCGCATTTATTTTAGTATAATACAATCCCGATGACAGAGATGGGAGTTTCTCTAAAATATTTTTCTCACATGAGACATATACTTTTATATAAAAATATTCAGCATTTCTCTCATTTATTGTCTCAATATGATATCCATTCCGGCGGATATCCTTAAAACTCGATAAATTTCTTCCGGATTTCGGAGAATATAAAGCATGATTGAACATAATTTCATTCCCCTATGGAGAAATATTGTGTTTCTTCCCAAGCCTTCGATCAGTTTTGCACTGCCACATATAGTATTAACGTTTATCTCTTCTTTCCTCAAGAAAGAACAATATTTCTCATGTTTGAGTATCGTATGCGTAGTGATACTATCAATCATAAACACATCTTCGTTTGTATCTTGCACACGATTTATATACTACGAAGCATATCTGCCTCATTTTATGAATCTCGTTTATAAGCCCATTTGCTGTAATCATATCTCATCTTTCCATAAGAGGATAAATTAGTTAATTTATCTTAAAGCTATGAGATTTATGTATGTGGGAATAATTCTGTCTTTCCCGCTTCAAGCGTTTTTCATGAATATCAATATAACATTATTCTATATATGATTCTTCGGGAATCGTTACATTTATTCAGAGGTATCACGAATCAATGAACTTCAGGTTCATTATGTCCCCCTTGGGTACGGTTAACCATTTTAATGACGATCAGCAGATCATATAATGTATATTGATAATTGCATTTTCTCAATCCACACATTCTGATTCCCAACATAGTCATGTTAAATCTATTACATTAACCTCTTCAGGGTTTAATGATTTCACTTTCATTACACTCTACAGAAGTACATCATTTATCTTTTGGAGTTTACCAATTTTTCTTGGACTATATTTTCATTAGCTCGAGCATATTATAACTCTTTTAGAGTTCTCATTATACTCATAACCTCTTCTGAGGATTTATATCTTTAAACTAATTGGTCTATAACGCTTCCGACGTACTTTATGATATCATATTTTGTCCTTCTAGGATATCTATTTCAATCAGAGCATTTGCTGCTGCTAACTCTTATGAAGTAATTAAATGCATCTGATTCTTTTTTTCACAGATTATTCTTCCATGAACTTCAAGTTCATGTATTATTTTTCCATGAGATCTTTAAACCCAACGATTTATTCTAGAAAAGAAAAAAAATCGTTGGTTTGGTAAATACATGTCTTGGTCAAGGTTTTGCTGTTCGACAGGGGGTTTAGCGGTTGGACTGTGTTAAGATCAAGCACGTACCATTCTACTAAAATCAATTGGTGTTAATAAAGACACTACTATATTTCTTTAGGCATTCAAGAGTGTTGGCAATCTCTCCCAACACCCACCTCTCAAGTGTGGGAAATCTTTCCCAACACCCCCTTCAAGAGTGGGCAATCTGTTACAACACTTGCACAATTTATTCAAAATATTGTTAACACCAGGTTTCGATCCCACGACCTCTTCCTCTGATCCCATATTAGGATTAAACACTTACAAATTGGTTTTAGTACAATGGAAAGCGTTTGAACCTAACAGACTGACAAGTTTGGCTGTACTAAATGGTTGACTTTCATAACTGATCTAGTCAAATGTCTATATCGGCTTGATTATGTGTCCAGTTTAATTGTTGATCTTGTCCATTTGTGATAAAAATGATCGAGCACATGTAAACGCTTTTAGACACAACTGTATAGACATTACATATCATAATGATATACTACCACATGGATTTTAACTCTTAGACTATTTGGGTTACCTTTTCTTGTTATAAGACGAGGCCACAAGGCCTAGGGCGACTAGTCCCTTGGGAGATGAACTCCCCTAAAGTCTTCTTCCAAAATCGTCATCGCACTTCTAAGATTCTCTTCCAAAGTGATAACCCTATGAGGACCTTCATGCCCCAACCTATCAAGACAATCAGCAACTCTATTAGCTTCCCTGTGTTTGAAAAATATTTGGACCTCCCAGTCTTAATCCATCATCTCTAGGATGCCTTGAACGATGGGAAAGCTCTCTTTATTCTGGCTCCTATTGTTAATATCCGTGATAGCTGCAAGCGAGTCTGACTCCACCCGGAGAGCTGGAACCCCAGTATCTTTGACCAACATCATAGCCTCTCTAATAGCCATCAATTCTCCTATAAAGATGGTATTCTTCCCTATGGCACCAACAAACCCTCTCACCCATCTGCCATCAGAATCTCTGAAAACACCCCTAATAGCAATATCTTCACGTCCACCTGAATCCGGATTAGTGACGCTCGCATCAGTGTTGACTACGAGCCAGCCACCAGAGGGTGGATTCCATCCAATCCATTGAGTGTCCTTGCATGATGGAATAGATAATTTAGAACAACAAGCATTAACATATTCATTAGCACAAAAGAGAATAGATTTGATGGATTCTCGAGACAAAATTCTCTTTCTATCAAATATAAAAGTGTTTCTGTCCTTCCAAATATGCCAGATGGAGAACAAGAACAAGGTGTTCCTAGGGCCCACATAAGACCCCATCCTTAAAATGCTATTATCACAGCGACCGTTGTTCAGCCATTGATTAAGTTGAAGCAGATTGTTCATAAAGGTCTTTAAACAGTCGACAGCGTTCCAAATTCTTCTCGCCCAGGGACAGGACCGTAACAAGTGATCAATATCCTCAAGCTGCCTCCCATATCTATCACAAATGGGATTCAACGACATCTTTCTTTTAACCCTATTAACATTGGTAAGAATCCTGCCATGACACATAAGGCAAGCAAAAAAAATTAGTTTATAGGGAGCTTTAACCTTCCACAATTTGTACCAATTGAAAACAGCATTTTCATTACCCATGATATCATTAAATAAGGACAGATAACCCAAAATGCAGAGTAAACTCCTGAAGAATTCTTGGTCCAAATCCTGCAATCCACACTGTTATTACATTTAGAAAGAAGCTTGCCAAGAATCTCTGTCATACAACTAACCGGTATATTGGTAGAAATATGAAAGAGATCCCAGGAGCCATTATTTATAATACCACAAACAGATTTATTCATATCAACCAAGCCAATATTACCATCAAGTCTACAATCTAAGACACTCTCACCGAGCCAGATATCATACCAAATCGAAATTTTGCTACCAGCACCAACTCTCCACACAAAGCTATCTTTGAAAAAGGAAAAGGCTTTTAAATTGCCCTTCCAGGAGAGAGAATCAAAGCTCCTAGCACTCACATCCATCATATCAAGATCCCTTAAGTAAAGAGAATTAAGGACAGAGCTCCATAAAGAGTCAGAGCCCCTCACCAAATCCGAGCCGACCTTGGCAAGAAGAGCTACATTGTTATTTCTAGGTTTCCTTATACCCAAATCACCCAGGCTTTTAGGTTTAGCTATTATGTCCGAACTGAGAAGATGGATACCTTTTCCATCATTACTCTTCCAAATAAAGTTCCTATTCAGCCTGTCCAAGTCAGCACAGGTCTTTTGGAGAAGCCAGGTGCTTTGCATTATATAAAAGGACAAACCAGAAGTGACAGAATTGATAAGAGTCAACCGGCTAGCCATGTTTAGGTATTTTCTTTCCAACCAGAAATTCTATTTTGGACCTTCTCTATTAAGAAACTATAGGATCTGCTGGACACTCTCTCCGTAATCATAGGAACACCAAGATAAGGACCTAATACATTGGTCCCAGACATTCCAGTAATATTACATAATCTATCCATACTATCAATGACAAAAATCTTAGACTTCTCAAAGTTAAAAGAATGTCATGTATTCTCACAGAAGTTCTTAAGGACCTTCATAAGATTCCTAATACATTTCTTATTAGCCTTAACAAACACAATGATATCATCAGCAAACATGAAGTGGGAAATTCTTGGCCCCCCTTTCCTAATGGGAAAGGACTTCCAATTATTATCCTTTGAACCTTTATCCAGAAGGATGGATAGGTACTCAGTGTAGAGGGAAAAGACATAGGGAGAAATAGGATCACCTTGTCTCAGGCAACGGCCACTGTTAAATGAGGGTAAGGGAACACCGTTCCATAAAACACTAAATGAGGGGGTGGATATGCAGTTCATGATGGCTTGGGTGAACTTATGAGGAAAGTTAAAGTAATCCAGGATAAACATGACCAGCTCTCAATTAACCTTATCATAGGCTTTCTCCATATCAACTTTCATGACAATATAACCTTTTTTGCTCTTGGATCTTCTAATCTTGTGAAGAATCTACTGAGCAATCATAATGTTATCTCTAGCAAGCCTATTGGGAATAAAGCCACATTGAACATGGTTAACAAGACAAGACATAAAGGGCTTCATTCTCACAGGAAGAATTTTGGTGTATATTTTATAAACGACATTGCATAGAGCAATAGGCATAAATTACTGAATCTTCGTGGGATGGTCCACCTTGGGTAAAACGAAGTCTGGAAGCCATCAGGACCAGGGATTTAGAAAGGTTTCATATATTTAATCACCAGGGTAACTTCCTCTATAGTAATGTCCTGGGAGAGAGATCTGTTGATTCTCAGATAAGCTAGGCCCTGAAGGAAGAGAGAAGATACCCCCCTCTAACCTAGTCACCGAGCAAGGACATGAAGAAATTATTTATGAGGGACTGGATATCCTCTTTATCCTTAATCCAATTGCCATCATGATCCGGAAGGGAGTTTATCAAGTTCTTTTTTCTTCTAACAATGGTAGATAAGTAGAAGAACTTGGTATTCATATCTCCATACATGAGCCAATTAACCCTAGACTTCTGGAACCACAAAACTTCCTCTAGCATGAGAATATCATCATAATCTTTTGTGAGGTCCTTTTGAAGTTTGATGAGGAATGAATTCATTCTTATGGATAGAGCCTTTTGGATACCATTGAGCATGGCAAGGAGGTTCTTCTTCATGAAGAACATGTTCCCAAAATCATTCTTGTTCCATTTAATCAAGTTATCCCTAGTCATTTTGATAGCTTTGGAGGAATCTAGATTCTCCTCGTCCCAGCACTTTCTCACCACATCTCTACAACCCTCACTGGAGGTCCAAATATGCTTGAACTTAAAAGGTTTGTTAAAGGGAAGAGCATGTGTGGGGGAATAATTCAAAAGTAAAGGATGGTGGTAAGAGTAAACCTTGGTAAATGGGTCTCTTCAACATTGTTAAAGAGCAGTCTCCAGTCAGCATTGGAAGACATCTACAATCCTTTGCTGGATATGAGTGAAACCATCTCTATGATTGCTCCAAGTAAAGGAAGGCCTATTGAACCCCATCAATGAGGCCACAATTGTTCATATTGTTGTTGAAGTTGGTGATTCTCGTAATAGAAGGGACCCTACCCCTATTTTTTCAGAAGAAGAAGCCACCTTGTTGAAGTCACGAGCCACAAGCCACGGGATATCCATGATGGTGCTCATCTCACGGAGATTGTTCCATAAAGTGGCCTTTCTCATGGGATCAGGTCAAGCATAAACAGCGCAGAGAACCCAGTCCATTTGGTGCTTATCAGAGACAATAGAGTGGATAGCATGAGGAGAGGAATCATACAGGTGAAGATTAACCCGATCATCGTTCCAAAAAACCAAAATGCCACCAGACATTCATGATCAGTGTGAAATGAGCCACCCAATCGTATCTTAGAGATAATTTTGAGGGCTGTTTGGACCTGCACCTTAGTCTCAATAAGGATGACAATTTCAGGTTTGTGCACCTTCAAGATTTCTTTGATGTGTCTCCTAAAATCATTGGAGCCAGCACCTCTGCAATTCCAGACTAGGATCTTCATGAGACCGGTATGAGGAAAAATGGTCCTCTCAAAAGAGGCAAGGAACTAAGATCTAGCTTCACTAAGAAGTCCAGATTTGGGTTCTTCAGCCCCAGGGAAAGAAGATCCAATGTCCATACCGTCTTCCCTTTCCTTTTTTCCAGAACCAGATAAAAATCTTTCATCATGTGGACTAACTCTACCATCAGACCACTCTCCTCCCTTTCCAGCATGAGAAGATATGTTGTTATTACGGATATGTACCATAAGAGACTTTCCATAATGCACAAAGGGTGGGTCAGTGGATTCAGGTTCAAGGGCTTTTGAATTCTTTTTTGATTTAGATTTGGGAGTATTAGTCACGGCTATGGTTTCTCTCCAAAGAAGGGATTGAATAGTGGTAGAAATAGAGACCTTATAGGAAGAGGTACTTGGGATTCCTGAAGCCTGTTGTTTTCTTAAAGACACTTCGGACACATCTTTGCCAGCCGTGGTGTTCTTCCCGGGACCTTTATTTATTTCCTTGGTTTGAGAGACAGAGCTTTTGGAAGAATCGGTCTTCTTATCTTTCCCTGAGGTCTTGGGTGAGTTGTCATTGTTGATGTTGTTGTCAAAATTAGCGTGGGTCTGTTTGGCTATATTAGCAGCATTAGGATTCTTAAAGGTAGATCTATTAGAGGTAGTATGTTGCATAGGTTCAGCATCTTTTTTTAAGGATGTGAATAGTTATCTTGATCTATATCCTCTCTTCCCTCCAAATCTTTTAACACCGAAAAGGCATTCTTATTGTTTCCCACCGGTCTATTCACAGCATTATTTGGCTTTTTCTTTCTGTTGTATCCCACTTGCATCCACGGACCATAGGATGAGCACCGAGGTTCCTTTTCATTAGGAATCTCTTTGACAACATCATTCTCATCATTCTGTCCTTGGGTAGGAGCTTGCTTCTTATTTTCAAGCTGTCTAGAGATAAGCTTTGGACATAAGTCCTTCCTATGTCGAATCAAACAACACTCATAACAAATAATAGACATATTCTCATACTCCATTTTATATAAAATATCATCAACATCCACAAAGGTTTTCAAGGCATTGGAGCAATCAATTTCAATACAAATTCTATTAAAATCTATCACTAGTCGAGTAATACGTGTGGTGATCAATTTTAATTGGTTTGCCAAGCAATTTACCTATAAAAAAAGGCATTCCTCATTGCACCATTCTGCCGAAAGCTCGGAAATCCTGACCCAAGCAATGGCGGATGTTAACTTGTCCTTTGATGGAATAAAATGCGGCATCCACATTCGTGGGACAAGATAACACCCATTAATAATCCAAGGTCCTCCGGTCAAGACTTTCATACGAGTTTCTTCATTTTCAGTTTTAAACATATAACAATTATGTCCCAAATCAGTAAGTTCAAAGTCCTCACACAAGTTCCACACTTTGGTGATCCTAGCTTGAAGGATGTTAAAAGTAACAGACCTTCCAAGAAGTTTAAGGATGATGGCATCCTGCCATTTTGCATAGACGCTGTTTTTGTAGATCGGATCCACCCAAATGTGAGAATACGGTTTCATCTCATTAGGACCTTCAATGCTAATCATGTCCAGGTTCATCAGTTTCTCGTTAAATACTATGGGGGGATTGAAAACTGGCTAAATTACAATTTTGGTCCTCTAACTAGACACGTTTTTCAATTTTGGTCCTGGTTTTTCTCCGACGACAATTTTAGTCCTGTAAGTGGTCTTTTTTTTGCAAAAATAGTCCTGAACGACGGAAAGACCACTTACAGGACTAAAATTGGTCTTTTCCGGCAACTATTTTAGTCCTGTAAGTGGTCTTTCTGGCGACAATTTTTGTCCTGTAAGTGGTCTTTCCGGCGTTTAGGACTATTTTTGCCACAAAAAGACCACTTACAAGACTAAAATTGTAGCTGGAGAAAAACCAAGGCTAAAAAAAAAAACGTGTCTAGTTAGAGGACCAAAATTGTAATTTAGCCATTGAAAACCCTCTCTTTCGATCTAGAACAGCAGCACTATAGCTTCTTTTCGCCGCTGCTTGCTGCGGGGCTTCCGCTTCAAAGTCCATCATCCCGGGCGGGAAGTCACTTTGGGTGTGAGGGAGAGGATTCTCTTCCAAATCAACAGCAGTAGCGTAAGGAGCACAATCCAGACAGCCTAGGTCTTCAAGGGAAACTTCAATTTCATCCATGAGGTCGTCACTTTCCGGATCGAAAAACTCATATTCATTATCGAACTTCACCTTCTTAGTGGTTCTGCGTATATTGTCATCGTCTTCCGTCGTGGATGGCGGAATCCGGCTGGATTCTTTCATCTAGAGCCACCGGAAGAGCTGCACCGGTAGTAGGGGAGAAACAATGGGGAATAGAGGAAAAACGGGGAGAGAAACTAGTAAGAGAAAGAGAAAATCTTTTTTCTCTGGGTTACCTTACATACATCATACACACATATATTTTGTTTTTCACGTCTCTGAAACTTATACCTTTGTTTGGACAGATTGTCCATACTCTTGAATACCTAAAGAAATATAGTAGCGCATTTATTGACACCAATTGGTTTTAGTACAACGGTAAACACTTACAATTATGATAGGGAGATATATAATTAATACTCCCTCCGTCCCATTTTATTTGTCATGTTTGACTTTTTAAAGAGATTTTGACTAGCGTATTTAATGCTTTGAATCTCATTCAAATCCAATATTTTTACATTATGTCATTTCAGTAATACTTTATCATATGTAAAAATATTGGATCATTTAATGAGATTAAAAGCATTAAATACGCTAGTCAAAACCTCTTTGAAAAGTCAAACAGGACAAATAAAGTGGGACGGAAGGAGTATTATATATCTAATAACCTTTCTGTATCTTAATCATTTACAATTAACGGCTGATGGGTTATCTTCTTGTTCAATGGTAAATTTTATTGGTCAATCACCACCAAACCCAATGAACAAATGTCATTGATTGTGATTGGATGTATTAATTCAGATAATAAAATGTTGAACGTACAACTATTCCTCATATGGTATATGAAGCTTAAGATGAAAATTACATATTGATATCCATAGAATTAGTCATACGTGAAAATAGTTTATATTTACCTGACAAAGACTAGTACATCGTTTCATTACTATGACCTAGAGAGGGAATTATAAAAAGTAAATTTCTTTTTTACGTGTGTAAATAAAAATAAAAAATTAGAAAACAAATAATAAAAAAACATCGATCAAACAATAGATAAAGACAGAGAAAATACAAACTTTAAGGGCCATAAGCTAGCCTTACATCAAGCCTACAGGCGGATCTAAACCTTAGGTGGGAGATCGTCCTGACCCGCTTTCCTGTCCACCGCAGGTCGGTCAGGGCGCAACGGAGTTGGGTCAGCGTAGTTCGGGCTGTAACGGCCTCGAGGAATCAACGCAGGTCGGCCAGAGCAATCCCTGATGTTTAGCCTATGTGACTATAGTAAAAGATAATTATGGAAAGAATCATCAGTCATAAAGACTCTAAACCTATTATTCAAACACCGTGATTATCTCCTAAAATCAAGGAGATTAACACATACGAATCCAATCCCTAAGGGATACAAAATAGAGTCCATAATGGACACGGCACATGCATGCCTTGGAAAAAAGGTCCTGTATATAAACAATCTCACGAACTACGAATAGACTAGATTCCTGCTAAATACACAGGTATGTAGGAAAATTGAGATTCATAATCTCAGGCTTAGTCTAAACATAAACACAAAATCTTCTGCTTATTTAGGGCATAGTCTTGAATTCATTGTAACTAGGGAAAATACTGCCCGAATTTATCTATAGAAGATTTCTAGCATCGTCAATTGGCGCTAGAAGAAGGGCATTTCCAACTGGCAATTTATTCAGGATCCTAACCATGCCCCCAAAACACGCAAACAAACAGCCGTAGCAAACGCCCATGATGGTGGTCAAAACGCTGATAATTGGGTGGAAACATATGCCAATACCAACAATCAGCCTCAACAACACGACAAAATTGAATTCGATCAAGCCAGCAAGCACTGGTGGAGTAGTTAGCGGCTATGGACGCTGCTGCCGGGCAAGCCATCCTCCAGGAAGCCATACAAGGGGAGGACACACACGAACATACACCTCCTTTTCCACCTCCCCCGAAACAACATGATATATCGTCCGACTCCACCATGGGAAGGACGCAGCTCGATGCTCGAGCACAGGAATTTGTTAGAGCAGAGCTCGATGCCATACTGGTTCAGAGACCGGATGAATTCTTGTTCATATCACCGTTTTTTGCATAAATGGAAGAGTATCCCCGACCCATAGGCTTTAAGGTTCCGAAGTTAGAACCATACAATGGATCCAATGACCCATATGATCACTTGCATCAATACTTGATGCACATGAACCTGTATTGTGCCCCTGATGATATAAAGTGCAAGGCTTTTCTTGCTTTGCTCACGGGCAGGGCTCGTGAGTGGTTCAGGAAGATCCACCGAGGTCGATCTCTGACATCGGAACTCTGACCAGAAATTTCATTCATGCTTTCAATACGGCTCAGCCTTTACAGAGGAATGCAACTCATCTCCTTACTATCAAACAGAAGAAAAAGGTGACAGTGATCCAATACCTTAAAAGGTTTAATGAGGAGTCCGCCCAGGTTCAGGACGCTAATGAGCACCTTCTGGTGACTTCCTTCGTAGCAGGACTACAATAAGGAATATTTTATGCTAAGCTGGACAACAAGCTTCCTAGGACTATAGAGGAATGTGTTGAGGTCACTTACAAGCATTGCTAGGGAGATGGAGCTAACTGGTTAAAACGTGAATCGGAAAGAGGATAATCCAAGAAAGAGAAGACAGAGGACAAGTTTGACAAAAAGAGGAAGACAGTTTGGGACCGCATGAATGCCCCAGTCACAGATCAGCTAGGTAAGAAAGTAGTTGTGAAAGTGAGGGACTTCATCCCTCCGAACAAATCACACGTACAGGTTCTTTATATAATGGAAAGAAAGGGCAAGGCCTGAACTCCACCTCCGATGCGAGGGCCTCCGGAAAGGAAGGATCAGAGCAAATTTTGTGCCTATCATAAGGATGTTTGGCACGACTCAGAGAGCTTCCAGGAGATGAAAAGAGACATCGATGCAGCCATCATGGAAGGAAAACTGGATGAATTCATCGACCGATCTCAAAACTCTAAGCCATGAGGTCGCAGAGACTTCAAGCATCGGAACTACAACTAAGACCGGGGCAGGGAGGATAGCCGTAATGGAGAAGGGACCGTTCTTCAGATTATAATCGAAAACTAGACAACCGCCCCATCAACACTATCAACACCATTGTAGGCGGCCCCAACAATGCATTTGGCAAAGTGGGAAAATAGATCAGTCGATCTGCAGGGTCTTCTGTGTCTAGCAGAAGTTAGAGGCCAGTTAGCGAGGTAACCTATGTTCCTCGAGACCTACTCTTTTTGGTTATAAATAATTAGGGACTAGTCATATAGGCCGTGGTGCACAAGAACCTTATGAAGAGGATTTACGTAGACATTGGAAGTTCCATCAATGTCCTCTATTAATCAATCTTTCAATCAATAAAGTTAAAAGATTCAGAGTTGACACATGTTTCCTCTCTGCTGTTTGGCTTTTCCGGACCCCCAATTCATCGCATGGGGATGATAAGTCTAGCCACCATATTTGGACGAGAACCAAGGGGAAGTACCCTTTTGGTAATCTATGTCGTGGTCAAGGCCCTAGCTGCATATAACATCATCATGGGAAAATCGGCCTTGATTGATCTCCGAGCTGTGATCTCCCTTGCTCATATCAGTTTAAAGTTCCTCACCGCAGAAGGGTAGGTCGAGGTTAAGGGGATATGGAAGCAGCCAGGAGCTGCTACGCAGCCACTATCAAAAGGAAATGTGTTGTTCTGACATGAGATGCTCGATAGAAGAGGAAGATCTTGATGGAGAGCTAGGTCATGCGCTCTCGGACATGTTTTGAAAGTCTATAAT
Organism: Gentiana macrophylla; assembly: GCA_026214975.1. Classification (NCBI taxonomy): domain Eukaryota; kingdom Viridiplantae; phylum Streptophyta; class Magnoliopsida; order Gentianales; family Gentianaceae; genus Gentiana; species Gentiana macrophylla. Next base: position 62,291,324 of record CM047808.1, on the reverse strand, counting down.
TTACTTTATTTGTTATAGTGCAATTTTAATATGGATTTTTCAATTCTGATATGTTTTAAAGAAGTTGTACTAGTGAGTACTCAATTGACATTACTTCAATAATATTTTTATTTTCCATTTTATGCAATTAAATTAAGACTGTGGGACAAACAAACTGAGCTCCGCATGACGGACTCTGGCAAAGCGTTAAGTCAGCAGGATAGACAAACTGAGCTCCGCAAGACGTATTAAGCCAAATCGTTAAGTCTGCATGACAGACAAACTGAGCTCCGCAGGACGGACTCAGTTAAATCGTTAAGTGTATAGGACAGACAAAGTGAGCTCCCCAAGATAGATTCAGTCAAAGTGTTAAGTCTACAGGACAGTCAAACTGAGCTCCGCAGGACGGACTCAGCCAAATCGTTAAGTCTGCAAGACAGACAAACCTAGCTCCGTAGGATGGACTCGGCCAAATAGTTAAGTCTACAGGACATACAAACTTAGCTCCGTATGATGGACTCGGCAAAATTATTATGTTTGCAAGACAGAAAAACTGAGCTTCATAGGACGGACTCCGCCAAATCGTTATGTCGGCCGGGCAGACAAACTGAGCTCCGCAGGACAGACTCAGACAAATTGTTAAGTCTGCAGGACAGAAAAAAACTGAGCTCCACGGGACGGACTCGACCAAATCGTTAAGTTAGGAAGACAAACAAACTGAGCTCTACAGGTTAGACTCAGAAAGCTTATAAAAGCCAAATTTTCTAAGTCTTCAATTGCCGAGCTCTCCAGGTCAGACTCAGTGGCAAAAATCGCACTAATTACTAAGTATGACATCCAAAAATTCAAGTGTATGCATGGCTTACTAGGGCATTCAAGGTACCCTAACACAGTTTGTAAGTGCTTAAAATAAACGCTAAAAGTAAAGCTAAGGTAAAAACACTTAGTAAAAATTCTTGCATTTATTCTAAAAATATTGTATATGTTATTCAAAAATTATTAAGTTTTTACAAAAAAAAATTACAAGTCTAAGAGCCTAATATCCATTGGAGCCAGAGTTCTGCCCGGGCTCTCCGAAGGAAAGAGGATTTTCTGAAGTAGTAGCAGAGGTAACTCCAACAAGAGCTGAAGAGCAAGCCTGACGAGCATCTGTAGTGCGTCTACCACACTTAGACACTATATACACTCATTCCTTGATGTCCTTCAGACGATCTTAATAGACCTGCTCCATGCCAGGTTTGTAATAAGCTTTGTTGGCAAGGCTCTCTATAGAAAGCCCAACAAATTGGGGCAACCACCAGGGAATAGCTGAAGTTTACCAAGGGGGCTAACAGAAGGTCCAAGGCTTGGGAGAGCTCCGTAGAAGCCTTGAAACTTCTAATAGCTTGAACAGGGCCAACCTCCGGTTTAGCCGCCAAGGCGTTCTTCCCAGCTCAAAGCTTTGCGACCGTCTGCTCTAGCTCAGTCATCTCCTTCAAATTCTTATTTGATGCAGATTAAAGACTTACGGCATACCTATCCCCTAAGACCTTCTATTTTGCTGCTTGAGTTTGGAGTTATTCGTTGAGAACTTTGTCCTTGGTCACATCCTTGACCTTTTTCCGATACTCAGAGGCTGTTTTCATTAGTTCGGCCATCTTCTTCTCAGAATGAACTGTGTTAGTATAGAACACGGCTAATCTCTTAAATGCCTCTTTGCCAACAAGAGTGCCATGTACAAATTGGAGATTGTATATAAGAAATTCAACCAAAGTTAAGAGTGCCAAGACATAAACTTGAAAAAAGACTTATATGTTTCATGGCTTTGAATCCAGCCTTAGCAAGTACCATGTCGGAAACCTCATAAATTGCACCATGCTCAATTGCGGCAACCTTCTCATCTTAGGTAGAGGGACCTGGGGTAATGGCAGGTCTATAACTCTTTTTAGATCTCCTGTCACTGGTCTCGCCGATCTCAGTTCGGCTATCCCCTCTCCGGAGAGGAACCTCATCCTCGTCCTCTTCCTCCTTTTCTTCCAACATCATATTGTAGGGAAAAGCTGACAGGGATTATGCTCCACCCCAGAAGTGGGAGATTGCAGCACAGTGTCATCAGGAAAACAAACACGTTGGAACTATAGCAACGCCTAGAGTTGAACCCACAGTATGGGTAGGAGAGGGATCCACACTCAAAGTCCTCTCGGTGTACTCTCTTTGTTCCTGCTGATTCTCATTAGCCTCGTCAGTCCTGGCCGTAGCCAATAAGCTAGCCAAGGCACTCAGTAAAAAGTAACAAAACAGAAAATAAGTCAGTTAGGAGCAAAGCGATAAGAATGAAAGTAAAGCAAAATTACAAGTAAAAGCCCCTACAGGCATCTCTATCGGTGGGATTCAGAGAAACATAAGGATCAGGCCCTGCTTCGGCCAACCGAGCAAGGTCAAGTGGTTGGGAGGAAAACTTTTTAACCCTTATACATATTTTGGAAGCACCGATGCCCCGAAGAACATCCCTATCAATGTCGACGGGACAAACATCTTTGGGCATAGGGTCCGAATTCCAAAGGCTCAGTCTTGCTCTCCTCTCAGTATGAAAAAAGAAGAATTGATACTTCCATCCCTTAAAAGAGGAAAGTCTGTCAAAGACCACCCGAGGAACGCCAGTTCGGCAAGGGTAATAGTACAACCCGGAGCTATTTTGGACCTTTTTAATTTGGTAAAAAGGCCCTAAAAAAGTTTACAGAGAATGAGACTCCGATCACCCTACAGAAGATGGGAAACCCTATAATGTTTCTAACCCCATTTGGGCGACCTAGTCAGTGCCTATATTATAATACCGTAGAACGGCCAAGTAGGCCGGACACCAATGAAGCCTCAACCGACTCTGGAGTTGAGCCTCGTAAACGGCTCAAAACCCGTCCGGTGGCAAGTAAGAGTACTTCTGGGGATCGACAGGCTTAGTAGTGGTATAAACCCCTTGGTAAATTCCGTAGGCATTGCAAAGGGCCTCTATTTCGCTCTGCTTAAGTTTGGAGTCCACCCCATAATTAACTATGTTATCCCTCATGGTTTTTTGTATCTTCAGGCCAAGAACGAAATCAGAAGTTCCGAAGAAGGACGAGAAGAAGAAGGAAGGGGCTCAGGAACAGGAGGAAACCAGAGGATTACCTCAAAAACTACGATATATACCTCACTTTCAAATTCTGGATCTAACTCGAAAGCCTACGCAGGGGCTCAGACTTAATACTCGAAACTTACATGAACTGAGTAAGAAAAATATGAAGAATAAGAGACGAGAGGTTACTTGTAAAGGTAAGAATTGAGAGAATAAAATAAGCAATCGGCTTCGATCTTCTGATTTAAAGCGGATAGAAGCAGATGAATGGACAATTGATTCCACATGGGTTATTACCCCCAAACAAATTCTCAATAAACCATCCCACTTCAAGTGAGGTGGGTAAAAACACTTCGATTCCCGGGGTAGTCATAACGGTAACTCTACAACCTGGCAAAAGCAAGTTAACAGAATTTCTACAAATCTAGATGACGGTGACCAAGCTGCACCTCTAAGAAGATCTCACCTGATCAGAAAGGCTCAGCTAGATCCGGGGGGCTTATTATCGAGGTCAGACTACACCCCACCACTTGTCACCCTCAAATCGATAAAACAATAAATAAAGAAAGAGAAAATATCAACTTTATGGGCCAGGAGCCCCGTTTTCAGTCTCAGGGCGTATCTAAACCCCGGGTGAGAGATCAGCCTGACTTGCTTCCTAGTCCACCACAGGTCGGTCAGGACGCAACGGAGTTGGGTCAGCGGAGTTCGGGCCATAACGGCCTCGGGGGCTCGACGCAGGTCGGCCGGAGCAATCCCCGATGTTTAGCCCACGTGCTTATATTAAAAGACAGTTATGAAAAGAATCCTCTATGATAAATCTATTCTTCAAACACACTTGATTATCTCCTAAAATCAAGGGGACTAACACGTACAAATCCAATCCTTGAGGGATACGAAATAGAGTCCATAATGGACACGACATAGGCATGCCTTGGAAAAAAGGTCATCTATATAAACAATCCCAGGAACTATGAATAAAAATGATTCCTGCTAAATACACAGGATACGTAGGCAACTTGAAAATCTCAGGCTCAGTCTAAACATAAACACAAAATCTTCTTCTTATTTAGGGCATAGTCTTGAATTCATTGTCAATAGAGAAAATACGGCCCGAATTTATCAACAGACGATTTTCAGCATCGTCAGGCCTCAAATGTCCAACACACTTGATTTTATAATTAACGGCTTATGTGTTATCTTCTTGTTCATATAGTGAATTCTACGTGGTCAATTACCACTAAACTCAATGAACAAATGTCATCATACAGAGGATTGTGATTGTATGCATTAATTCAGATAAGATAGTGTTGAACCCGAATCGGTTGTTTTAAGTCGTGGACGTACAACTTTTCCTCATATGGTATATGAAGCTTAAGTTGAAAATTACATATTGATATCCATAGAATTAGTCATACTTGAAATTAGTTTATTTTTATCTGACAAAGACTAGGACATCGTTTCATTACGTACTATGACCTAGAGAGGGAAATATAAGAACTAAATTCCTTTTTTACCTGTGTAAATAATAAATAAATAGCCGCACGACCTTTTCTTCTCTTTCTTTCTCTCTCTAAACTTTTCTCTCGGCTAGCTCTCCATTTTCAGCAAAGTTTCCGACGCCGGCGGCGATAATTGCTGCCGGTGTCCCCATCTTGTTTATATTTCTTATAATTTCATTATCTTTCCTTTATTCTATATTGTTTCTTGATCTGCAAAGCTTCATCTTTTGTGGCTGCTATCAATTTCTGGCCTGGCCTGTCGGTTTCCGGCCTTTGGTGGTGGCGGGTTGCAGATCTTAGGCGTCAGTCAGAGTATGGAGTGGAAAGTCAGTCAGAGTATGGCCTCTTCTACTTGACTGGCGTTTGGATTTCTTCCGTTTTTGGGGCTGTGTCACGGTTTTGCTTCAACCCATCTAGAAGCTGAATCCAATCTGTCTTTTCTCCACAAGCTTGGCTTGCTTGGGACGGAGGTGGTTTGATCTGTAGTTGTCTTGTCTGCATCTGGAGTGGATCGTTGGTTTCAGCTCGATATCTCCGGCGATTGGGTTGCCATGCGTGTTTCGTCCACGTCTCCTTCCGTCAGTTGCTTTTCCGGTTGGGAAGGAAAGTCATGCTTGCGGGCTCTTTCTGATTGGGTAGTAGCTTGTGGCGGTGCGTTGGGTGGCGCGGCGGTTTTTCCAGTGGTGATATCATGGAAGAAAGTCTTGGTTTTCTTAGTCTGTTTAGGTTGTCTGTTAAGATCAAGCGCTTACCGTTGTAATAAAACCAATTGGTGTTAATAAATGCGCAAATATATTTCATTAGGCATTCAAGAGTGTGGACAATCTGTCCCAACACCCCCCCTCAAGTGTTGGCAATCTGGCCAACACTTGCACAATTGCACAATTTCTTCATCAAGAGTGTGGACAATCTGTCCCAAGAGTGTGGACAATCTGTCCTAACACCCCTCAAGTGTGGGCAATGTCCCAACACTTGCACAATTTTTTAATTTTTTTAAAAATAATGTTTCAACCAGGGTTCGATACTGTAACCTCTGGCTCTCTGATACCATGTTAAGATCAAGCGTTTACCGTTGTACTAAAACCAATTGGTGTTAATAAAGGCGCAACTATATTTCTTTAGGCATTCAAGGGTGTGGACAATCTGTCCCAACATTGTCTTTCTCTTGTATTGTGTGTTTCGTTTTAGTTCTTTGTTTGTTGTTGGTCGAATAATAGATTGCCTAGAGGATCCATGTGTCTGGACACCTTATCGGAATATTTTCCGAGGAAAAGTTTCCTTCGGTTCAGCACCCTCGACCCGATCTATTATTCGGCTTTGTTATTTTGTTTGTTGCTTGTTGTGCGGTTAGGCCGCGTTGTAGTGCGGTGTTTTGCCATGTTGTAGTGCGGGTTTTGGCCGCGTTGTAAGTTCGGTTTATCCGATATTAATAAAGCTTTCGTCTTTCCAGAAAAAAATAATTTATAATAATAATAAATAAATAAAATAGAAAATTGATCTACTTTCTTTACATATAAATTGACGAATTACACTATTTCCATTTAATGCTTTGAAGGCATTATAGAGAGGATAAACAAACACCGACTTCACCTGTGCTGCTATAATTTTTATTTATTTTTATTTTTTATGCCCCCCTCCCCCCTCCCCTCCTTTTTGACAGGATATGTTCGGTGCTGGAGGGGAGACGTCATCCACAACTATAGAGTGGGCAATTTCTGAACTAATAAAAAATCCGACGATCATGAAAAGGGCACAAGATGAAGTGAGAAAAGTCTATTATGAAAGAGGCAATGTCGATGAATCATTGCTTGATGACTTAAGGTACTTGCAATCAATTGTAAAGGAAACATTACGATTACACCCTCCTGCTGTGCTTTTGCTACCTAGAGAAAGTAGTGAGCAATGTGAACTCAATGGATATGAAATTCCTGCAAAGACGACGTTTTTTATTAATGCATGGGCAATGGGAAGAGATCCTAAAACTTGGACCGATGCTCATAAGTTTTATCCGGACCGATTTCTTGAATCAAATATAGAATACAAGGGGAATCATTTCCAATATATTCCTTTTGGTGGTGGGAGAAGGATTTGCCCTGGTATCTCATTTGCTATTCCTAGCATTCATCTGTCACTTGCCCAATTACTTTTCCATTTTGATTGGAAACTTCCGGGTGAAATGTTGCCAGAAGAATTCGACATGACAGAAAAATTTGGAATGACAGTCCGAAGGAAAAATGATCTTCAGCTAATTCCAATTCCTTATCATACTTCATGTCTAAAAGTGAAGCATTGAAGGTAAAAATGAACTGGTAAGCAAAACGAAGTTGCCGTTTCTCATGCTTACTACTGAATATATATATATATATGTATATATATATAATCGTAGAGATGAATGCAATAATATTTGTATGATGCTACTTCATCTCTAATATTTATAGCATCAAGAAGATAATTTATCATCATAATTTGGTTAAAACATGTCAATTACTATGTGTGAATCTATATGGTTTATGTTTCCTTACAAAATACAGAACACAATTATTTGTTCACATTTTTTTAGTACTAATTACGGAATTTTTTATGTTGTGATATAACCAACCTTTTTTTTTTTTGGTAGCAAACACGCATCCCCAATTTGGATGAATTTACATAGGTATATCTTGATGACATGCAAGTAAATATGATACATGATTTGTAGGGCACATAAGTTTTCCATGCAGTGATATCATAAGAGAAGAATGCACTTTTCCCACCCGTATTGTGAGCAGCATAGCTTTCAATCTGGGAACAGCTGCATAAATCTCATCACAGTATATTCCTTCTGTATAAGAGTTTCCTATTTTCATTACTCTTGCTTTGTTACTGACTATGAGACCTTGTTCATCCATCTTGTGTCTGAACACCCAATTAGTGTCAATAATGTTTGCATGATTATGTTTGTCTGCTAATTCCAAATCGTTTCCTTTACTCATTGAGTTCTTTTTTCATTGCAACAATCCAATCAACATCCTCATTGGCTTCATCTATTGTCTTTGGTTATAATTATGATAGGAAACAAGTGAAATTTGCTTTAAGTTGTCTTCAGGTGTTCATACATGCATGTATATCACCAATCACTTGCTCGGATGGGTGATTTTGAGCCAACTCAAATCTAGTTTCTCTACTGGTTGCATGGTTGTCTCGTATGATTCATCCATGATCAACTGATTCATCTTCAGTATAGATTGAATCTGAAATTTTCAGCTTCTCTGTTTCTATTTTTACTTTTAATTTCTTCAACGTTTTCTCTGCTGATGTTGGGTTCATTAAACACAACATGGACTGATTCTTCAATCACCAAGGTTCTCTTGTTTAGAATCCTAAAATCTTTGCTTGTTTCTCAATATCCCATGATTATCTCTCCATCAACTTTTTCATCAAAAGTTTTTAGGTGATCTTTGCCATTGTTATGGATGAATAATTTCCCTCCAAATAAGTAAAAGTTAGATATATTAGGTCTTATTTCATTACAGATTTCATATAGAATCATGTCATACTTCTGGTTGATAATAGACATGTTCTGTGAAAGCAATGGTGATTGCTTCATGATCGAACTTTTCTAGTTGTGAAATTCCCTGACTGAGTACCGGATTAATTGCAGCCTATCAAATGTGAGCAAGGTCGTATCCACAAGGACAATGGTAACATATCAGTTATCTACATTCTTCTGCTTCAAGTCAACAAAGACAAGAAATGATTGAACTAGTCCTCTAAACATAATCAACCCTAACTACATCAGGATAATGGATTATTCAAGTAAGTATATTTATGGATCTCATGAGAATAATAAGCATGAATGGTTACATCTTGTGTAAGTTAATGGAACGGACCACTAAGCTAGTAGTCGAGCCCTTAAAACAAGTACTCATCCACTACCATGTTCCATCACAAGCCTACTTAGCAGCCCGACATATGTCACCAGTTTGATTTTAATCAAACAAGTGAATAAACATGATTAAGATCTACGGTTGCACGGATAAATCTGTAAACCTGACTTAGCAGACCGACACCTTATTACCATTTTGATTTTAACTATTGGTTGTATTACCTCATTTCCCAACACGAGAATCTCCAATCAGTCTCAACCCGTGTGTGCTCATATTAAGTGATCAATTTAACACGAACAAGCAACAATGCTCATATAAGACAATTTTACTACACAAGAGTTATCATTCTCATTCCAATATAATGAGGAAATGCTACGAGTAAACGATTATATTGATATGTGATGTTTAGCAATCAAAGTAATAAAACTCAAATGTCACATTAAGAATATCTTACAAAAATGAAGTTGCACTAAAAGTGAATACAAGAGGTTACCAAAATCATTACAAGCTGTAGAAGTGGAAATTGTAAAAGCTCTAGGTTGGCTCCATGAGAAACAACACCAAAATGTTTACCTTCATATCTTTTCTATCTCATTCCAATACGACTCTAAGGTAAACAAGAGAAAAATGCATCAAAAAGAATCGAGATACTTGGAAACCGACAAAATACAATGCCGAGAGCTAAGTGACGTTCCTACCCCCGACTTAATCAAAACATTGTCCTCGATGATGAAAAGATTAAAAATAGAAAGGAACTTAGTTTTGTCAAGTGCGGAGCTCGAAATGAAATCCATATCGTCATAACATCGGGCAAAGAAATAATCCATGAAATCCGCAATAAGTCTAACATACAAAACAAGGCAAAGCTGTCGGAGAAACAAAAATAATATAATAAAGTTGGTGGCAGTAAGAAAGTAGTAAAATAACAAACAGATTAAGTCGAAAAAGTTCATCATATTTTTAATAATAAAAAGAGCTACAGAGTCGTTGCAAAGTCGGGAAATAAAAATAAAAAACAACATTGGAGAAAAAGTAAAAAAACAGAAAAATGTCTACATTTAACTTAGTTTAAGAAAAAGTCAGCAAACCTTTTTAATCTCAGTTATCTCAACTCCGTTATATTTTAAGTTCCAGTTTACTTGAAAGAAAAAGTTTTAACGGACAAGTTTATTCACCCGCCTTCTAAATTTTTCTGAGGCCTTTACAAGGGACCAACAATTGGTATCGGAGAAGTTCTTTTTTATAGAGATCTATTCTGAGTAGATTCTCTTGTTGTTCTTTTTGGAAGACTATAGAACTTTTCCTGAGTTCAGTTTTTGAGAACTTGAATCATGGACAACAATCAGTATGCTAGATTGCTGACGTACAACATGGACATATTGGATGAATACAAATGACGTTTGCAGGCTTACTTAGCAACAACTCATGACGAGATGATGGACGCGCTAACTGATGGACAACTTCAAATCATGCACATGATGCAAACACTTGAAGGAGGTGGACAAGTCAGAGTTCAAAAACCCATAGAACTCTAGAATACTAAGGATAAAAAACAGGCAAATCTAAAACACATTGCATTATATATCATCTACAGGATGCTGGATAGAAGCATGTACCTGAAGGTCGAAGATTGGACAACTACTAAAGAGTTGTGGGAGAAGCTTCAACTGATTTGTGAAGGCTCAGACTCTATCAAGGAAAATAAGGTGACTGTTGCAAAACATAAATTTCAAGAGTTCAAGATGAAGGCTAGTGAGACAATTGAACAAATGGAAGAAAGATTCTATGCCATTCAGGATGAGTGTACGTGGTCTACTAAACATTATCTACACAATGAAGGAAATCAATGCCAAAGTTCTGAAAGCCTTACCTTCATGCTGGAAGATGAAAGTCACGGCCATGGAACAGTCCAGAAATCAGAAAACTGAAGACTTTATCAAGATATTCTCAGACTTGAAAGCTTATGAGTTCAGTGAAGACTTTGCTGAAACTTCAACAAAATAAGTTCCTAAAACTATAGCACCTGTTGTTGCACTTCAAGAAGAACCATCCAGCACCACTGTTGAAATGGATGAGATGGAGCAGCAGATGGCTCTCATGATGAAAAGAATCAGAAAGATGAAGACTAGTCAATCCTACACCAAAAAGTATATAAAAAAGGTCCCAAAAAAGAAAGTTGATGATGAGTATTTATGCTTCAACTGTAAAAAGCCTGGGCCTAGACTTACTGAATAATAGATATCAGCAGAAGAGGCCAGTAAGAATACAATGGTGCCTGGAGATGAAACTGATGATGACGCTGAAACTGAGAAAGCATTATCTATTGGTGAATTTGAGAACACATCACTTATGGCTCAAATGGAAGACACCATTGAGGTATTTCAATCTAACTCTAAATATACCTCTACACACAGTGCTTGTTCTTCTACAGCTGGTTCAGTTCCTAAGAATTCTAAAATGGATGAATCGTTGGATATCCTGATGAAACAGATGACTATAATACAATCAGGATATATGACGTAAAAGCTGAAAAAGAATCTCTCATTTTGGAAATCCAAAGGTTAAATGCTGAATTGAACATTCTGAGAACCAAGGAAACTGATTTTGCCAAGACACAGCAGAAGACTACAACATGAGTAGTAATAGTTGAGTTAGTCGCATAATCAAGTTCTGTAACTGGATTCAAATCGGGCAAGCCCTATGGTGATAGGACTGGTCTTGGATTTGATACACAGCAAACTTCTAATGAAGGTACTAGCAAAGCTGTAGAATCTAATGTCAGAAATGGCATCAGATTTGTGAATGAGCAAAGACCACAAACTGAGAAGTTCACTGGACTTGTTAGACAAACTGAGAATGTATCAAACAAGCAACATCAGTTTACTAAGAAGTCAGCAACACCTAACAAAGGAAGAACCAAGGGTAGGTATGCTACACCTCAAAGCAACACCAATGAGGACACTCAAACATGAAGAGTCAATTCAAGTTGTTTTTTATTAACCCAAGTTCACGGGAGCAACTATTGAAGATGTTCCACAACGAGTTTCTCAACCAAAGGAAACTACCCAAGTTTTTGTGGAAATTGAGAAGAATATTGGTCAACTGAGACTGCCTGCAAGCTCCTCAGAAGTTAGACCGTTTGAAATCAACATAGATCCTTTAAATCATCCTGCAGGTGAACCAATCAACATTCAACCTACTGAAGCGGAAGTTGAAATTCCAACTAATCGAGTTCCAAAAATCAAGCAGAACCAGTTCAAGAAAATCAAACAACTCAACCTAATGAACTGAGATAGATGGAAGATCATCATGTTGAACAAGTAATTGGATATATTCAGCATGGAGTACAAACAAGAAGTCAACTGGAAGCAATGTTAACATGTTTCTTATCTCAACTAGAACCAAAAGTCATTGAAGAAGCGATTAAGGATCCAGATTGGATAATTGCTATGCAAGAAGAACTTAATGAGTTTGAAAGAAATCAAGTTTGGGAGTTAGTTTACAAACCAAATCATACAAACATCATTGGACCCAAGTGGGTATACAGAAACAAATTGGATGAATCAGGCATCATTGTTAGAAATAAAGCAAGGCTAGTAGCCAAAGGTTACTCACAAGAAGAAGAAATTAATTTTGATGAAACTTATGCACCTGTAGCATGGTTAGAGGCAATTAGACTATTTCTTGCTTATGCAGCTTACAAGAATTTGAAAGTCTACCAAATGGATGTTAAAAGTGCTTTTCTAAATAGACTACTGAAGGAAGAAGTATATGTAGAACAACCACAAGGATTCGAAGTTAAGAGTTAAGAAGACAAGGTTTTAAGATTAAAGAAAGCCTTGTATAGACTAAAGCAAGCACCCAAAGCATGGTATGAGACTTTGTCTCAGTTTCTTGTGAACAATGGTTTTACCAAAAGAACCATTGACAAGGCTCTCTTTATAATCAGACAACACTGTACTTGTGCAATATATATGTTGATGACATTATCTTTGGATCAGAAAATGAAGTGATGTGTGAAAAATTTGCCAATCTAATGTAGGGTAAATTTCTTATCAGTATGATGGGAGAATTGAATTACTTTATTGGTTTACAAGTCAAACAAATGAAAGATGGAATTTTCATACATCAAACCAAGTACACCAAAGAACTGTTAAAGAAATTTGGTATGGAAAACAGTTCCGGCATTGGTACACCTGTGGGAATTGGAATAAGACTAGATAAAGATAAAGAAAGCAAAGATGTGGATCAGACACTTTATAGAAGGATGATTGGAAGTTTACTCTACTTAATTGCAAGTAGACCAGATATATCATTTGCAGTTGGAGTTTGTGCTAAATTTCTGTCAAGTCCTAAGGAAAGTTGTCTTGCAGCAATCAAAAGAATTTGGAAGTACTTAAGGGAAACCACTGCAGATTTGTATGGTATTCAAATGTTGGAGAATTAAAACTAATATCATATTCAGATTATGACTTTGCAGGATGCAAAATAGATAGAAAAAGCACTTCAGACGCTTGTCCGTTAATGGGAAATAGACTAGTGTCATGGTTTAGCAAGAAACAAAACTCAATATCAACTTCTACAGCTTAAGCAGAATACATTGCAGCTGGATGTTGTTGTGATAAAGTTTTATGGCTTAGACAACAACATAGAGATTATGGGATAGAAGAAAAGAAATTCCCATAATGTGCGATAACACAAGTGCAATCGCTATAACTAAAAGTCTAGTATTGCACTCAAGGACAAAGCACATTGATGTTAGACATCACTTTAGAAGAGATCGTGTGGAGAAAAAGGATGTTACAGTGCTTTACGTACCAACTGAAGATCGGCTAGCAGACATTTTTACCAAGCCACTAGATGGAGAGAGATTCCCTAAACTGAGAACTGAATTGGGAATAATCAAGGTAAGTTAAACAATAGAGATCCACCAAGGGGATTGATGTTATTCATGATGGGTGAGCTCACTTGACAGATCAGTCATTGGCATCAACGATCTCACTAAAACTGCCATTTGAAGAACTGAACAGTTAAAGAACAGACATTTACTCAAGCCAGAGTTTGACTAACAAGTGAAAATGAGTTTCTGCATTATGGAAAAGTCAAAGTTAGTGAATAGGTAAAGTGTATGTATACCACTACAGTTACATCACATTTAATTACCGCCGTAATTGTCAAAAAAGCTGTTACGAGTGTACTTGGATAGGACAAAAAGTACATGCATTGGATACATAAATGTTTAGAGTGGAAATTCAAATGGTACCAAACCAAATCTTTATAAAGATTGCAAATCAGTTTATAAGATGAACTGTTTTACACTTTAGGATTCAACGCTCTTCTTCAAAGCGTTTTCTCAAGAATTTTTGAAGAAATGGCCGCATATAAATTATCTTCAAAAGTAACAAGACTAATCGACGAAGGGATGGTATTTTCATTAGAAGAGTATAAGAAGCAATGTCAATGAACTCTTCTTGCAAGACAAATTTGTGAAAAGATTAAAAAAATACAAGGATTTGAAGACCTACTCGACATCAAACTTGAAAATAATTTTGATTTTGAAGCCATCATTAAATTTTGGGAGAATATGAAGATGGCTCATTATTTTCTCTCAAAAACCGTTCATGGAGAAAAGGTCAGCATCAACACTGAGGCTATTTGGAAGGTATTCTATTTTCAGAAAACAACAAAGAAATCAATCGATTTATCGAGTTTACCACTAAAAAGAAGTGAATTTATTTTGCAAATCTCTTCAACTGAAAAACCAACACTTATACTCAACAATGAAGACATTGAAACCATAATTTACCATATTAAGCAAATGGCTGACAAGAAGTGTAATAGGAAAATTTCAAGGGTTAGAATGTTTGTCAAGTGAGAAGATCGACCTCATGGACATCATCTATGCACAGCTCGAGTTCAATTGGGCTGGTTATGTCTTCAACCAGATGAAGAAGCAATACGATGAAGAAATTGGCAGAATCAACAATGCCAAGAAATAAGGAACTAGAAAGGATGGCAGGCTTCATTTGAAGATGTCATTTAGCTTACTCATTCAGCACTATCTGGAGATACTTAAGCGTGGAAAGGAAGCTTAATATGCTAGACAATAGTGCAAAACTGAGAAAATTGCAGCTGACACATGTCCAATGCAACCCAAAGTATTGTCAAAGAAAGATAAGAGGATAAATGTTTCTTAGCAGATTGATCAGAAACAAATAAAGCGTAAAGATGATTTAGAAGTCAGAAGACTATTAGAAAGAAGATTGTTTTCAGATTCCCTAGATAAAGTAATTGGAAAAGATGACAAAGCATCAACTAAGAGGGAACCGGAGCTAAAAACTGACATTTAAATGCCAGTAACTATAGTTACTCAAAATGAGTTTGCTGATACTCAAGTTGTACCAATGGAAACTGAAGAAGATCAGCTTTCCATAGCACCTAAAAGGATCATAAAGTTCTTGAAAATGAAACTGAACACAATCAGCAACCAAAAACCAATCAAAGAAGAATTACAAACTAAAGAAAAGTGGTTTCTTAATCAGTTTGGAGTTCAGAACATGTATGAGTTATTTGCCTTGGATCAACTTTTGACCACGTGCTATAAATTCTTACAAGACAATGCGGCAAAGAAGAAGAAGTCAGTTGCATCATCTGATCCTGATAAACAACCCAAGAACAAGGATGATGAAGACAAGGATAATGATGAAGAAATGAAACTGACAAAGAAAGTTTAGTTACCTGCCACAACTGAACGAAATGCAGCAGAGAAACTGAAGACAAAACTGAAAAAGAAGGAAAGTCAGTTATGCGAGCAGATGAAATGCAAGCTGGGGCACAGACATCTGACAATCAAGAAAAGAATGACAACAACAACAAAGCATGTATGATTCAGGATCCTCTTACTCGGACTACATTCAATGTAAATGATGATCCAATCGAGTTCATGACAGCATATGACATGAAACAAATCACGAAATCAATGGAAATCTTACGTAGTCACAAGAATGATTATGGTGAAGTCTTCAATACAATGACAACCTACCTGGACTGTAGAAAGAAGACCGATAAAGCTATTAACAAACATCTAGTTAAGATTTCTCAAGTTTCAACAGACCCCGCTTTAGAAATAGTTCAACTGAAACAGAAATTGGAGATTGCTATAACTCAAGATGGAGAAATCGGAACTCAAGATGAGTGGCACGTAAATCTAAAAATTTTTGGGTTTGAAACACAACTGAAAGAACTTCATACTTCTCAAATAGGCATTGCAGAACAACAAAAACTCCCTCATGAGGTAGTTATCAAGCTTAATGATGCCAAAAAGGGGGGAAAATTGAAAAGGAAAAGCAAGAACATGAAAATTTCAAGGAAGAATTGTCAAGAATCAAATCAAAACAACAATCAGATTTGATAGAGCTAACTAAGGATGAATTTTTTGACAAGTATCTTCAACATGCTGAAGGCAGAGAAACTCTCAGTCAAGAGGTATTAGAGGAGTTTCAGAGGGACTACAACCCTGTCAAGCAGAATTACAAGTACAAAACCCAAGATGAGTGTGAACACCCTTCTATCAAACAAGTTTCATGCTAGAAAGATGAGAAAGTACAAGAATCAAAGGAAAAAGCCAACTAAGTTTTACGAAGCATAGGAAATGATGAAGTTTGATGTAGAAAAATTCAAACTTTATTACAAGGAAAACAGCATGTTTCCTAAACATACATAATGGATTGAATGGAAAAAGTCAAGCTAAGTTGATTATGACACGACTTTTTCAGCAGAAGACAAGATGAAGACAGAAGAAATCAAGGCTATTGACGATGAAAGAAGACTATCTATACGTATTAAGCTAGCTGAAAAGAGAAAGTCAACTTAGTTAGTTAAAAGCATTATTGTGTTGAAAAATTGTATCTATCTTGTAATCAACTGAGTTTTTGAGATCATAATAAAAAATAAAGTTTTGGTTTTTGTTTTCTTTCATTTATCTTTAAGCTTTTCTTTTAGGGAGATTTTTGGCATCATCAAAAAGGGGAAATTGTTAGAAATAAAATGGAGTTTTGAGGATGTTTCATATATTATTGTTTGACTATTTGTTTTAACCCCAATGATCACGTACTGAAACTAGCTGTTATAGTGAAAAGCTAAAAGATGTCTAGAATGGAATGTATAAGATTTATAAGAGTCTGATTATTGTATAGGTTATATTAGACAAGCATTGAATAGATACGTTTTAGTAGAGTCTAGGACTTAAACGGATATCTAATCATGATTTGCTAAGGGGACAAGCTCAGTTGGTCATTTACAAGACTAAAGACTCAAGGCCGAGGGAACACACTCAGTTATGGAGGATGAGGGATTAGACTCAGTTTTGAAGACTAATGATCAGAGGGTTCAAATTCAATTTATGAAAACTATGCCGAGACTATAAAGGTTAGATTTCAAGTAAGTCTGTGATGGCCTGAACTGACTTTATAGATCTTGTATTGAAGGTCTAAGTTACATAAGTACAATGTAAACTTAGTTAATTTAATTCAAATGGTGTACTATGATCTCACAAAACTAAAGATCAAATGAACTAGGATTACTCAGTTTCAAAGAAGAGTAGAGACTAAGTTAATGCTCTAAGTTAGTTTGAAACTGAAAACTCAGAAAAATCAGTTTCAACAAAGTCAGCAAATCAGTTTTATCAAGAAAATCAGAACGTTGAAGATCAAGATATCTGATTGGTTGACAGTATGATATTTCAGAATGGTCACTGCCATATCTGATAAAATGATAGCAAGGAATCGAATATGAACGTTAAGGAATTCAAAAATATGACCATTGTATTTCACCCTATAAATAGAGGACTTAGCAACAAGGATCAAAAGTGCAATATACAAGTTACACGAGCTACAATCTTTTGCATACAATTTATTTCTAAGATCCTATATTCATCTGTGATATCATTTGAGCATGCAAAGTTACATCAAGAAAAATCTTCCAAGTGTTCAAGCATACAAGTTGATCAAGAATCAACACTTGAAGATTCTAAGTCTGAATCACATATTCGATTCAACCCAACTTTGATTTCATCAAAGATTTTGACTGTGAAGCATCCGGTCTAGGGTGTCAAGGACAGTTGATTGCTGCCAGGAAGACTGTGTTTGTGGTGGAGCTGATGAAGAGGAAATTCAACCCTTTCAAGGACCAGTGAAGCATTTGGAGAGTAGCGATTCTACCTGTTGTTCAAATGTTTAGATTGTGAAGTTACGGATTAGTCAAGGACAATCAACTGGGCTTTTTGTAACCGTTGTAAAATCAAGAAGACTAGTGGAAATTTTCCTCCTACATCACATGGGAAGAGTGGACTGATAGGATTACACCACCTGAAACCACTACAAAATCTGTGATTTTATTTCTGCACTTACTTTACGCAAACTTACTTTAAGCAGTTTGCTTATCGTTGTTCCAGTTTACTGTTTTACTTATCTCAGCCAACAGTGTCTTGCATATAAACTGATTGAACTCACACCAAGCACCAAACTGAGTTTCACCAAAACTCAGTTCAGCATACTTTCAACAAGAACAACATAACTTTAAGGATAATTAATTAATTCCATTGCATTTAACTTAGTTTAAGAAAAAGTCAGCAGACCTTTTCTTATCGCAGTTATCTCAACTCCGGTATCTCTTAAGTTCCAGTATACTTGAATGAAAATTTTTTAAGGGACAAGTTTATTCACCCTCCTCTAAACATGTCCAAAGTCATTACAAGAGACTAACATCTAACCTATCATGAATTAAACTTGTCGATCTACATATCTGATGTTGAATCTCCAAATCTAGGGTGACCTAAAATTGCCTCGCAATTGCGATATAGACCGTCACAATTGCGAGTGTGACTAATTCTGGTGAATTACGGTTCATTTAAACATTTATATTAATTACATCGCGTTAATAAATCTAATCAACCATAATGGAAATATAAATGAACGTTCAAATCTTAATACCTTCAACCATGGAGATATAGCTTGATCAACTCAAGCTAGTTGATGGATTGGGGAAGGAAACCAAGAAAAACTCAAAGCAATAACCAAGAAACTGTTTTATTTCATAAAACTAAATAATAATTTTAGTACATGTTACAATAAGGCTGGTATAGGCTATTTATAGGCACTGTAAACCGACCAAGGTGCTCTAAACCCTAACCGACTTAATGTAGAACGCGGCAGCTCTATTTCGTATTTCCCATGTCTCACAGTTGCGAGTGGGCCACCACAATTGCGGGCCGGGTTTCAGATTCTGTAATCCTAGCAGACTTCTTCGTGGACTTGCTTGTCTTGGCCCAATTACTCTTTATATCTTGGATTCATCTCTATTGCTCCAGAATATGGCATACCTGAAAAGCACGGAAAACGAGACATAACAACACCATGTTTAGGGGATAATAATGTGAAGGTAGAATTAACGACTAGAGAACAAGCACTAAGCAATCGACACGTATTTCACACAATAACCGGAATATCCCTCGTCAATTGAGCACAATTCGGAGTGAATAAAGGCATAGTTTATCGTACTAAATACGGTGTTATCAACTACCCCCCACTTAGCTTTTGATCGTTGATTGAGCTAAAATTCATCCCAACAAAAACAATTTAGAAAGACTCGAAACCGTGGGCAAACTAACTCTCTAACCGGCAGTGTACCGGGTCGATTGCTAGCATAGCTACAGGAGTACGAGGTCGAACCCAAAGGAATATGGTTGTGAATACCAAAGCAAACTTCAATCTTAGTCTAGGAAAATCGATGGTTGAAAAGGTTTATACAACTACAATGAGATTAAAGCGATTAGTAATGAAGTTTAACAAATGGAGAGGGACATAGCCGAACCATGATCCATCTAGCTAGTTTCAACCCTACGGATAGACAAAACCGGGAGTGTGCATTAAAACAAACGAACTCTTGCAAACGATCTCACGGGTGCGTGCTCCTAATTCTGGTGCTAAGATCTGAACAACTCTCCTTTAACACCCTATGCCATGTTAACTACCCTTCCCTTTAGAAGATTCACTAACAAGACATGATACGCACTAGAGCCGCTTAAACGTTAAAACGAGTAACCTCACTTTGGGCCCGGGCTTAACAACTAAGCCGGGTCTACTCCGCGATCCTAGAACCCCTTATCCCACATCTTCCCATAGAACAACTCATATAAGGTTGATGTGTGTGACTTTGACCTAGGTAGCTAATCTAGCCCAAATATGTTAAAATAAGTTCTAAGACATGAAACAAGCAAGATTAAACAATAAAAAGCACTACCCACTCCCAATTTCATCACCCAAAGGGTGATTTCACCAAATTTCACATGATTCGACTATGAAAAGGGATTATCTACTCATTATACTATTCAAAACAAACATAAAACAGTAAATGAAAGCCATAATAAGTAAAAGAGAAGAGAAATATACCATTATTTGAAGAAATTCGAGTTTGAGATCCAAAAGTACAAAATAAAGAACTAATTAAAAGGTGGATGCTTTGAAGTTGGAATGAGAATTTGAGCTTTGAAATGGAATAATTAAGCTATGTTTATGCAAATCTATGCTAAGATAAAGTGTTCTAATCTATTACAAATTTTGAGCAAAAAGTGGGTATAATTTAGCTAAGAGAGGGGAAAATAATAATGAAATTCGATGGAAGGGGCTATTTATAGGGGCAAAAATCTGCAGAAAAATGACTCCAAACGCCAGTTTGGAGGTCCCAAAACGCGCGTTTCACTTCATGTGCTCTCTGTCCAAAATTAGCAGTTTGAAACGCCGGTTTGAGAGTGGAAACACGCGTTTGAGATGATGCAGTTTTCTAGCTGCAGTAAAACCATGATATCTTCGCGTGTAGATCTCCGATTTGAGTGATTAAAAATGCGCTGGAAAGATCTTTCAATTATCTACAACTTTTATGAAGAATAGATGACCATAAAATGCCTCCATCATAGGTAAAATTGCTGATGAACAGAACACAGGGCTTGAGATACTAACACTTCTCCCCCATTTTCTTCATTTTTCTTCTTCCTAGGTTCATTTTTGCACCTTGATCATACTTCTCATCATAAATCTTCACCTTCTGGGTTCTCGTGACACCTAGACCCTACAATCTCATGAACGAACAAGACACACAAACGATTCCGGAGGGTAAAAGTGCTCGGAATGGGGTTAATATCAATAAAAAGGAGGCTTTACCATCAAAAGATGATAAAAGCCCTTGTGCTCTAAAACATGTGATACCAACCCGTTTTGAGACCTTAATGTGTCAAAATATACCAAATATGCATCAAAATGGGGGCTAAAAGAGTGCCGGAGTCATGCAAAGTTGACTCCTATCAACCACCCCACACTTAGCCTTTGCTCGTCCTCGAGTAAATTAGGCATTTTAAAACAAACCAAGGGATTCAACTTTGTGACGTATGTGCAATACTCACACTTTCGAGGTACTTGACAAGTAAGACAATGAATATGTACACCACAATACAATAATATAAAGCAAATGGAGTGTGTGTATGGTGCAAAGCTAGAACAAGTACCCAAAAAGGTTATTGGGTTTGAATCCCAATCAACATGTCTACACTTGAATCTCATACCACCTAGAATCTCCACTAATTGAGGCCACAAAGGATAGATACGATCAAGTAGGACTTTAATGTTATAACGTTAGGCTAGGGTATTGGGGTTAACCGAAAAGGATATTTAGGAACTGGAGAAAAAGAAGTACGAGTGAACCTAATCAACATGTGTACCACTTCATCTCTACCATACAAACCATCCAAACTCCTCTTTGATTCCTTTAAGCACTTGGGAACTATAGGATACTAACATACCCGAACTCATTGCCAAACTCAACTATGTTTCAAGCGTCATGAGGCGAGATCGAATACATTAGCACCTATCTAACTATCCCAACTCTAACACTATAAAGGTCACTTTTTAGCTCATCACTTTGATTCCAACCCTTTATTTCTATGTACTCTGAGCTTTTATTCATTGAGAACTTCACAATTTATTTTGAACTTTGATTTTTTTTTTCATAACATACTTTTCTTTTCTTCTTGGACCAAATCCAAACACTAGGCCCAATTGAGCTCCTCCTCTCCTTATAGCTCAAAACCGAGAAACCACCAACCCGAACTTAAAACACCATTTCCCCCACCCCACACTTGCCTTAGCAAGTGTGGCCTAACAAAAGACTAGATCCACTCGTAGGGTATAGAATGAAGGAAACGTGACCAAAATAAGGGCTAGGGCTAGGTTTCTGACTAAGTAACAAAACGACTATAAAACGAGGGGTGGTTAGACCATTCTAATCATGCTGAGAGGGGCTAAGAGGATCATATGTTGGGATTTAGGCTTATTTGGATCTGGTCGGGTCAAAGAAGCGCCAGGAACTGTCATCCCGTATCCTACATAAGCAACCATTCTATTTTTCCTCGAATACTAAAGATATGAGTGAGTGTAGCAACCAAATTCTGTACAGGTGTAGCTTAACGTGTATAATAAGCCTCCATTTCCAATATAAGACTGAATCAAAATGGACACGTTCGAAATCCTGCTAAAACAAGTACCACTCAAATGTGAGCATTACACATACCCACGGTGTTGAAAACCCTTGAAAAATTTTAAAAATTGCCCTAAAATCGACTCGAAACCGGTCAAAGACTGAGTTTCAACACATATAAGGTATAATGCAACTCAAAACATCAAAAACGGCTAAGTCCACCACCCCACACTTTGAAATCACCACTGTCCTCAGTGTGTGCGAAAAAAGGAGTAAAAGACTTTCTGTTTTAGAACCCGGCAGAAAGGCGCACTATAAATCTCGTGACATCTTCTTTCAATGTCCATCTCGAGCACCTAGAGCCCTGTAGACAGAAAACAAAGCAAACACATGCATGGGAAAAGTCCGCGTGCCAAAGGATAGCAATAGATACGAGTTATAAAGGCAGAAGCCATGCCACAAATATCAACCATACTAGACGGGAATCGCACTGGATGTAAAGATAATCAAAAGAAACACAGAGCATCCATGCATAAAATAAGGCCATAGAGGCTCACATAAAAACATCCCCGTCTACGTACAAGAGCCGGAACCAAAAGGAAATTCTAACCCCAACTTCTCTTTTAAGACAAAACTCTCCCCTCTTGCACCCAAAGACCACTCCAAACACATTAGTACTACCAAAAAGGTGGGTTGCCTCCCCCAAGCGCCTTTGTTTTGTGTCGTTGGCTCGACGGGATGACTTATACAGTGCCAATTTTTTCAAAGTTATACTATTGGCACAGGAGAGGAAAGGTAGAAGTGCTTTGTTTAACGTCGTTAGCATCGACTTCAAGTAGCACCACAACCATCAACCAAAATCCGAACTCAAAAAGATCAACAACTCAAGAAGATTAAAAATAGCAAGCATCATGAAAACCGAATTCTCTAGAAACTTACCTCTCATTGCCCATGATGCTAGTTTTTCCCAACTCGGGAATCTTCTTTTCTCAAAATCTCTCATCAACACAAAGTGGAAGAGTATAATAGTCCGGGACCGGCATGCTAATAATCTTCACTTCTCCCGGTAGCTCTACCATAGATGGCTCTTTAGTCTCATACGATTTCACCACATTCTTCATAATGACATCTTCATTTACTTCAATTGGGAGTGAGGGTGAAATGGGCGATCCCAGTTTCTCTTCCGACTCTAATTCTGTCTCATCAAACAGTGTGCTCAAATCTATCATACACCCTTCGAGGTCATCATTTTGCATTTCTTCGGGAGGCGGTGTAATAGATAAAATTTGCACCTCTTCCATCTCCAAATCTTGCACTTCCTCTTCATCCCAAAACGAGCTATTCTCATCACCAAAGAATTCTTGCTCAGTCATAACAATGGTCGGTTCCACCACACACTCCACCAAGGTTTCATCAATTTTCATCCCAAGGGGTGAAGGTGTAGTAGGTAGAACGTGAAACCTACTATAATCAAATATCGCAATTGGAGATGGCACTATGAGCAATCCCAACTCACTATCTGGCTCAGAAATCTCATCATAGCAAACTGAATCATCAACCTCACTCTCAACCTGAACTTCTTCAGTGATAACATCATCATCTGGACCACCTCTATTGCACATGTCTCTTCCTCTTTCTCATGCCTCCTCTTTTCAATCAATTGCCCCATCCCGTCTTCAAGATTTCTTATGTCGGAGTCAAAGCTTCTATTGAACTCTTGCATATCCTTGTTCATTTGAATCAAACTCTCGTTAATTGAATCAACTGCTCCATTTGAATGTCGGTGAAGCCTTTTTGTGGCATGGGGGGAAACTGATCATACTGACTTTGATTCATTGGAGGTGAGTAGTAGGCTTCTTGCCATGCCAGACTCTGATCAAGTGGCTGAATCTGGGTGAAGCTATCAACGCGTTGAGTATAAACACCGTAATCCTGATAAGCACTAGGGTTCGGACAACCCTCATAATGTTGTAGCTCATAACTTGAATAACCATAATTTTGACTTTGGCATGCACTAGGGCACTGATAAGCCCATGAACCTTGGTTACTCTGCTGTTGATACTGAGGCTGAGGCACGAAATGTTGTTGATAACATTGTTCAGGTGCCTGAGGTTGGTAGGGGTATTATTGTTCAGGTGAGTAGTATTGATTGAAAAATAAATCCATTTAAGCTCAAGCTGCAAGATCTCAGAAAACAACAAGAACACAATCACGGTATCTAGTCACCACCACCACCGCAATAGGTGGTGTGACTTTTCAACAAAAATCCATCATCAAGAAAAAAAAGAACAACCTAGGCCTAAGCTTTCGGTTCACTTACAAGATATCAAAAAAACATATTCCCCGGTAACGGCGCCATTTTGATTAAGCTAAAATTCACCCCAACAAAAACAATTTATAAAGACTCGAAACCGTGGGCTAACTAACTCTCTAACCGGAAGTGTACCGGATCGATTGCTAGCATAGCTACATGACTACAAGGTCGAACCCAAAGGAATATGGTTGTGAATACCAAAGCAAACTTCAAACTTAGTCTAGGAAAATCGATGGTTGAAAAGGTTTATACAACTAAAATGACATTAAAGCGATTAGTAATGAAGTTTAACTAATTGAGAGGGACATAGCCGAACCATGATCCATCTAGCTATTTTCAACCCTAAGGATAGACAAAACCGGGAGTGTGCATTAAAACAAACGAACTCTTGCAAACGATCTCACGGGTGCGTGCTCCTAATTCTGGTGCTAAGATCTGAACAACTCTCCTTTAACACCCTATGCCATGTTAACTACCCTTCCCTTTAGAAGATTCACTAACAAGACATGATACGCACTAGAGCCGCTTAAATGTTAAAATGAGTAACCTCACTTTGGGCCCGGGCTTAACAACTAAGCCGGGTCTACTTCGCGATCCTAGAACCCCTTATCCCACATCTTCCCACAGAACAACTCATATAAGGTTGATGTGTGTGACTTTGACCTAGGTAGCTAATCTAGCCCAAATATGTTAAAATAAGTTCTAAGACATGAAACAAGCAAGATTTAACAATAAAAAGCACTACCCACTCCCAATTTCATCACCCAAAGGGTGATTTCACCAAATTTCATATGATTCGACTATTAAAAGGGATTAGCTAATAATTATACTATTCAAAACATACATAAAACAGTAAATGAAAGCCATAATAATTAAAAGAGAAGAGAAATATACCATTAATTTGAAGAAATTCGAGTTTGAGATCCAAAAGTACAAAATAAAGAACTAATTAAAAGGTGGATGCTTTGAAGTTGGAATGAGAATTTGAGCTTGGAAATGGAATAATTAAGCTATGTTTATGCTAATCTATGCTAAGATAAAGTGTTCTAATCTATTACAAATTTTGAGCAAAAAGTGGGTATAGTTTAGCTAAGAGAGGGGAGAATAATAATGAAATTCGATGGAAGGGGGTATTTATAGGGGCAAAAATATGCAGAAAAATGACTCCGAACGCCAGTTTGGAGGTCCCCAAACGCGTGTTTCGCTTCATGTGCTCTCTGTCGAAAATTAGCAGTTTAAAACACCGGTTTGAGAGTTGAAACTCGTGTTTGAGATGATGCAATAGAACTCTGATTTGAGTAATTCAAAATGAGTTGGAAATATCTTTCAATTATCTACAACTTTGATGAAGAATCCAAGACAAGAAAATGCCTCCATCATAGGTCAAAATGCTTCTGAACAGAACATAGGGGTTGAGATACTAACACTTCTCCCCCATTTTCTTCATTTTTCTTCTTCCTAGGTTCATTTTTGCACCTTGATCATACTTCTCATCATAAATCTTCGCCTTCCGGGTTCTCGTGACACTTAGACCCTACAATCGCATGAACGAACAAGACACACAAACGATTCCGGAGGGTAAAAGTGCTCGGAAATGGGTTAATATCAATAAAAACGAGGCTTTACCATCAAACGATGATAAAAGCCCTTGTGCTCTAAAACATGTGATACCAACCCGTTTTGAGACCTTAATGTGTCAAAATATACCAAATATGCATCAAAATGGGGGCTAAAAGAGTGCCGGAGTCATGCAAAGTTGACTCCTATCAATCGTCCTGAAAAAAAGGCAAAATAAAATAGTCTCCCAGATACAAGCTAATTACAAAAAACTATGCGTCGCAAAGCCAAGATAAGAATCTTGTCAACTACTATCCATAAGTAACGCATTGAAAAATATTTATTTCATGAACCGGTGTGTGTGTGTGTGAAATAACTCCCAAGCCTCAGTAACATAGATAGAATCACATTATATCGGCTCTGGGTCTGGCTAGCAAATCACGAGAATTGTCCCATTACGACATCGATTTTATAATTTTGATTTATTTTGAATTTGTAAGTCAAGTCAACTGGACAAGGCGGATCGTGAACCGAGTACTACTCCAAGGCTCACGTTTATCTTTTTTTTTTGTGTGTGAGGGCTGGGTAAATTATTAAGTAGAAATTTGCAGTAGAGGATGCCAACCAAGGAAGAATATCAACTCTAATGCCAAACTTGCCACCCTCCTGCCAAAGAATTTTTATTCTTTTTCGGGCATGTAGGACACTCTCAAAAATCTATCTGTCCTCAAGGTCCGCTCAAGTTGATAAAATACCAAATCTGTAAATCCGTAGCTCTTATAAGATCCACAACTTGACCTGAATGACCATAGGTAGAACAAAACTTGGAAAACTAAAGTCAACACAAGTCAAACTAATTCGTCATTTAACTACTCCCTGAAGAACTGAGTTATACGTGGTTAAAAAGGAGGTTCATAAAAGAATATGCGGTTAATACACAACTACTTCAAAAGATGGAATGACTTTCGTGCATTCGTTCGTGAAACAAAGGTGTAATTATTTAGCATCAAAAGGTCAAAGACTTCATATCTATTCTATTTCATTCCAATATGACTCTAAGATAAACTGAAATAATCCATGAAATCCGCAATAAGTCTAACATACAAAACAAGGCAAAGCTCTCGGGGAAACAAAATAATATAATAAAGTTGGTGGCAGTAAGAACGTAGTAAAATAACAAACAGATTTAGTCGAAAAAGTTCATCATATTTTTAATAATAAAAAGAGCTACAGAGTCGTTGCAAAGTCGGGAAATAAAAATAACATTGGAGAAAAAGTACAAAAAAAACAGAAAAATGTCTATTCTTCATAATCAGACATGTAGTAGTCCTCTGGAAGGCATGATGATCGCTCAAAACCGGAAGGTGGTGTGAAGTAGAAGGTCCAGCAGCTGAAGAAGATGCAACACGATGTGGGTCACGTGGAGGTTTAGGGGAAAACAGTGGAACTCCAAAATGACGTATCAAATGACCCATCTTTCCGTGAAGTGCAGCGAACTCTATACTAAATCCCTCATTGATCTCCTACTGAGAATTAGCTCCTCCATGAACATGTGTGCATGCCCTATCTCCCATAAGACATCTTCTACGCTATCCAGTGATGGCCACTACATCATTATCAAGGATTGGCGGCGGCTATACTCTCTCATCACGAGCTAAATCTGGGAAGTCTGCCTCTATCACATGTGCATCGATCATGTACCCATACAAAAATATCTCTCTACTTGACCGGACAACTTCCCTATTGTGGGTTAGCATCAACAACCCGACATTAACCTCATTCTCGATCTCAAGAAAGAACATGAGCTCGGCCTGCCATGGCGTAACTGAAGTATGATGATCGCAAGAAAGTACATGAGAAATGACAAACATGTGCAGCATACATATGTGCATGTCAAGTCATTCGATAGAAATATCGTTGGGAACTCAGTGGTGTCCAACTGCTACTCAACGTCTTAATGGCCAGCAATAATCTGTAGCCTCTCCAAGTTACACACTCTCGTAGTAGTTGTGTACTCATGCTCACCAACAGGTGCATTCTCAATGCCGAAATATGCATTGATCCTCTCGATG
The DNA here is from genome assembly GCA_026214975.1 of Gentiana macrophylla. Classification (NCBI taxonomy): domain Eukaryota; kingdom Viridiplantae; phylum Streptophyta; class Magnoliopsida; order Gentianales; family Gentianaceae; genus Gentiana; species Gentiana macrophylla. The sequence continues at coordinate 62,263,419 of CM047808.1, read as the reverse complement.
GATAAGCCAATGGTAACCCCTCTAACGACAGCATAATGTGTAGTTGGGTTATGCACAACATACGCATAAAACACTCGGACAATTGTTGCGTTGAATGAGACGGGAATCTTGGCCATAGACAACACTCCATGGTGTCCAACAATGCAAGGTAAAAGGTCACAACTATCATTGAGGTCAATGCCTCTCTCCTGAGAAAAAGTGCATGAATTCCAGTGGGTACGGAATTACTCATAGAGGTGAACCTAATCTAACGGAGGGACCCAGTTGATCAACCGAATAGCATCCCATATTACATATGGTTACCCACCACGTCTTCCATGTCCTATGTTGTCCATTGATACTGGGAGAGTGTTTTCTATAACAAAGATTGTTTTTGGAAAAAAATCAAGCTCGCAGCAGCAAAGGGAGCTCACAATTTTGAGAGAATTATTTTAGAGAATCAGGAACAAGAACGGGCTAGCTACTGACTGGACTGAGCTCGTTTTTATGGCGCATGGCTCACAATTTTGAGAGCCTGCAGGTTTGTATTTCTAAGACTGTTTGCTACTATGAAGAACATGAATGAAGAATGTGTTACAGAAACGGTGGCAACCCAACAAAGCAGCAACAACAGTGGCAATTGGGTGTGGATTGGTTTTTTGGTGGCTAAATTGGTGGTTGAAATGGAAGGGAAGGAAGGTGGTGTGGGGGCCGAATTTTTTCCAGAGAAAAAGGAAGAAAAATGTGGAGGTTTTGGTTAATTGAAGTGATGAAGATGGTGGTGGAAATGGGGATTTAGATAGAAGGAGTGAGGTGAAGGTGGAAGAGTTTCCGTAGGGAAAGAGGAGAGGAGTTAGGTGGTGGTGTGATTGAGGGTGATGGTGATGGGATTGAGGTGTAGGAGTAATGAGGGTTTATGGGGAAGGAGGAAAATGTGGGATTTTGGAAGAGGTGGATTGGACTGTTGACAATCCTCCAAGACTGCCCGCAATAGCGGGTGTGTTGGTCTCTTGAAAAGGCTGACACAAGTTTAGAGGGGATTGAAAAAACATGTCACCAAAAACATGATACTATAAAACAAATTAGATTTGGTTTTAAACTTGTGTGGAGTTAAAGTTAACTAAGCTGAGTATAAATCAAACTGACTTATGATAAAACTGAGTTAACCTGCAGCAGATTAAATTTTATCCTATTTAATTGATCTTGTTGTATCTATGAAAAAGCTTGTTATGTAAAACTGAATTCTGATGAATGTCAGTTTGTGTGCTGTGTGAGTGTCAATCAGTTCCGTATGCTTGAACAAACTGTATAAAAACATTCACAAGTAAATAATAGTAAGAAATGCGTAAGGTAAATGAGGCAAGAAATTATAGAAGTTCTAGGTGGTGTAATCATGTCAGTCCTCTCTTCCCCTATGATGTCGGAGGAAAATTTCACTAGAACTCTTTGAGGTATATCGGTTACAAACAGTCCTAAACTGATAGTCTTGGCTAATCCCTAGCTTCACTATCTAAGCAACTATAGAACATGTAGAATTGCTGCTCGGCAACTTCTTGCACTGGTCCTTAGAGGGTTGTATTGCCTCTTCTCCAGCTCCACCACAAACACAGTCTACCCGAATGCAATAACAAACAATTGTCCTTGGCAAATCCTAGACCGGATTGCTTCACAGTCTTAACCTTTCATTAAAATCAAAGTTGGGCTCAGAATCTAGTAAATTATTCTTGCTTGTGGTTCTTAAAGTTGTTGATATCTTGGTGTTTTTCTATGTAGCTTGAACACATAGAAGATTTCTTGATAATTCTTTGTAAGCACGATGATGATAGCAAAAGATGAACAGAACTTTGGCTCGATAATTCTCAGATTCTTGATTTCTTGGTTCTATATTCGGTGCTTGATCCTTGTTACAAAGTCGTCTATTTATAGTGTGCAATCCAACATTGTTTGAATTTGAATTCTCTTAGCTATCTACGGCTATATATCAGATGTCAGTGACTGTTCTGACATGTCAGCCCATTATCCAATTAAAATGCATGATTTGTAATGTTCTGATTTTCTTTCAGTTCTTGGATGCTTTCAGCTTTAAAACTGAGTATTTGAGTGGTGTCAGTTTTGTGCTTTATAACTGAGTAGGTCGGTTTTTCAGTTTATAACTGATTTAGAGCATTAGTTGAGTATTTACTCTTGTTCCAAACTTAGTACTCTATTTTTCATCTAATCTATATTTACTTAATCATAGTACACTATAACATTTAAGTTATCTAAGATATCATTGTCATTATGTATCTTAGTCTTTATACAAGATCCATAAAGTCAGTTCAGGTCATCACAGACTTACCTGAATTCTAACTTTACAGTCTCGGCTTTAAGTCTTCATAAACTGTGTTTGAACCCTTAGTTCTTCAGTCTACAATAACTGAGTCTGTGTCCCTCAGGCTTCTTAACTAAGTTTGTCTCCTCAGTCTTCAGCTCCTAGAAAAGCCAACTGAGTATGTGTCCCTCAGCGAACTTACCTTGTTCAGTTCTGAGTATATTTATGTTTTTTGCTCTTTGTAACACTTTAAGTTATAAGATAACCAGTTATCTATATGATTTCCAATTTTTAGTTCTACGACTCCCTATCGATAACAGTGCATGTCTGATTCAACCTATACAAATATCAGACTCTAATAAATCTTATACATTCATTTCTAGACATCTCTTAGCTTTTCACTATAACAGTTAGTTTCAGCACTTCATCAATAGGGTATAAACAAACAATTAAATAATTAAAGATGAATCGTCATCAAAACTCAAATTTTATTTCTAAAAATTTCCCCCTTTTTTATGATGCCAAAACCCTCCTTAAAAGAAAATCTTAAAGATAAAAATAAAGTAACACAAAGTAAAACTGAAACTGGATTTATCATTAGAAATCTAAAAAACTGGATTAGATTACACAAAAATTAAGACATAAGTTATCAAGCTTGTTGTGTAACTCTGATAAACATCCTCTCTTTTTATCAAACATCTTATATTCAGTTTCTAAAGCTGTGTCTTCTTTGGAGAAGGCTCTGTTATAGTCAACTTGACTTGATTGCTTTCATTTTCTCCATAAAACTAACATGGGAAGATCGTCATTATCTTTGTAATGATCTTCAAATCCATTAATGTCAATCTTCATCTGTTCTTTCTTGTCTTTGATTCCAAGTCTGTCTTCCATCCTTCTTATCTTCTTGTGATTTACCATCTTTTGTGAATGATATGTGTCTGATAAGAAATATACAAGTGATTCTTAAAAAGATTTGTACTTGTATTTTTATTTCACATGGTTGTAGTCCTTGTGAAATTTTATCCACAAATCTTGTGTAAGAGCTGCTCTTTTGTCTCCGGGGACTTTGTATTTCAAAATGAGCTCTTCATCACTAAGCTCTACTAAATCTCTGATGTTTGAAACTGAGGCTGACATTCCTTTGTCATGTCTGAGTCTTGCAAGTTCAACTTATAATTTCAGTTTTTCTTCATCAAGTTTTAGCTTTTCTTCTTCTACTCCCCCCTTTTAGGCATCATATAACTGATTGATTAACAGATGTGTTTCTTTCTGATCATCTACAATGCCTTTTTGTGAAGTGAAGTGTTGTGAAAGCTGAGTCTCCAAACCATAAATTCTCCAGTTTAAGTGCCATTTAGATTGAGCATGAATTTCCTTAAGCTGGAGTTCACAGTTACATCAGTTTTCTTTTTGTAGTCCAAATATCCTGAGACACTTGACAAGCGATTGTTGTAATCTCCCTTCTAAGTAAGTAGGTTGTCCAAGGAAGTCTGTACTTTGTTCAGTTCTTCTTCTGTCAGGAACTCAGTTGGATCTTTGCCTTCCTTGATTGTTGACTGAGTTTGATGATCCACAATCATCAGTTCTTGTCCAACATCTTAAGCTTGCTTTTGATTGTCAGTTGTCTGTGACCCAACTGGCAATCCCTCTTTCTGAGCAAATGATTGTTCTTGAGTTTCAGTTTTGTTTTCAAGTTGCAAAACTGAATCTTGCTCTGTTAGTTTCTTTGAATCATCATCCTTATCTTCATCATTATCCTTTATCGGTTTATCTTTGGATGCTGATGATTTGACTGACTTCTTCATCTTCTATTGATCTTTTTCTTCAAGTAACTTGTAGCATTTTGTTAGAAATTCATCCATAGGAAATAATGCATACAAATCTTCTACTTCAAGATTTTTCAGAAACCACTTTTCTTCAGTTCTTAGGGTTTCTTTGAAAGATTCCTGAGAGTCCATGGTCTTCAACTTCATTCTCATGATTGATAATCCTTTCTGGTTGAACAAGATTTTCTCCTTGCTGAGTCTCTTTTACAGTACCCATAGCAGAAACTTGTTTCTCTGATAATCTTGGTCTCTTGTGAGAAACATCTTGACTAATCGATCATTCCTTGATGTCGGGCCATTCTTGTTCCCCTCGGTTGTTGTTTGTCTTTCTTGTTTCCGGTCCCTTAACTGAACTGTCCGGGAACAAGCTTCTTTTTACTGCTCTTTATCCTTGTGAGTCAGCTTTACGTTTGACTCCTTTTTGTTCAGCTATTTGCTGAGAAACAGTCTTCTTCCCTTCAGCTTTTAAAGATTCTTCCTTTGAACTCACAAGCGCTGTAGCTTTTTCAAGATTGCTTGAGGCAACAGCTTGTTCAACTTATTTTCCACGAGTGAGTCTCTCTAGGTAATATTGTATTACCAAACTGAGTGATTTCTTCAAGTGAAGCCTTCCTATTTTTTGTCTTCCTTCAGGTTGGGCCTTACTGATACTTTCAATTTCTGTAATTTGTTGCTCCATGATCTGATTGAACACATAACCTGCCCAATTTAAATCAAATTCTTCCTAAATGATATTCATTAGATGAATTGCGTCTGCAGATAACCATTTTAGCCCTTGACATTTTCCAATGATAGTTTGGCTTATCCATCTGCTGTGTAAGACAAATTCCCTTTTGAGATTGTCCATAGGCGAATAAACTTCTACCGGTTTTTCTATTACAAAAATCTGAGAGAGAAAAGCTTCATGTTTGAGTGGTAAACTGAGTAGGTTGATTGATTTCTCAACCGGTTTCTTGAAATCAAACAATTGCCGTAATATTTTTGTGTTGATGCAAATTCTTTCTCTACAAACAGTTGTTATCAGAGAATGCTTTACCACCTTCATATTTTTCAAAACTGTAGAATTGCTTCCAAATCGAAATCGTTTTCCAGTTTTATCTCCAATAGATTTACTAGCTCTTGTTACTATTTGATTTTCTCAAAAAGTATGCTAACTAACAACATTCCACCACATTCGTTTTAAATTGATTTAAGGAGAAGATTTCTCCTTTAGCTATCAATCTGGATTCTTGAACTTTCTTTGATGCCATATTGCTGTTAGATAAGACGATATTTTGTTTGAGAGAATATATAGAGAAGAGACAGTTTTAGATTTGATCCCATGATCTTTGTACAATCTTGTTGTACCATTTGAAATCCCTCTGAGTATATCGGTATTTGATGCACATACTATTTGGCTTTTTGTGGGTACATACGCAACAATTTCGGACAAATTTGGCGGTAATTTATTGCGATGTGATCTTTGTCTAATTTATCTTTTAAACATTTGAATACCACTGACTAGGTAAAACTGAGTTGAAGTTTCAGTAGTCAGTCCTTTGTAGAGATCAGTTCCATCCTTGTTTAGTCATATAGTTAGTTGAAGATTGTTGATGTCAATGATTGATCTGTTAAGTGAGCTCTCCCAACATGACAAAGATCAATCCCCTTGACTAATCTCAATTCCCAATTTAGTTCTCAGTTACCTCTCCTTAACCAGAGGTTTTCTGAATATATCAGCCAACTGGTCCTCAGTTGGGATATAGAAAACTGTGATGTCCTTCTTTTCTACATGATCTCTTATGAAGTGATGCCTTACATCAATGTATTTTGTCCTTGAGTGTATAACTGGGTATTCTATTATTGTAGTAGCACTTGTGTTATCACTTATAACGGGTATCAATCCTTCTTCAACTCCATAATCTCTCAGTTGTTATTGAATCCACAAATTTTGAGCACAACAGCTTCCGGCTGTAATGTATTCAGGTTCAGCTGTTGATGTTGAAATTGATTTTTTCTTTTTGCTAAACCATTACACAAGTCTATTTTCAAGTAACTGACATGTGTCTGAAGTGTTTTTACTATCTATTTTTCATCCAGTATAATCTGAGTCTGAGTAGGATATCAGTTTGAATTCTCCTTCTTTTGAATATCATATCCCTACTCCAAGTGTGTCTTTAAGATACTTCAAGGTTCATTTGACAACTGTCATGTGACTCTCTTTAGGTTTAGTCTGAAATCTTGCACAGACACCTACTGCAAAAGATATGTCATGTCTATTTGCTGTGAGATAAAGTAGACTTCCAATCATTCTTCTATAGAGTGTTTGACCCACATCTTTTCCATTTTTCTATTCATCTAGTCTTACAATGGTTCCAATAGGTGTTGCTATTTGTTTGGACGGTTTTGCATCATTAAACAAAAACAATTTATAAACCCTAACCTATATGCAAAGCTAACTCCTAACCGGCCAAATACCGGGTAATTGCTAGTAAAGCGGAATAAGTAAGGGGTCGATCCATAGGGAATTGGGTTGTTGAATCAAGTTTTATTAATTCCTTTCAATTGTTACTTATGAAAACAAATAAACGAAAGAACAAACATATAAACACATAGAACAGATAAAATAAATCTAAGCTATAACCACTAAGAAAAACATTGAAGAAAGATACATGGAATCAACCAATATACAAACCAAGTGATTTCAATCCAAGTTCATCTCATGATTTTAATTCAATATTGTGGTTTCACCTTTACACGAGATACAAAATCCTGATCTCTTAGTGAATCCGTTTCTCAAGCTATGAACTCCTAATCTCTTAGTGAATTCAATTATCGATCTCTCCTCTCTCGAATGTTGAGACCAATTTCCATACAAAACGAAGGTGTAGATTCAAGTTAACTCTCGTATTTTAGAATCTAGCAACCTAGATAATTAACCAATTAATTTGTCATGAATTAACGATTAAAGATCCTATCTTTCTATGGTGATCTAGCCTAACAACGATTCTCATCTACGTTAGACAACAATTAGTAACCAATCTCTCGATCTAGTCACACAATAGCATCATAAATCATAGAAAAATACAAAACAAATCAAAGATCACGAAAATTAACAAAGGATTGAATAAATTAAAAGATAAACTCACATAGTTTGGTACAATGGATGATCTCCATGAATCAACAAACGAAAATAAAACATCCTAATCTAACCCGGATCACCCGAGCACAAGGCTCGGGTGACCGCCCTAGAACCTCGAAGTGCAATTTGTTGAGTAGTATTTGGTGTATGAAGAATTTTTGATATCTTTTAGGGTTGGGGCGCAGCTGCTTTTATAGAGTTTTAAGTCGGCCAGGGCTAAGTCGGCGGACGGACGCCCGTCCAAAACACCTGGACGCCCGTCCAACTGCTCTGGACGCTAAGCCAGACGCTCGTCCATACAACGTCCAAACTCTCTATTCTGATTTCTTCTCCTGGACGCCAGTTTGATTCAATGGACGCCCGTCCATAGTGGACGGGACATGAATGAACGTCCATCATGCCTGGAAGCTGATTTCTCCATCTTTATCCTTTCCTTCTCATCCCTATCTCTTCTCTTCATCAGAAAATCCGAATGCAGCCTCTTCTAATCCTCTTTTAGCTCGAGAACATGTATCTAAAAGATAAATAAAACATACCAAAGCGTAACATAACCCCAAAATAATATAAAATCACAATTTAAGCACATAATTCGTTACGTTTTGCAATTTAACTATTGAAAACACCACTTGGTCAATATTTCAATTATAAAGCTCGATTTCTATGAAAAACATCCACATATGGGGGAAATTGATATAAAACATATCGTTAAAAACACTATAAATTCACCTAAACAAACCCCCCACACTTAGCTTTTTGCTCGTCGAGCAAAACAAAACATAATCAAGACTCGAGACATATAAACATTTATGCAACCATAAAGCATATTCAATAGTTTAGAGGTTCACCCAAGTGTGTGTGCATAGCCATAATAAATTTCCACTAAATCCACACTTGAAATTGATTCATGCAAAACTAGCCAACATCCCATTTAGATCAGAAATATAAAAACGATTATAACATGCACCTCACAAAACATACATATTCGAAAAATAATAAGGAGTATTTAAAATATTTCCGACATACTTAGAGGATAATCCCTACAACATATCTTTCAGTTTATACTGGGGATAGTCTGAAGATAACTACGGTTTTCACCCATCTTTTCACATTGCCATGCTCTAATTTTTCTTAAAGTCCACTTCACTACACACTTATCGCATATGCCCTCATTCCCAGCAATATGACGTTTCGTGATAACACCCTAGCTGGACTACTATCATCAGGCAGTCGGGAGCTATTAAGCCTCATAGTGGTATAGGACATTTCGTGATAATGCCCTACCGCGACGAATCATCGGTAGCTACATCCGACATATACATATATACATATAATTCATATTGTTCATCTTAGATTGGTATTCAAACCTTAAATTATATCCCTCCTATCACATCAAACCTTCAGATATTCACAGTATGTCATACTTTAATTCTAAACACAAACTATTAAAATTTTCAAAATTCGTATGTAAGCGAAGAATCATGCGATAATCATCAAAAATCTCTAATCAAATGGGCATAGCTTTAAAATATAGCTCATCATTTACTATGGCACGTGAAAAATAGTGTTGGGTGAGACATCTAAATTTACTAAATATGCAAAATAATGCACCAATGATATAAAAACTCAAATAAAGATATGCCTTTGCTCACTTGGGACAAAACAAACAAAATTTTTAAAATTTAGCACTTTTTCATAGAAATATAATAGTATGGCAAATGAATGTAGATACATAAAACCATTTCCCTCCCCCACACTTAGATTGCAACTTGTCCTCAAGTTGTACAGAAATAAAAATTTAGGGACTTAGCTGATTGTATTTCCAAAGCTAGCAATTCTGGAAAGACCCTCACGAAGAACCAAAATTGCCTGCATAGCCTTGGAAATGTGGAGCATCACAGATCCAAGAAAGCTTGAATAATTCAGTAGACTGTGGAGCATCACAGGAAAACTGATATCGTCGTTAAAGCGCACAATAGCTATCACAAGTGTCCTGCATACTTGAACCGTGCAAAAAGAGTCTACGGGGAAAAAGGATTATACATGTAAAACACATGGAAAAGAAGTCATAGAGATTTTTTCAGATTAAGCTCATATAAAGATGGAACATATACATGGAACATTACAAAATAGTAGGCTAGGTGCAACTACATGAAAATATATTACAATGCAGTCTACAGGATATGCAATTCTAATAAAATAAAAAGCTGACAGGCTCAGGCTGAGCAAGTTGGGAAGACAACTCTACAGTGACTACGGCCCGTACAGAAACAAAAATAAAATAAAATAAAAGTGGTAGCATACGACAAGCCGACAGTAACTACACTCAAGATAAATAATAGAAAAACAATGCAACTAGATGACATGCAACTAGATGATATGCATCTAAATGATATGCAAAAATAAAAGAAAGAAAACTAGCCCACTCATTTGAAACACGACATGTATATAATAAACGTCTACCAAATAATGGTGATTTACGATAAGCAGCAGTACTAATCATTACATGCGGTGTAAATGGCGCCTTAAGACTCATCAAAGGTGATAGCATTATGGAGAACCAACAGTTAGCTACACTAAACAGATATAACTCATAAGAGGCAATGGTAGCAACGGAAAACCGACAGTAGCTACCCATATGAGTTACAAAAATAACAAGAAAGCACATAGGTCTCAAAGCTCACAAGATTCATCACAACGATATGTAGCATACGGAAACCGACATTAGCTACTAAAAAACAATAAGAACAGTTATAGCATACGAGAACCGACAATAACTATAACATGCATGGATGAATCATGTAAATAAAAATTAATCAATTATTTAACATGGATCCGTAGATGGAAAGATGTACACATGCAAGTTCAGAACATCTACGTAAAAATAATTAGCCACAGAAGCTCATATGAAAGTATCCACGTCAAATACAGCATTAAAAATCAAGTCAAGAAAAATTGGAACATGAACGTGCGTTCCTTCTTTCAAACGGGCGTTCGCCTGGAATTTATGAAAACTGGACGGGCGTCTGGATTAAACCGGACGCTCGTCTAGTTGCCCTAAGACTTAACAGAAAAGGTGCATGTTGGATGGACGGGCGTTCACTTCTCTGGACGCATGTCTGGTTACCACTAAGAGTGGCCGGGCGTTCACAGAGAGTAGACTCCCGTCTGGTCTTAGCATGATGCACACAAAGAGAAACACGAGCAACCTCAGAAACCCTAGATATAACATCAAAAACCCTAGATACTTAGGAAACCTTAGAACTCCTTTATTTATTTATTTAAAACAGAAAACAGAAAACAATAAAAGGAGAAAAACGTGTTGAAATCTTCTGAGCCCAAAATGGAAGGGAAAACAGTGGATTTTGACCTCGAAAACGGAGTCGAACGGCTATTAGAATGTCGTCGTCGGCGTCGGAACGAGCTTTCCGAATTGGGGTCCTGTGGATTTTGTCGTCGGCGTCGGAACGAGCTTTCCGAATTGGGGTCCTGCGCGCCAAACGGACACTCGAGCCGAAAGTTACGGCCAAAATACTAACGGGTGCTAAAACGATCCCTTTTATCCAAAAGTTCGATCGTACAAAACGTGGAGTCAGATAATTCAACCTCAAATGTCCCCGAATCAATGTAGAAACTAGGTTACAGATTAGGTTACACTTCACGTTTAACAAATCGAGTACAAAACTTTTTGCACATTCTTAACCCTACGGTCATCGAAACACGGCAAAAATAAAAAGACCTCAATTTATTTAACGCTACATTTTATTGAAAGAAAAAATAAATCGTAAAAAATAGAAATTAACTCAATTAGATTCAACAAAACACCGATTCCCCGGCAACGGCGCCATTTTGTTTGGACGGTTTTGCATCATTAAACAAAAACAATTTATAAACCCTAACCTATATGCAAAACTAACTCCTAACCGGCCGAATACCGGGTAATTGCTAGTAAAGCGAGATAAGTAAGGGGTCGATCCACAGGGAATTGGGTTGTTGAATCTAGTTTTATTAATTCCTTTCAATTGTTACTTATGAAAACAAATAAACGAAAGAACAAACATATAAACACATAGAACAGATAAAATAAATCTAAGCTATAACCACTAAGAAAAACATAGAAGAAAGATACATGGAATCAACCAATATACAAACCAAGTGATTTCAATCCAAGTTCATCTCATGATTTTAATTCGATATTGTGGTTTCACCTTTACACGAGATACAAACTCCTGATCTCTTAGTGAATCCGTTTCTCAAGCTATGAACTCCTAATCTCTTAGTGAATTCAATTATCGATCTCTCCTCTCTCGAATGTTGAGACCAATTTCCATACAAAACGAAGGTGTAGATTCAAGTTAACTCTCGTATTTTAGAATCTAGCAACCTAGATAATTAACCAATTAATTTGTCACGAATTAACGATTAAAGATCCTATCTTTCTATGGTGATCTAGCCTAACAACGATTCTCATCTACGTTAGACAACAATTAGTAACCAATCTCTCGATCTAGTCACACAATAGCATCATAAATCATAGAAAAATACAAAACAAATCAAAGATCACGAAAACAAACAAAGGATTGAATAAATTAAAAGATAAACTCACATAGTTTGGTACAATGGATGATCTCCATGAATCAACAAACGAAAATAAAACATCATAATCTAACCCGGATCACCCGAGCACAAGGCTCGGGTGACCGGCCTTGGAACCCTCAGAAGTGCGGCTGCTGAGTAGTATTTGGTGTATGAAGAATTTTTGATATTTTTTAGGGTTGGGGCGCAGCTGCTTTTATAGAGTTTTAAGTCGGCCAGGGCTAAGTCGGCGGACGGATGCCCGTCCGAAACACCTGGACGCCCGTCCAACTGCTCTGGACGCTAGGCCAGACGCTCGTACATACAACGTCCAAACTCTCTGTTCTGATTTCTTCTCCTGGACGCCAGTTTGATTCAATGGACGCCGGTCCATAGTGGACGGGACATGAACGAACGTCCATCATGCCTGGAAGCTGATTTCTTCATCTTTATCCTTTCCTTCTCATCCCTATCTCTTCTCTTCATCAGAAAATCCGAATGCAGCCTCTTCTAATCCTCTTTTAGCTCGAGAACATGTATCTAAAAGATAAATAAAACATACCAAAGCGTAACATAACTCCAAAATAATATAAAATCACAATTTAAGCACATAACTCGTTACGTTTTGCAATTTAACTATTGAAAACACCACTTGCTCAATATTTCAATTATAAAGCTCGATTTCTATGAAAAACATCCACATATGGGGGAAATTGATATAAAACATATCGTTAAAAACACTATAAATTCACCCTAAACAACACCCCCACACTTAGCTTTTTGCTCGTCCCGAGCAAAACAAAACATAATCAAGACTCGAGACATATAAACATTTATACAACCATAAAGCATATTCAATAGTTTAGAGGTTCACCCAAGTGTGTGTGCATAGCCATAATAAATTTCCACAAAATCCACACTTGAAATTGATTCAAGCAAAACTAGCCAACATCTCATTTAGATCAGAAATATAAAAACGATTATAACATGCACCTCACAAAACATACATATTCGAAAAATAATAAGGAGTATTTAAAATATTTCCGACATACTTAGAGGATAATCCCTACAACATATCTTTCAGTTTATATTGGGGATAGTCTGAAGATAACTACGGTTTTCACCCATCTTTTCACATTGCCATGCTCTAATTTTTCTTAAAGTCCACTTCACTACACACTTATCGCATATGCCCTCATTCCCAGCAATAGGACATTTCGTGATAACACCCTAGCTGGACTACTATCATCAGGCAGTCGGGAGCTATTAAGCCTCATAGTGGTATAGGACATTTCGTGATAATGCCCTACCGCACTCGAATCATCGGTAGCTACATCCGACATATACATATATACATATAATTCATATTGTTCATCTTAGATTGGTATTCAAACCTTGAATTATATCCCTCCTATCACATTCAAACCTTCAGATATTCACAGTATGTCATACTTTAATTCTAAACACAAACTATTAAAATTTTCAAAATTCGTATGTAAGCGAAGAATCATGCGATAATCATCAAAAATCTCTAATCAAATGGGCATAGCTTTAAAATATAGCTCATCATTTACTATGGCACGTGAAAAATAGTGTTGGGTGAGACATCTAAATTTACTAAATATGCAAAATAATGCACCAATGATATAAAAACTCAAATAAAGATATGCCTTTGCTCACTTGGGACAAAACAAACAAAATTTTTAAAATTTAGCACTTTTTCATAGAAATATAATAGTATGACAAATGAATGTAGATACATAAAACCATTTCCCTCCCCCACACTTAGATTGCAACTTGTCCTCAAGTTGTACAGAAATAAAAATTTAGGGACTTAGCTGATTGTATTTCCAAAGCTAGCAATTCTGGAAAGACCCTCACGAAGAACCAAAATTGCCTGCATAGCCTTGGAAATGTGGAGCATCACAGATCCAAGAAAGCTTGAATAGATCAGTAGACTGTGGAGCATCACAGGAAAACTGATATCGTCGTTAAAGCGCACAATAGCTATCACAAGTGTCCTGCATACTTGAACAGTGCAAAAAGAGTCTACGGGGAAAAAGGATTATACATGTAAAACACATGGAAAAGAAGTCATAGAGATTTTTTCAGATTAAGCTCATATAAAGATGGAACATATACATGGAACATTACAAAATAGTAGGCTAGGTGCAACTACATGAAAATATATTACAATGCAGTCTACAGGATATGCAATTCTAATAAAATAAAAGTCGACAGGTGGTCAGTGAGCAAGTTGGGAAGACAACTCTACAGTGACTACGGCCCGTACAGAAACAAAAATAAAATAAAATAAAAGTGGTAGCATACGACAAGCCGACAGTAACTACACTCAAGATAAATAATAGAAAAACAATGCAACTAGATGACATGCAACTAGATGATATGCATCTAAATGATATGCAAAAATAAAAGAATGAAAACTAGCCCACTCATTTGCAACACGACATGTATATAATAAACGTCTACCAAATAATGACAGTTTACGATAAACGACAGTACTATTCATTACATGCAGTGTAGACGCGCCTTAAGACTCATCAAAGGTGATAGCATTATGGAGAACCAACAGTTAGCTACACTAAACAGATATAACTCATAAGAGGCAATGGTAGCAACGGAAAACCGACAGTAGCTACCCATATGAGTTACAAAAATAACAAGAAAGAACATAGGTCTCAAAGCTCACAAGATTCATCACAACGATATGTAGCATACGGAAACCGACATTAGCTACTAAAAAACAATAAGAACAGTTATAGCATACGAGAACCGACAATAACTATAACATGCATGGATGAATCATGTAAATAAAAATTAATCAATTATTTAACATGGATCCGTAGATGGAAAGATGTACACATGCAAGTTCAGAACATCTACGTAAAAATAATTAGCCACAGAAGCTCATATGAAAGTATCCACGTCAAATACAGCATTAAAAATCAAGTCAAGAAAAATTGGAACATGAACGTGCGTTCCTTCTTTCAAACGGGTGTTCGCCTGGAATTTATGAACTGGACGGGCGTCTGGATTAAACCGGACGCTCGTCTAGTTGCCTTAAGACTTAACAGAAAAGGTGCATGTTGGATGGACGGGCGTGCACTTCTCTGGACGCACGTCTGGTTACCACTAAGAGTGGCCGGGCGTTCACAGAGAGTAGACTCCCGTCTGGTCTTAGCATGATGCACACAAAGAGAAACACGAGCAACCTCAGAAACCCTAGATATAACATCAAAAACCCTAGATACTTAGGAAACCTTAGAACTCCTTTATTTATTTATTTAAAACAAAAACAGAAAACAATAAAAGGAGAAAAACGTGTTGAAATCTTCTGAGCCCAAAATGGAAGGGAAAACAGTGGATTTTGACCTCGAAAACGGTGTCAAACGCTATTAGAATGTCGTCGTCGGCATCGGAACGAGCTTTCCGAATTGGGGTCCTATAGATTTTGTCGTCGGCGTAGGAACGAGCTTTCCGAATTGGGGTCCTGCGCGCCAAACGGACACTCGAGCCGAAAGTTACAGCCAAAATACTAACGAGTGCTAAAACGATCCCTTTTATCCAAAAGTTCGATCGTACAAAACGTGGAGTCAGATAATTCAACCTCAAATGTCCCCGAATCAATGTAGAAACTAGGTTACAGATTAGGTTACACTTCACGTTTAACAAATCGAGTAAAAAACTTTTTGCACATTCTTAACCCTACGGTCATCGAAACACGGCAAAAATAAAAAAACCTCAATTTATTTAACGCTACTTTTTATTGAAAGAAAAAATAATTCGTAACAAAATAGAGAAATTAACTCAATTAGATTCAACAAAACACCGATTCCCCGGCAACGGCACCATTTTGTTTGGACGGTTTTGCATCATTAAACAAAAACAATTTATAAACCCTAACCTATATGCAAAACTAACTCCTAACCGGCCGAATACCGGGTAATTGCTAGTAAAGCGGGATAAGTAAGGGGTCGATCCACAGGGAATTGGGTTTTTGAATCTAGTTTTATTAATTCCTTTCAATTGTTACTTATGAAAACAAATAAACGAAAGAACAAACATATAAACACATAGAACAGATAAAATAAATCTAAGCTATAACCACTAAGAAAAACATAGAAGAAAGATACATGAAATCAACCAATATACAAACCAAGTGATTACAATCCAAGTTCATCTCATGATTTTAATTCGATATTGTGGTTTCACCTTTACACGAGATACAAACTCCTGATCTCTTAGTGAATCCGTTTCTCAAGCTATGAACTCCTAATCTCTTAGTGAATTCAATTATCGATCTCTCCTCTCTCGAATGTTGAGACCAATTTCCATACAAAACGAAGGTGTAGATTCAAGTTAACTCTCGTATTTTAGAATCTAGCAACCTAGACAATTAACCAATTAATTTGTCACGAATTAACGATTAAAGATCCTATCTTTCTATGGTGATCTAGCCTAACAACGATTCTCATCTACGTTAGACAACAATTAGTAACCAATCTCTCGATCTAGTCACACAATAGCATCATAAATCATAGAAAAAAACAAAACAAATCAAAGATCACGAAAATAAACAAAGGATTGAATAAATTAAAAGATAAACTCACATAGTTTGGTACAATGGATGATCTCCATGAATCAACAAACGAAAATAAAACATCATAATCTAACCCGGATCACCCGAGCACAAGGCTTGGGTGACCGCCTTGGCTCCTCGAAGTGCGGCCGCCGAGTAGTATTTGGTGTATGAAGAATTTTTGATATCTTTTAGGGTTGAAGCGCAATTGCTTTTATAGAGTTTTAAGTCGGCCAGGGCTAAGTCGGCGGACGGACGCCCGTCCAAACACTGGACGCCCGCCCAATCGCTTCTGGATGCTAGGCCGACGCTTCGTCCATTGAACGCCCAAACTCTATTTCGATTTCTTCTCTGGGACTTGATTTGATTCAATGGACGCCCGTCCATAGTGGACGGGACATGAACGAACGTCCATCATGCACGGAAGCTGATTTCTTCATCTTTATCCTTTCCTTCTCATCCCTATCTCTTCTCCTCATCAGAAAATCCGAATGCAGCCTCTTCTAATCCTCTTTTAGCTCGAGAACATGTATCTAAAAGATAAATAAAACATACCAAAGCGTAACATAACTCCAAAATAATATAAAATCACAATTTAAGCACATAATTCGTTACGTTTTGCAATTTAACTATTGAAAACACCACTTGCTCAATATTTCAATTATAAAGCTCGATTTCTATGAAAAACATCCACATATGGGGGATATAAAACATATCGTTAAAAACACTATAAATTCACCCTAAACACTATTCCTTCAATGTTCTCCATTCCAAACTTCTTGATTAATTCCCTTGTGTAATTTGTTTGGTGAATGAAGATTCCATTGTCCATTTGCTTCACTTGTAATCCAAGGAAATAATTTAATTCACCCATCATACTCATCTGAAATTTGCTCTTCACTAAACTTGCAAATTTCTCATAGAGTTGTTGATTCTTTGATCCAAAAATGATCCCATCCACATATATCTAAACTAGAAGTGTGCTTTCACCTATTTTCATTCTGAACAATGTCTTGTCAATGGTTCCTTTGATAAAACCATTGTCAACTGGAAACGTGATAGCATACCAGGCTCTGGGTGCCTGTTTTAGTCCATATAGTGATTTTCTCAGTCTAAAAACTTTGTCTTCTTGATCTTTGATTTCAAATCTTGGTGGTTGTTGCACATATACTTCTTCTTCAAGTATTCCGTTCAAGAATGCACTTTTAACATCCATTTGGTAAACTTTGAGCTTCTTGTGTGCTGCAAATGCAAGAAATAATCTGGTTGCTTCCAACCTTGCTACTGGAGCATAAGTTTCATCAAATTCTATTCCTTCAGCTTGTGAATATCATTTGGCCACAAGTCTTGCTTTATTTCTAACAATGTTTCCATCTTCATCAAGTTTGAATCTGAAGACCCATCTAGTGCCAATTATATTTGCATGATCAGGACTCTCAACAAATTCCCATACTTGATTTCTTTCAAATTCATTGAGTTCTTCCTACATGGCTAGTATCCAATCTGGATCTTTCAAAGCTTCTTCTATCTCTTTTGGTTCAGCTTGAGATAGAAAGCATGCTATCATTGCAACTAATTGATTTCTTGTGTGAACTCCTTGTTGAAAATCACCAATTAGTTGTTCATCGGGATGATCTCTCATCCATTGATGGATTGGGGGTTGCAAAATGGGATCTTGATCTTCATGAACTGGTTCTTCATGAAATTTAGCTTCTTGATTTTGATCTGTTTGAGCTTGATTTTCTTGATCTTGTGCTGGATCAATTTCATTTGTACTGGTTGTTCAATTATAGGTTCAGTTGTTGGTAACTGAGACTGATCTTGATCTGATGATTCTGATAATCTTAACTTTCCTATATAACAAAAACTGACTCTGGAGTCTTGTGTGACTGAGGATGAGAAACTGGTTATGTTTATCTTCAATTGCATCACCAACAAAATTTGGTTCATCAAAAATCACATGTATTGATTCATCAGGCTTAAGTGTGTTTTTGCTTAAAACTCTAAATGCTTTGCTAACACTTGAATATCCTAAGAATATTCCTTCATCGACTTTAAAATGAAAAGTCTTGAGTGATCTTTTCCATTGTTATGTATAAAGCATTTGCTTCCAAAAGCATGAAAGTATGAGACATTTGGTTTCCTTCCATTCTATATCTCATAAGGTGTTTTCTCCAATCTTTTGTTCATTAGGGATCTAATTTGAGTATAACAAGTTGTGTTTACTGCTTCTGCCCAATAACTTTCAGGTAATTTAGATTCACAGATCATGGTTCTTCTTGTTTCTTTGAGTGTCATGCTTCTTCTTTCAACAACTCCATTTTGCTGAGGTGTTGTTGTTGCTGTAAGTTGGTGTAATACTCTATTTTCTCCACAATATTCAATGATCACATTGTTGAGAAATCCAATTCTTTTGTCACATCTTATCTTTACAACCGTAACACTTTTCTAATTTTAAAGTCTCTTCAGCATCTCTGTGAGCCTTGGCTTAGTCTCACTCTTTGTGATGAAAATTAACCATGTGTACCTTGAGTAATCATCAATCACTGCCAATGCATACTTCTTTCCACTGACACTGATAGGTGTAACTGGTCCAAACAAATCCATGTGTAGCAGTTCTAAAACTCTTGTTGTTGGATGCTGAGATTTGGTCTTGAAACTTGCTTTTATTTGCTTTCCTTTATGACAAGCATCACATAAACTGTCCTTCTTGTAAGAGATTTTTGGTTGTCCAATTATTAAATCTTTCTTGACTAGAAGATTGATGTTATCAAAGTTGAGATGACTCGGTTTCTTATGCCATAGCCAGCTGATTTCTGATTTGGTATGCATAAGTAAACAGGTTTCTGAAACAGTTGTTGACCAGTCCACAATGTACATATTTTCCTTCCTTTTGCCAGCAAGAACTACTTGATATGCAGTTTCACTTATGACAATGTAAAACTCTTTGTCAAAGGTAACTCTATATCCCATGTCACAAAATTGACTTGTGCTGAGTAAATTGTAATTGAGTCCTTCAACATAAGCTACATTTTTTATCTTTAAGCCATTCTTGATTAAGGTTCCATAACCTCTTGTGTAGCCAGGTTTGTCTTTTCCACCAAAAATTGACTTTGGCTCCATCTTTAGCTTGAAAATAGACCAAAAAGTCTTTGCTTCTTGTCGTGTCGAGAGCAACCACTGTCAAAATACCATATTTCCAGTAAAACAAGTTAATAAGTTTTAGTTACCCAATTCTGTTTGGGTCCATAAGGGTCAGTTGTAAGTACCACATTTGGGATATTTCCATAGGGTCTCATTTGGAAATTGTTGCACTTATTATCATATATATAAGTTACATTTACGTAATGTCTATTTCTGGATTGTGTCTTATTTATATGCTCTCTCAAGTCTTTTGGTCTAAACTGAGTTCCATATTGCCTTCTTTTATTAAAAACTGAGTAATAACCATCATTCTACTGTCTATGATGAACAGCTCGATACTGAGGTCTATACTAACTCCTATATTGATAATTCTGCTAAGATCTATGATATGTTCTCTACTGTGAATGATAGTTCTTTTTAGTTTTAGCAATAGGTTCAGAAAAGTTCCAATCCTCATCAGTGGGAAATAACCTGGGTTTCCCTATAAGTTTGTAATTCCTTGAATGATTGTCATTCTTGGATTTACTTGTATTTGATCTTTTCTGGTTCATAGCATGGTTAGCTTATGTAGATCTGGCATTTGATCTACCATCCTTCTTTCTTTGAGGTGTAGCTGATCTACTTTTAGATTCACCTTTATTATTTTGTCCAGCCGACTTCGTAGAAAACTGATTTTGAAACTTGGCTAATTTATTTTGAGCTGACTTAACTGATTCAAAGATGCTTCTTAGTTTGAGGAATTTGTTCACTACAAACTCAATGCCAATTTTGACATTTGGTTCACCAAACTTTACTTGTTCCTTCCTTTGAAGTTTTTTGTGTCTCAAATCCTAAGCCAGTTCTGTAACAATTATGCTTTTTAGATTTGAATCCAGTTGCAAAACTTGATTGAGCAATAGATTCAACTGCTTCTATTAAAGTAGTAGGCTGATGCTGATTCTTTGATGGATCAGTTCTTAGCAGTCTCAAAATGTTCCATTCAGTTTTGAATCATTCGACTTCCATAATTAGATATTCTTTCTCTGCAATGATTGACTCATAACCAGCTTGTACTTCTACTAACAGATTCATCAATTCATCATGATTTTCCTCTAATTCAGGATTTCTGGGATTAGTTACAGTTGTTGAAGAACAAGCATTGTGCTGAGCTGTACTTAAATTGGATTCACATACCTCATTTGAGTTTTCCCTGTGATCCATTAGAGTTGTGTCCTCTGAGATTGCCTTCTCAGTTTCCGCTTCATAATCTGACTCATCAGCAGCTAATAGTGCTCTTCTTCCAGTTCTTCTTTGCTGAGTTCTTTTGTTGGTCCGTTCTAGACATTCAGCCTTGTAATGTCCAGGCTTTTTGCAGTTGAAGCACAATTACTCATCATCTTTCTTTCTTTCTGGAGTTTTCTTGATGTATTTCTGAGTAAATGGTTGTCCATTTTTCATTCTCCTAATTCTTTTCATCATTAATGCCATATGTTCCTCCATATCATCAAATTGTTGAAGATTGCTAGCTAATGTTTCCATGTTATCATCAGCTGCTGCAAGGGGTGTAATTTTTGGATCCTCAAGTGCTTTGATTGCTTCAGAGATTACTATGAAATCTTCAATGAATTCATAGGCTTTCAAATCTGAGTAGATTTTGAAAGTATCTTCTTCATCAAGCTTCCTTGATTCTTCCATTGTTGTAACCTTTATTTTCTAGCATGTGGGTAAGGCCTTCAGAATTATAGTATTGATTTTCTTCTAGGTGTAGACTATCTTGAGAAGCGCTAGCTCATCCATAATAGCACTGAATCTTGTCTCTATTTGTTCAATGGTTTCTCCAGGTTTCATATTGAAATCATGAAACTTTTGTTTTGCTACAGAGATCTTGTTCTCTTTGATTGAATCAGTTCCTTCACACACTAGTTGTAATTTCTCCCACATCTCTTTGGTGGTTGTACAGGCTTTGACTTTTAGGTACATATTTCTATCCAAGGTTCTGAGAATGATATCCGTAGCAACATTGTCGAGATTGTTCCTCTTTCAATCATCATTGTTCAATTCACTCTTGGGTTTGAGAACTTTAACTTGAGCACCACCATCAACAGTTTGCATGTAAGTGATCTAAATTGGTCCATCAGTGAGTACATCCATGATTTCGTCATTTGCAGCTGCAAGGAATGCCTGCAAACATCTTCTATATTCATCAAAACAATCCATGTTACACATAAGCATTTGTCTAGCATACTGATTGGTGTCATTGATGGAAGTTTGTGAAAACTTTATTATGCAAGAACTGCAAGCTGAGCTTTTGCAGAAGATCAACTAGAGATTGTTAGAAGAAGTTCTTGTTAGAGAACACTGCTCCGATACCAATTTTTGGTCCCTTGAAAAGGCTGACACAAGTTTAGAGGTTGGGTTAATAAACTTGTCACCAAAAACTTGATAATAGAAAACAAATTAGATTTGGTTTTAAACTTGTGTGGAGTTAAGTTAACTAAGCTGAGTATAAATCAAACTGGCTTATGCTAAAACCGAGTTAACCTACAGCAGATTAAATTTTAGCCTATGTAACTGGTCTTGTTGTATCTATGAAAAAGCTTGTTATGCAAAATTGAATTCTGATAAATGTCAGTTTGTGTGATGTGTGAGTCTCAATCAGTTTGGTATGCTTGAACAAACAGTATAAAAACAATCTCAAGTAAATAATAGTAAGTAAATGCGTAAAGTAAATGAGGCAAGAAATTATAGAGGATCCAGGTGGAGTAATCATGTTAGTCCTCTCTTCTCATGTGATGTCGGAGGAAAATTTCACTAGAACTCTTTCAGGTAGATCGGTTACAAAAAGTCCTAAACTGATAGTCCTTGGTTAATCCCTAGATTCACTATCTAATGTATAATAGGTAGAATTTTTGCCCTGCAACTGCTTGCACTGGTCCTTAGAGGGTTGTATTGCCTCTTCTCCAGCTCCACCACAAACACAGTCTACCCGATTGCAATAACAAACAACTGTCATTGGCAAATCCTAGACCGGATTGCTTCACAGTTTTAGCCTTTGATTAAAATCAAAGTTTGGCTCAGAATCAAGTAAATGATTCCTTCTTGTGGTTCTTCAAAGTGTTGATGATTGATTCTTTTCTATGTAGCTTGAACACTTAGAAGTTTTGTTGATAATTCTTTGTAAGAACGACGATGATAGCCAAAGATGAACAGAACTTTGGCTCGATAATTCGAAGATTCTTGATTTCTTGGTTCTATATTCGGTGCTTGATCCTTGTTGTAAAGTCCTCTATTTATAGTGTGCAATCCAATGTTCATTTTGTTTGAATTTGAATTCTCTTAGCTATCAACGGCTATATGTCAGATGTCAGTGACCGTTCTGACATATCAGTCCACCATCCAATGAAAATGCTTGATTTGTAATGTTCTGATTTTCTTTCAGTTCTTGGATGCTTTCAGCTTTAAAACTGAGTATTTGAGAGGTGTCATTTTAAGCTTTATAACTGAGTAGGTCGGTTTTTCAGTCTATAACTGATTTAGAGCATTAGTTGAGCTTTTACTCTTCTTCAAAACATAGTACTCTATTTTTCATATGATCTATATTTACTTAATCAGAATACACCACAAAATTTAAGTTATCTAAGATATCATTGTCCTTATGTATCTTAGTCTTTATACAAGATCCATAAAGTCAGT
Organism: Gentiana macrophylla; assembly: GCA_026214975.1. Lineage (NCBI taxonomy): Eukaryota > Viridiplantae > Streptophyta > Magnoliopsida > Gentianales > Gentianaceae > Gentiana > Gentiana macrophylla. The sequence continues at coordinate 62,240,194 of CM047808.1, read as the reverse complement.
TCAGGCCATCACAGATTTACCTAAATTCTAACTTTACAGTCTCGGCTTTAAGTTTTCATAATTTGAGTTTGAACCCTTAGTTCTTCAATCTTTAATAAATGAGTCCGTGTCCCTCAGCCTTCTTAACTGAGTTTGTCCCCTTAGCCTTCAGCTCCTAGATAAGCCAACTGAGTCTGTGTCCCTCAGCGAACTTACCTTCTTCAGTTCTGTGTATATTTCAGTTTTCTATATGATTTCCAATTTTCAGTTCTACGACTTCCTATCGATTAGAGTGCATGTCTAATTCAACCTATACAAAGATCAGACTCTAATAAATCTTACACTTTCATTTCTAGACATCTTTTAGCTTTTCACTATAACAGTTAGTTTCAGCACTTCATCAATGGGGTATAAACAAAAAATTAAATAAATAAAGATGAATCATCATCAAAACTCAAATTTTATTTCTAATAGCGTTGTAGCACGTGCTAGTGAGGTGGGTCCCAAAATATGTTCAAACCTCAGGATCCGGGTCTGGTCTTGCTCGCAACTGCGAAGATGGCCATGCAATTGCGAGATAATTTTTAACCCAGATTTATTCAAGCCTCGATCCAGCTTACTCTTCCATCAAATCCTTAACAATCACTGCCTCATACTAAATCTTCCTTAACTGTTTTACCATTATCTTTGTATTTTCTCTGACTCAAGTATAACCTACTTCACCTAAGTGGTTAACGAGTAAAAACCCCTTCCCACCATCCATCGGGTTTTCACCTTTGGATGGGGTAGGATGAAAAAACGGTCGTTTCCCTCTCGGTTTACTTTTCTTGGTCTCGATCAATCTAAAGGATAAGAAATAGTTCTGAGTTAATTGTCGCTAGCTCGACCTTCCTTCTGACTTTCACTCAATCAAATTCTCGGGCCTTTACCCATCAAACTTGCACTTTTGAGGCTTTCACAGAAGTATCTCTTCCTTCTCTCTCGACCTATACTATTTATTGGTTATTTAGGCTAAGGAAGAAGAATTCTTCTTTACTGTCCAGGATGGCGCCTTCTCAGACTTACTTGGTAGGGCCTCGAGCTCTCTGCCTTACATGCCTCGCTCTCCTAGCCAGTGCACTAGGCTTCCCTCTTCTACTTCGAGTTTTACTTTTAACATTCAAAGGTTCCACTTTGTTGTCCTTTAATTCCAAGCTTTCACCACGCGGGGTGGGCTTTATCCATTTCTAAACACTACAAGAAAATCGATTTTTAATGAGGGGAAATCCGGTCATTAAAAGTCAATTTCCCTTCATTAAAGACTTTTAATGAGAGGAAATTACTCTCATCGCCCGTCCTTATTGCTTCTCTATATAAAGGTAAATTGTGAGAGTAAAAGGTCCCGTGGTTTTTTGATGTTTTAGTGACATGTGTTTCCTCTCATTAAAAATTGAAGTGGTGACAACATATTTTGTCACAATAGTTCATTTGCCCCTCATTAAATATTATTTTTATTACGGTATATACCTCACTAAAACACCATTTACCCTCACTAAATCATGATTTAATGACCAAACATCCCTTTGGTATAGCTTAACTTTCCTACATTAAGTAATGTTTTATTAGGGCATATACCTCACTAAAACTCTATTTACCCCCACTAAATCATGATTTAATGTCCAAACATCCCCTCGGTATAGCATAACTTTCCCTCACTAAATAATGATACAATGAAAACATAGCCTCTCATTACAAGTCATCCGCCCCTCAGTAATTGTTTTATTGATGACAATTACCACCATTATTAATCATGAACCCCTCTCTACATTAGGCCAACACTATTGCTAAAATAAAATTAGTGACATAGATAATAATGATAAAACACAATCATATGAATTTCTCATGTTAATAAGAAAGTTCCAATCTTGGTACAATTGAACAAATAATTCATATACGTACATCAAATGTATGCTTCTTTTCTACCCAGGTGCATACATATAATTATGAATTCATCGTGGATAAAGTTGTTTCACATAAAATGCCCGTTTTCATTTCTCATAGCTAAGGATATCCTAACAGAATCTGGAGCTTTTTAACATGATGCCTAAAGAGTATAGAGAGAATCAAACTTTCATACATGTGATGTGCACACTTACATATTCCAAGATAGATAGCTCTCCAAATTCTTAATCACCATGGTCTGATAATAAAGTAGATGAACTCAGAATTACCTGTTTAGAATTGCTATTGATTTAGCACAGAGATAAAGTATGGTGAAGAGGAGCAAGAACACACTGAAACGAATGATATCAGTGTAACCGGATCTCTCAAATACCAACCATGCCGCCATTGTTACCCTAAGAATTCAAGCGGTTAGGTTTTTATTCCTCCACAATATCACATCCGCAGAATCAGAGAAATAACACCAATAAGAGCAAAGAAAGAATCCCAAACCAAAGTGTAAATGAAAAACGACAAAGAAATTTGTAAAAATAGCAAAAAACAAGGAAAAAGCAGCAGAAAACAAGACCGGTGTGACAAAAAAAGAGCGGAAAATAGCAAAAACCGCAAAAAACAAAGAAAAAACAAAAAAACAATAAGATTGCAAAACCGGTGATACAAATGACCGGCATCCTCTTACAAAACGGATCACGAAATAATCTGAATATAACAAGACTGGGCTCGACAAATCCCCTCACGCACGCCTTCGTTATCAACAAACAATAGAAAAACACTTAAAGAGGAATCTTAGTGCATCATTACGCCAAGCATCTAGTAGAAATTTTGATTGTTTACCCGCAAAACTATCAATCCAAGGAAACCAACTTTATCACGAGTTCAATGCACAAACAAAAATTAGAAGCTCTCTAAACCAGATACAATCCAAACAACACCTCAACCAAAATTTATTCATCAAACCACAATAAGGGACATAAATGTGAGCAAGTTTAACAGATTACATGAGTCATGAGTAATTGTGATAAGATTCTAAAACTCAAATCAAAGGTTTCACTCAATCATAAGCCATAAACAACACAGACATGGGAGAATAATTTTCGAGAACAATACCTTTATAATGCGAGAATGCCACTCTAGAGATTATTAAGACAAAAAAGTAGAAAGAACAGCTACCAGAGATTTACTTCACTCTACTCCAGTCGTAGCTACTTCAGCTGACAAGAAATATGTACACATATGACAAAATGAACCATCATTTTCTCAATCTGCCAAAGGATTATAACAACACTGTTAAATCTAAAAAGTGAGTCAAGTTATGTGTAAAAGTTATATCAAGAAAAGGAAATATAATAGAAGACAAACCTCCATACTTGATGTTGACCTCAAAGCAAATTTGAAATGTATTTCTCAAATCTCCTTTCTCTTTCTCTTCCTTTTGATTGTTGGCAAGTCAACTACTATTGGCTCATAGTTTGTTGTCAAAATATCCTGAACATTCCCATCAAAAGAACTTGTCTGACCACAGTCATAATTGAAAGATTCACCATGTTGATATGCTTCATCTAAATCAGTTGCATCATTGTCTTCATCCTCTATTTCTTGTGGTGTCGAATACAAATATCGAGGTTGCATCTTAACAACAACATGCCAACCTTTATTGATGTTGTCAATGGCATAAAACACTTGTGAAGCTTGATTGGCCAAAATGAAAGGTTCATTTGTTTTCAAAAGATGATTGGGATTAATACTAGTGAATCCATACTCATTAGTTTTGGCTCCCTTCACTTTATCATTAACATCGAACCATCTACATCGAAATAAAACTAGGCGCTTTCCATCAAGGTACTGCAGTTCAAGTATTTCTGTCAGCACTCCATAATAGTCAACAAAATTTGTCTGAGAGCCTATATCACCAACTACACAGACCCCAAAATTTTGTGTTCTACAATTATTGTCACGAGCTTCAATCCGAAACCTATATCCATTGACAACATAACCATTGAAAGTAGTAATCTAAATAGAAGGACCACGTGCCAATCTAAGTAAATAAGAAGAGTTAGAGCTATCATCTTGCATTTGCATTTTTTCAACCTAATAACATATTACAATGTAAATGAACAAGAACAACTAACCGCACAAAACATGATTACCAATATCAATAGAAACACTTACTCTCTTTTTAAACCAATCAATAAAATTGATGTTGGACTCATCATCCGACACTTGCTGTGTATTACTTTGTTGTATTTGATTGTACTCACTACAACAATATACATATAAATTTAAAAAATTCACACACTATACAAAATAAATATATTTTTTATGGTTAGTTTAGCTTACTTGAGGAAAGGCAGTACATCATCACAGTTCTTTAAGATATATATATGAGATTTGTCCATCTCATCATCATTGAGAATACGACTCATGACAGCTCCTAAAACTCGTCCACGTTGTGCAAAAATGGACATATCACCTTCATATTGGTCAAATCCAACGTCATAGTTTTGCTCGAGTGTATTGAATTTTGTCTTAGTGTCTTTCAAGTACCTTGAACAAAGAGTCATACACTCATTCGCTATATACCCTTCTGCTATTGAGGCTTCCAGGCGAGCCATGTTACGAATTAGTTTCTTTAACACATACAACATACGCTCAATGGGGTATATCCATCGAAATTGGACTGGTCCACCAATCTTAGCCTCATTAGCCAAATGAACCAGCAAATGCACCATCACATCGAAAAAGGAAGGAACAAAAACTTGTTCCAGCTTTCATAGAGTAATCGGAATCTGGGATTCAATCTTTTCAAGCTTCTAGCCTCAATGATTTCGCGCCCAAGCTTCTAAAGAACAAAGATAACTCAATAAGAGGTTCACACACGGCTTTTGGAAGAAGACCACGTATCCCTAGTGGAAGTAAATGTTGTAAAATGACATGACAATCATAGCTTTTCAGACCTGAAATCTTATGTTCTTTCTTGTTAACACTTTGAGAAATATTGGACGAAAACCCATCTGGCACTCTTAAATGCTTAAAAAATAAGCAAAACCTGTGTTTATCCTCTTTAGATAATGTATAGGGTGCAGCAGGAAACTCAACCTTATCCCCTTTACGAATTGGATGCAACTCTGGTCTAATTTTCATGGCTTCCAAATCCAAACGAGCTTGGGAAATATCCTTAGTCTTTCCCTTTGTATTCATAATTGTCCCATTTATATTTTCAAATACATTTTTCTCAATGTGCATCACATCCAAATTGAATGGTAGCAAAACGAAACTCTAGTATGGAAGTTCATTAAAAATGCTGTTCTTATTCCAGTTGTCACCTCTTTCATCATGAGAAATTTTTACCTTTTTTTAGTACAATTAGTCAAGATGACTTCTTTAAGGTCTTCCACTTGATAGTGTACATCATCACCTGAAAGAAAAACCGGCGGTGGTCTTACCTCTCTAGTCCCATCAAATGAAGTTTTGTTTTTCCTCCAAGTGTGGTCCATTGGAAGAAAACGTCGATGACCTATATAACATTGCTTGTGACCATTTGCCAACCTCATAGAACAAGTTTCTTTTTTACAACAAGGACATGCCATCTTACCCTTCGTACTTCAACCAGACAAGTTCCCGTATGCTGGAAAATCATTGATTGTCCACAATAAAGATGCGTGAAGTTGAAAATTTGTTTGAGTAGAAGCATCAAAGGTTTCAAATCCTGATTCCCAGAATTCTTTTATCTCCTCTATCAAAGGCCTAAGATAGACACCAATCGCATCTCCGGGACCTGAGGGTCTTGGTATGAGCATTGAAAGAATAATATTAGATTCTTTCATGCATATCCATGGAGGCAGATTGTAAGGAATAAGTAATACTGGCCATATGCTATATGATGTCTTTGAGTGAGTAAAAGGTTGGAAACCATCACTAGCAAGACCAAGTCTTACATTTCGAGGTTCAGCTGCAAAATCTTTATATAGTTCATCAAAAGATTTCCATGCTTTTGAATCGGCTGGATGTCGCATCACTCCATCATCCACTCTTTCTTCATGATGCCATCTCATTAAAGAAGCAGTCTTTTTAGACATGAACAACCTCTGAAGCCTTGGCTTTAATGGAAAGCAACGCAAGGTCTTCACTGCTAATTTCTTACCACCATCCCGAATTTTAGTTTCCCAGTATGCTTATCTTCCTTCCATCTAGAAGCACCACATATTTGGCATATGTCATACTTTTCATCATCTTTCCAATACAACATACAATCATTCCTACATGCATCTATTTTTTCATAAGAGAGACCAAGATCTTTGATGATTTTTTTGGCATCATAATAAGATTCTGGCAAAGTTGAACCTTCTGGTAGTATTTTCTTTTGAAACTTAAGCAACATTTTGGCTGATTCGTTACTCCATCGACCAATACTCTTGATGTGTAATAGATCGACAATCGCTTCTAATTTTGAGGTCTCACAACCGGTATAAGTTGGTTGTTCGGAGTCTTTTAACAATCTGTAGAATCTTTTTGCTGCATCGTTAGGTTCTTCTGCATTATTATCTTGACTTGTGGAACCAATTTCTTGGCCACTCCTATGAAAACCATCCATATCCGGATACAAATCCCTTAAGACTCCATCAATTCCATCATTAGAACTGCTTCCATTTGATTCTTCTTCATCGAATGAATTCTCATCGAACTTTTCACCATGACAATACCACGTTGTATAATTTTGCATTATTCCATTCACAAGAAGATGTGTTTCTATCGTTTCTCGAGACCCATAACTTGTGTTCATACACTTAATACACGGACACAAAATATTATCCTCCTTACCGGTGTTCCTAAAAGCATAATCCAGAAATTCTCGGATTCCAGCCTTGTATTTTGCATTCAATCGCTCATTCCATAAACTCATCCATTCCTTATTAGGAGCCATTTTCCTACTCAAACAACAACTTATAAATCTGAAGGTAAACCGGCAAAACTGAAAATAAAACATTTACAACATTATTAGTGATGCAATCCGACAAATATTCAAAAGAAATTATTTTTGAATTACAACTACAAACACATAAAAACAAATAATAATACAAACCAATTTGATGTGGATAGGACAAGCATATAACATATCTTGTTTATCCATAATAGTATATCAGTCGATGTAGCATACAAATCTCAGGTTTACTTTTATCGTGTTAATCTTAGTGTAGATATCGGATATTCAGGTCCCACAAGGGGAATCTGTTATAACAAGAACTGCAAAAGAGCAGTGGAAGCCCCTATCACCATAATGACCTTTACTTGTTCTCCAATCTTTAAGTGATGTTAGCTGAGTTCTATATGATATTTACCTTTACTTGTCCTCAACATGTTTGATTATTCATGAAATGTTAAATTAGAAACTAAGAAAGGTAATTTATTACCACACCACAGCTGTAGTGTTAAGTATCTGTTTTTAGTGTAATTTACTCGTGGTGTCAGCCGTGGCTTGGTGCTTAGACTCTGCAAGTTCTTATTTCTCAATTAGATAACTGAACTAGAATACCCACCCCCTCCCCACAGCCATCTTTTCATAAGAAAAAGATTTGGGCGGATTTTGTGAGAAATTACCCTAGGGAAAAAAAGTAATCAAGTACATGAGGAAATTTCAGCTCATACATGCTTTCAGGGTCTAATAAGCTGTCCTTGTCAAGAATCTTTACATATACTTTTGTTCCATTCCATTTAGCAACTTGAATTGATCCCTGAGAAAATGTAATGACTTGAATCAAAGACCGACTTAATTCAAAAATCACATAACAAAGACTCTACGCAGCCAAAAATAAGAGTTAGATCAACAGAAACCAACACGCAAAGTGGTTAGAAAAGCAAGAGCAATTCCCTCTACCTTTCCTTGAAACTGACAGTTTAAAAAGACAATACAACACACTTGAATAAAAGAAATAAGAAGGCAAGTTTTACACGGTGGCAGACCTATGAATTTCAATGTTGTTTTCTGTCAATCATGAAAAATCAATCAGAGTTACGTCTACCGTATACACTTTCTTTTCTTTTTCCCGTTTCATCTATGCACATAAACAACCCACCGCGTATATTAGACATTGTGTTCCATGCTGTTAATACATTAACACACAAGATTTCATGAAAGTACCTATTACATCAATATGAGATCCTATAATAGTTTAACATTGAACACTAGTTTAATGTATCAAGAGGTCATATGAACAAATCACCTATCGAAAAAGTGCTAACATAAACAGTTCTAACCAACAAGTATACAACTAATCACTTTCAAGAGAACAGGTAGAAAACAAAAGGTAGATAAAATCCAAAACGATAGAATTCGGATACTTGAACGTGATTCTGTGAGCCTCACAACATGTGAAACTCGGAAGAAACAGATAAAACACTATAAAATATGATCCTGAATGCAACGACCAACAAAGTGCGACTTCATAAAGCTTTGCAAAAATTCAGTTCAAGTGTAATGAGAAAAAGGTAGAGGTGCATAACAGCGTTCAGTAATCAACATAATGTGCTTTCTTATTTATAGTTCCATAAAAAATACAAGACATTCACATTTGCATATGCTCAAATTCAGACTAGACTTACAAGTGATAAAAAAGACTAAATCTGTATTGATAATACCTTATAAATTGTGGGACTCTAAGTAAAAAACATCAAGCATCAGCTGATAATCCGGGCTAGCATGCTAGCTTCTGATAGAGGTAGAAGTCTTACATGGGCTGCACAAGTCCAATCAGATTTGCATTTCATCACAAGCTCAGGGGTCATATGATTTAATATGCCTCATGTTTGGTCAAATAGATTCTACCAAAGAGAGACGTATATGAGATAGGTCAAACAGAGGTTACCAAGGTAGAAAAACTGATTTGAAGAAGAAACAAAGATTGGGTACTGAATTAGTGAATTAAGACTTTGACAACAGTCGACATCCCTACTTTATTAAATAGTATACCCATAAAAATGTAGAAAAAACTACAAAACCAAGTCAACGGCAGCACCCTAAAGGCAAAAAAAAAATTTCAATGTAAATTATTCTATAGTTTAGAGAAAATTTAACACTAAATACATTCAACCTAGATAGCTCATTCTGACAAAATGGCTGACAATTGCTCCTAAAAGTCGAGTAAAATGAAATAGGCATGAAGATTAAAGATAAACATTATTAGAAAACCTAAAATCAAAACATAAATTTTTTTTTCTGGAACTTAGAATCTTGTAGCATTAAGGTTTTAAGAGTGTGGATAATTAGATTTAGTACCCAAAGAATTTGACTACCGATCGAAGAGTGGTTACCTCGAAAAAATTCCCATATTGTCACTGACATTAGAAGAGCAAAGATAAAGAGATCGAAGCACTTGAAGCAGAGCGGTGGAGGGTAGATTCACGGTGAGTAGAGCGGTGGAGAGTAGGGTCGCGGTGGGTAGGGCTCCGGAAGGCAGAACGGCTGTAGGCGGAGCGGCGGAGGTCGAACACAGAGTGCTAGGGAGTGACGGGTTGGGAAGTGAAAGAGATGAAGGTTAGGGTTATTTAGTTTTGTTTTAAAGTAAAATGTTTTTATAAAAAAATGTAAAATGATGGTAATATTGAAGATATAAACATAAAAAATAAATGGTAAAGAAATAATAAGGGTTTTATTTAGGTACTGTATCATAATGACGGGAATTGTGATCTATAACGACAGGATATTAAAGTTGGTCATCAAGAATTATTAAAATACATTTTCCCCTCACTATAAGTACCATATAATGACTGGATTGCCTCCCGTCATTAAACTTTCCTAACTAATACCCATTTTTCTTGTAGTGAAAATATCTAGATGATTCGCCTCCTGTGGTGCATTGTCGTGGTCCTTATACTCTTGTTATTGAATTAAAATTGTCATGAACTCATGCTTGCCAACTCCAAACACGGCTACCTCTTTCCACACTCTATTGAGGCTCGTCTATTTCGTACCCTTTGCATTTCCAGAACATGGGCTCAACACTCGGAACTCTCCTGGTCTATTTGGAAATGGGTCTAAGATCTCAAAGGTTTTGGCATCGTTATTTGATCTTAGTGTTATGCTGCCATTATTCATGTCCATAATGGCTCTACTGGTAGCCAGAAATGGACGTCCAATTGAACACTTTCACTAGGATCTTTCAGAACGTCTAAGACTAGAAAGTCAATGGAGAAGTTGAAACCTCCTACCCTGACAATTTAGCCTTTCATCATGCCAAAGACCATATCAACATGGAAATCTATGAATCGCATGGTGATACTCTTGTCCATGGTGACCTGGAAATGTACCTTTCTGTAGAGGGAAAGCTGGATGATATTGCTACTAGACCTAGAGTCGTATAAACCTAATCCTACAAAATTACCATTAACCGAGATAGGAGCCTAAAACTGCTAGGATCTCTAAATTTATCAAGTACAGAAATGTCCTGAGAATCTTCAGGCTCGGACGGAATGTAATTAGGGTCTTCCTTAGGGTCAAACTCAGAAGAAGAAATGTCATATACTGGAATATGAGACTTACCTCTCCTGAAGTCTTCGTATCCGTCCAGTCTTTCTTTTATAGCTCTTCTGGTACTAGTTTCTTCTTCCTCAAGCTTCACTCTCTTTTTATCCTCTTCATACTTCTCTCTTATTCTGCAACCTGGATACATTGAGATGGGTTTCACTTTCAAAACGAAACGGCTTATTGAAGTCATTGTTTGAAATCTTCTACAGAAAGTCTAGCTGAATGAACATCAAAAGTGTCATGCACGTTCTATAAAAGAAACAAAAGAAAACAAAAACACGGTTAGCAAACCTCCACTTCAGTTGGGCTTAAACCTAACTGTTGCGCACCTACTAACTAGAATTAAAATGGATTAACACCAAAACATGGGGAATCAATTAGAAGTGAGTTTGCAGGGTGTCGCTTTTGTGAGATGACTCTCACAATTGCGAGGCATGTTTTCCTTCCTCTTATCGTAAAACAGTACAGGATTATGCAAAAATGACTAAAGACTTAAAAAGTAAAAAAAATAATTGAAAACAAAAATTTCTTAATCAGAGTTTATAAATTTGTTATCAAGATTGACCATTGTCCCCGGCAACAGCGCCAGAAACATGATGTCACGCGTGAGGTCGCTAATACTAGAAAGAGAACTAGGTCAATTGCAGAACAGCAAGAACGAAACAAGGTCAATCCCACATAGACAATGCAACACAGATAATAAACATACAATTATAACTAAGAACACCGATGAAAATAAAATTGGTGTTCCTCCTCTTAACGAATCTCCTAACATTGTGTAATTAATCATTATGTTTACTCTCCCCGTAATTATCCGATTCAATCAGAAATTGTGTTTTAATTCGGTTTAACTGTGGATGCAATCTCCTAACCTTATTTACTTCCATGGAACGGAGAGTAAACATCTATGTGCATCCAACCTCTTTCGTTTGTTGTATTAACCCACATGCAATAAGTTCTAGAAAGTATCGGCTCAGGACCGAGAACCTCCCTAGGCAGCTATCAACAGTGACTAGCACATTCCTATAGATTGATCTAGACTATTTACTAACTAACACTTCACCTTGCAAGTCCTTCAAGTTAATTTTTGAAATACGACAAATAGATTGGCCAGATCTAACCTATCATGATTCAAACATGTCGATCAACATTGCTGATGTTGAATCCTCAGATATAAGGTGACCTAAAATTTCCTCAAAATTGCAATATAGACCGTCACAATTGCGAGAGCGGTGGTTCCTACTTATGGAACTTCATAATGCAGTTCTAACTAATTCTAGTGTTTTACGGTTTGTTCAAACATTCAGATTAATTACATCGTGTTAAATAAAGCTAATCTACGTAATTAAAATATAAAGGAATGTTCAAAGCTTCATACCATCAACTATTGAAATCTAGCTTGATCAACTCAAGATAGTGTTGAAATAGTGTCCTAAACCCAATCGGGTTGGACCGGATCCAACCGGGTCGGATCATTTCTACTATTTCTTTATGTTTATACATATATTAAATGGCTTTTATGTTGTCATATGTATGTTCTTTAAAGAACCAATTATGAATTGTTATATGATAATATCCTTAGTATTAAACTGTGATAGAGAAACCATGATAGGCGATTATAGTTGATGAGATCTCTAATCACTTTAATAAGTTTGATACTTAAATGCCTCTAGGCTGACGTACTATTAAACAGGGCATTGATAGTATAAACAGACTAGCACGTATTAGATGTCTTCTGTCTTTAAGGGCAAGGATAGATCTCGTCTATCGAAGTGTAGAGACACTTGGACTATACGTGGACGTGTATTAGAGAATGCGTACGTTAGACTGACCCACTTACATTCAGTGTCACACTATGTGGTGGTTGTGTAATTATCCTTAGGACCGGAGTCTTCATGGCATCACTGTGTGGATTGTCATGCTTTGACACTCTTGAGGTTTCCCCTAGCCACGGGGCGATCATGCGGTAGTGATTGGGTGTGATACTGAAGCATGCAGAGTATACATGTTTGGTCGTCTGGGAATCGTGTACCCTATCGGTAGGGGTGAATATCCGAAAGGGCCTTCTTATAAGGAATGTCTTACTCTCATGAATCTTTGCAAAGTGGAAGTAAATGAGTTACTTCGAGAGAGCATGATATCCAGATTATAAGATACGGTCGTTAATGTTTGACACTCGATGTACGACCGTATGGATATTATTACAGCGATAGAATTGTAAGTTACACGGTACCTGTTTCACATGAAAGGTAGTAGTCATTGCATTTGACTCTTCCGATGATTGGCGGTCACGGTGTGTTGCTAGACGCTATCCCGTGATCGTTAGGCATGAAGGGCATTTTCGTAATTTTCACTTTGTGTCTACGGCCAACATATTTGGAAGCCTATCGGGTCACACATATATGAACATCTAGCCGGATTAAAATGCGGTTATAGTTGATAACCAAATAAGGAAAGTTTTATCTCACGACTATAAAGGTTATAGTGGTAAATTAATGTTGTGGTATTGATTTATTACGAATAAATTAAATACAGGATATTAATAGTATTGTATTAATTAAAGAATATTCCGGAAGCCAATTCGTTGGTCAAAGGGGCGCCACTTTCAAGGTTTATAAGACATACTTGGATTGTGCAATTTAATTAATAGTATTACCAAATATTAATATAAGATATTAATATATATATATATATATATATATATATATATATATATATATATATATATATATATATATATAAAATACATGGCGCCGAAATTTGTGTGTAGTTGACACACGTGAATGCCAATTAAGTTGATCATGTTTCAATGTTTGGATATTAAAATATAAATATATTTATAATATATATATATATATATTATATATATATATATATATATATATATATATATATGATATATACACATGTGTAAATTGAATTATGGTAATAAGATAAATATAGTCAATATAAGATATTGACAATATATTTGAAATATTTAATATAGGATATGAAATTAAATGAGATAAATCAATCAAAGATATTTTCTTTATTTTACTAGTAAAAGGTTTTCTTTCTCTCTACTCTACTAGGGGCGCCCCATCCACTATAAATACGAGGTGGGTGTCAAGCTCTTTTGTACATCATAATTCCAAGAGCTAACAGTTCTTGCTAAAAATAGAGAGCCTCTAAGAGAGAGTTTTGAGAGAGAGAAAAGACCGGTCTAGCAGCCGGATTTTCTAGTAGCAATCCAATGGTGTATTCCGGCGGGTTGTTCGTGTGGACTAGCGGTAGAGGCCGAACACTTGGGCGGCTCCGTGCACAACTACTCTCCTTAGACGGTCAAAGCGTCGATCTTTTAGATCAACCAAGGTAACCACCGTATTTAGCATATTTGTTTATTGCTTAAACAAAGTCGATCCTGGTCGATAGGAAATAAATTTTTGAATTCCGCTGCGTTCCACCGTAGATTTCCTAACGGCTAGTTGATGGCTTAGGGAATAAAAACTCAAGAAACTATTTTATTTCATACAACTAAATAATAATTTTAGTACATGTTACAATATGGCTAGTACAGGCTATTTATAGGCACAGTAAACCGACCTAGGGGCTCTAAACCCTAACCGACTTTATGCAGAACGCGGCAGCACAGTTTCGTGTTTCCCAAGTATTGCAGTTGCGAGTGGGCCTCCGCAATTGCAGCCCTGGCTTTAGCTTCTGTAATCCCAGCAGACTTCTTCATGGACTTTCTTGTCTTGGCCCAATGACTCTTTATAGCTCAGATTCATCCCTATTGCTCTTGATTATGGCATACCTTAAAAGCATAGAAAATGAGGCAGAACAACACCAAGTTTTGGGATAAATATGTAAAGGCAGAATTAACAACCCAGGAACAAACACTAAGCAATCTACACGTATTTCATAGAATAACCAAAATATATCTCCTCAATTGAGCACAATTCGGGGAAAATAAAGGCATATTTTATGTTGGTCCAAAAGAAGGGTGAAACTTGAGTCAGATGGGTAAGGGTGAATGACTCTATTAGGAGTTTAGAAACTTTCCCTTGTGGAAGAGTTTTTGTGCAGCGGAATAAACCCTTCTTAAATAAACACTTCAAAGTAAATATAAACACACAGAAACAGGTAATTGACAGAAAATAAATGCTCAAAATAAAATGCAGAAAGTAATTGTCCCAAAACACTTATAGTGGTTCAGGGTGTTGTAATCACTTAATAGACTCTTCTCCTGTAATGATTGGAAGAATTCACTACTGTTTTTCACCACTACAATTGTTAGATTGTCTTTGGCAACACAAGCTTCACAATTTACAAGCTATCACTCCCTGACAACAAATGCTTCAGTAATTAAGCTTCCACACTGCTCCTTTAGAAGTGACCCTTCAGCACCTATCACAATAATCATAAGTCATTCTCAGATTCCTTTGATTCAGTTGCTTGAGGGATATGTGAATTTGAGGAATTCATAGAACTGATCAAGTTCAGACTTGGATATTTCTAGTGAAGGTCTGAATACTTCTGAACATGAATTTCTAAATGTTTCTTTGAAGATCAAGAATTTGAAGGTTTGAATTTCACAGAGTTATGGAACATAAGATATCTTAAGATACTTCATTATTTTTGCCCCTCTGTAAATGCCTTCTATTCGTAGCAAATTTTCCTTGAATTTGAATTTCGGTCTGTTGGCTAATTAATGTGGAGAGTAATCCTTAATTTCTCCTTGATTTGATTCTCATTGATTTTCATTATCAAGGTTTTATTCCAATGTTTATCATAAGATCCGTTCCTGATTGATTCTGCAAAAAATGTCTTACTTCCATATTCATCATGTTTTAGAATTCATATTGACAGCCAAGAGAATCAACTGACTCTCCTTCACTTGGCTGTTTCTGGATTCACTAATCTGTTGATCTCTTAACACTGTTGCTTTCACTGTGCCTTTACCATTTCACTTGGCTATTAAGTAACTGCTTTTTCAGTAAACAGATTCTTGATCACTTGGTTGTTTCTACAATGCTATTGCTTCTCTGCTGGCTTTATTTAGCCAATATACATTTCCTTCCCTGACCCTTATTTTGGGTGAGTTCAGTGTACATCATATTTGAAGAAAATTAGATTTCATCACTTATCTGATATCTTAGACTTACCCAAGGTCATGACAGACTTCCTTCGTTGTAAGTTAGTCTATAGGTCTTTACTTCATTCAGTCTGGATCCTCAGCCTTTCCACTCAGCTGGTCGTCTGTCTTCACTAAGCTAGCCAACCAGAATACTATTACAGTGCTTAGTCTGATCAACTTATACCAGACATCTAAATAAAGCTTATACATGCAATTCTAAAATATATCAGGCTTGTTATTTCAGTTAGCAGGGTCATCATCAAAACTAAATAAAATGTTTCTTACAGTTTATGGTACTAAATATGGTGTTATCAGACATCAAAGGGAATTTAGACCAAATTAGGCTATGGGTTTAGAAAATTATGTGCTAAAAAAAATTGTCTAGTTCGAGTGGGGTCTCACCACTCTATAAGTCTAAGAGGGGGATCTGAGGATAAAATATATACGAGAAGGCTTATTTGGCCATGGTTGACTCTAAGAAGGTCCTATGACCATCATCTCTATCTCCGACTCAAAACACATTTCTATTTTGTCTCAAAGGGATATACAAACTAAGTTTGTAATATCCCGAATTTCCAGAAAAGGGTAAAATAGTAATTGGGTATTTTTACTACGACCTAATTACTATTTATCCTACTTTCTTTAATTAAAAAGGATTTAATTAATGTCTTGGAAATTTATTATAGGAAATAAATGGATTAATTAATATAAAGACTTAATAATTAGTATTTAAGGAAAATAATCCCCATTATTTATCATATTGCTTCATACGCATATTCAGAAAAACGAAGAAAGAGAACGACGGCAAAACAGAGGTAGAGATGCCAGGAAGAAGAGGAACGTAATCTCCAATCATAGGGCCAATTCGTTCATCTGTTGCCACAGGAGAGAAAAGTGATCACCGCGACGAGACGCAAATGTGGAAAATAAAATATCCTTATTTCGTATGTTTTCAGTTTAGCCCTAGTTTTTCGTAATCGTCGAGTTTGTTTCTTCAAAAATTCATATCTTTTAATCCATAGCTCTGTGTTTCAGCTATGAGTAGTCAAAATGATCATCTTGGAGCATAGATCATTCTAAAAATAGTTGTACAGGAAATAATCCAGGTAATTTTCTGTTTCAAGCACTTTTTCATTTCAGGTTTTCAAGAAAGATAGATTTTTAGGTTTACTTGTTGTTTAATTAGGTTACAAGTTGAAGGCTTAGAAGTTCAGCATTTTCTTGAAGGTTTTGGATCAGTTTTACTGGAAATTAATGTAAGAGGCTCTTCCTAATGAGTAATTATAGTTTTATAATGATAGGTTGAGTTCCAGTGAGTTTTGGTGTTGTTAGGTGATAGAATTCATGCTAAGTTGTAATTAATGAGATGTGATATTTTTGGTATATTTGAATTGAGTTCTACTGCTGTTTTTCTGAGTAATTTGTTGATAAACGTGATTGGTTTGGGTTAGGAATCATTAAGTGTAGAAAATCATGTTTTAGGGTTTTGTAATACGTTCTAATTGTTATCCTTTGGTCTTATAACATTAATTAAACCTTAACAAGCTTCGATTGAGCTTCCAATTCGTTTAGTTTCGGCACCGAATGTACTTTTAAAGGGAGTTGAAGTTCGGATCCGTCGGAAGATCAAGGGCTTGTTCTTTGATGAACTATAGTTCATCAATATCTGTGGAATTATTAGGCTTTGTCCGTGTCTAGTGGTCTAGGAAAGAGAGTAGTGTATGTGAGGGATCTTACTTAAAAACACTTAGGTGGCTAGTTAATACACAATAAAGTTACATACATGGTAGTAAAAGAAAAAAACATCACCTATTCTCGGTTAGGCACCAAGTCATATCGGCGATGTGATACGTTCATAAAAGGTGAACAACGCTACTGGCTCAAAATGCTGAAGGGTAGTGGAGGAAATTCATCGAACGTATATGCATACCGGGGAGATTCCGGGACTATCGGTGCAATTCACCGTAGTTGGCAAGTATATCTCGTGATGGATACACATCATGCATAGTGCCCTTGAGTGATGACGTAACCAAGATAAGTTAAGATAGAAACGTATAGTCATGACATGTTGATGGACACGGAGTGATCCTTAGATATATTCGATCTCTCATAAAGATAGCAATATAATAATAAAAAGAACATTTTGTTGTAGAACTTAGTTATTTGTTAGCTCCTCACTTTACTTAGTAATTTGTACTTACCTCCTTTGCATTTTATTTTGTATGCATTGTGGGTGAGAAGATGAACAAGTTGACCAAGCGTAGATGACGACTTTTGAGGAGATTGATGCATTGACGAAGCTTTTAGTTTTTTTCCTTGTAAAGGTTTTACTAGACTAGTTGTATTCTTTTTCTTAGACTTGTTGTACTTCTACTTCTAAGATCTTTGTAAGTTTGGTTGGTACTTTTAAGAACTCGAATTGTGTAAGTCTTTGGGTTTTTAGTCATTGTAATTTAACTATCCATCTTTAATAAGGTTAATTTCTATTCTTACTAGCAGTTATGATTTTTTTTTACCCGAGTCTTTTTAGCTTCCGTTCGCTTTTATTTGATACGACGACGTAGAGGCTTGCGTATAATGTTAGATTTATTTAATGCTATATGTGCCGAACGTTTCTCTTCCGGATAAGGGCTCGGTATCCGGAGCGGGCGTTATGATTGGTATCAAAGAGAAGCGTCCTTTCTTTCCTAGGCTTCTTCCCTCTAAGATAAGATTTCTTTAGATCTTTTCTAACCCTTCTGATCTCTCTTGATCATGGTGGTAAATTCTCGTAGGATTAGGAATCCTTAGAACGTGGTTAAGTTGCACTAGGACCAAGTGAAAAGTCTCCTTTAGGCGAAGGTTAGGTTGAGTTTTAAGCTCACATCTCTTATATGATCCTCTTAAGTTTTGTTCCTTTCGAGAACCCTTAATAGGATCCCTCTTTCCTTTTGGAATCTTCAAATTTTTCTCTAATGTTCGTTCTTTTTGAGGTTTTAATGCTTTCGCAATGCTACATTTGGTTCTAATCATTTCCTTGTAACTTGGTGTTACGCAAAATGAGTAAACAATTTTGTTCACGTTTCTACATGCCATGTTATATCATTTTTTTTACCAAAAAATTCTGTAAATTTTCAGCCACCTAGAAAGTTTTCTTATCTACAATTTTTCTCTTTACATCAATTCAGTTTTCAATATGGATTGCTCACTGATTGGGGGTGACCCGGATCAGTCCACGTGTCAAACTGATATAACACAAGTTGGCAGAACAGGACAGAGCCGTACACGATCTGGATACCACTACGACCAGAAGAAGTAGGCTGACCAGGCCAGGGGAGACCCCTGACCAGAGGAAGCGATCCGATCGAGCGAACCACGACCGTAAGAAGAAAATTTGTCAGACGGGCGGAGTCCATGACCGATGGAAGCCGGTCGGAAACATACTCATCTGGAATAAAGAGCAGTTATGACTAAACGTGAGGCGTGGGGGGCTTATATAACCTCCCACTAACCCCATTATCATGGATAACCGCCTGAACTACGGTTGGACTTGATTCCAAATATATATTTTGATACGTAGGCAGCTTATTC
Organism: Gentiana macrophylla; assembly: GCA_026214975.1. Classification (NCBI taxonomy): domain Eukaryota; kingdom Viridiplantae; phylum Streptophyta; class Magnoliopsida; order Gentianales; family Gentianaceae; genus Gentiana; species Gentiana macrophylla. The sequence continues at coordinate 62,221,070 of CM047808.1, read as the reverse complement.
ATCAAGTTCAGTCCATTACAATAACAACAATTACTCTCTGTATAATCCTAGAACAAGAAAGACCCGATTGTTTACTCGTTTTATCTTGAGTTCGACCATTGGCGCTAGAAGGAGGGTCCCTTTTTTGCTTCTAGTGGCAGATTACAGAGTAGAGAACATGAAATCGAAGAAAGTTCAACAAGGGAAGGATCTCGTCGGATCCTCACATAATCAAGAAAATATGGATCAAGATCCAGAGAAAAATCCAGAGAAACAACCAGAAGATCAACCAAATACGAAGGAAATGGCGAAACAACTCCTAGTTGATGCTTTAAAGACAATGGGAGATGAAGATTTTTAGGTTCTTTTCGAAAGTGTGAGAAAAGGGAAGGAAAAGGTAGAAACTTTTGAAGAAGAAAGGCAATTGTCACCAGAAAACAGGGGTGGTCATAAGGAGGCTACAGAATCCAGTGGTCAAGTTGTTAAGAGCAAAACTCGTCAAGCTGATGAGGCGGCGAGGGCCGAGTTGGATGCAATGTTAGAAGATGAGGAGGACGAGTTCCATTTGGTTTCGCCCTTTGCAGAGTATATTGAAGCATACCCCTGTCCCAGAGGGTTCAAAATACCCAAAATCAGCCCATATGACGGAACCAGAGACCCGTATGATCATATGCATCAGTATATAGTGCATATGCAGTTATACAATGCTCCTGATGAAATGAAATGCAAAGCTTTTCTGCACTCCTTCGGAAGGGCTAGGGATTGGTTTAACAAGTTTCCATCCAGGTCTATCACTAGTTTTCTGATTTTAACAAAGAAGTTCATGAGTATGTTTATCATTTGCGAGACCGTTTCAAAGAAAGCGGCACTCATTTGCTTACTATCAAGCAAAAGTCCGACTAAAGCGGTTCTCTGATTCATCAAAAGGTTCAACGCAGAATCAACCCAGGTGGTGATGTGGATGATCGGTTTTGGTGGCCTCATTCGTAGCGAGGACTACGAGAAGGGAGGTTACATGCAAAATTAAATGGCAAAAACCCCAGAACTATGGAAGAGTGCTTGGCGTTTCTTTCAAGCATTGTCAAGGTGAAGAAGCTAATCGTGCAAAGCGCGAATTGAGAAAAGGAGATCACACGAGGAAGGAAAGCGGATGAGAAATCTGACAAGAAGCGTAAATCAGTTTGGGATAGGGTGCAGGCACCCATAACTGATAGATTGGGCAAAATAGGTGCTTTGCAGGACAAAGACCTGATTCCGTTGAACAGATCACGGGAACAAGTTCTTGCTATCATGGAACATAAAGGCATAGCTAAAACTCCATTTCCCATGAAAGGACCCAGAGAGAAGAGAGATCAGACCAAGTTCTGCAAATTCCACCAGGATGTTGGTCACGATACAGAGTCATGCAGGGAATTAATCAGGGATATAGACGCAGCAGTTATGGAAGGACAACTTGACGAGGTCGTTGACAGATCTCGTAACGAACAGCCCAGGGGGCGCAGAGAGTTTAGGAGGGGACCATACCAGAACGAGAGGAATAAGAGCAATGAACAAAAAAGGCAGAGGTATCCCTCCCCAGATCAGGACGGTCAGATTGACAACCGTCCAATAAACACAATCAACACTATTATGGGTGGTCCCAGGCGGACAAACCAGGAGACAGAAGTAGGCTCAACAGGACAAACGGATCAGGGTCAGAGTTCGGGTAAACGTCAAAAGGTATCAGGAGAAGTGAGGTATGGACCAGAGGATCCACTACCGCTAGTCATCAACAATGAAGGGCTAGTCATTGAGACCGTAATCACCAAGAACTGGGTGAAAAGAATATGTGTAGATACATGAAGTGCTATTAACATCTTGTATTACAGGGCCTTCCAGGCCATGAAGTTGAAAGATTCCAGTTTAACACCGGTGTCCACACCACTGTTCGGATTTGCAGGCCCGCCTATCCATCCTATGGGAATGGTCACATTACCTACAACTTATGGTAAATTACCTAAGGGCAGGACCCTCATGGTAAATTACATTGTGGTTAAAGCACCCTCAGCGTATAATGTCATTATGGGGAGACCATCAATCATCGATCTGCGAGCGGTTATCTCCCCAGCCCACAACAGTATGAAATTTCCTGTCGGTTCTGGATCGGTTGAAATTAAAGGAGATGTGGATATAGCCAGGAGCTGTTACACATCTGTAGTTGGTGAGAAACAGTTGGTTCAACAGGTAACTCTTGAAGAGCTATTGCCAGAAGAAGAGAAGACTTGGGTAACTGCAGATCAGACCAAGTATGTTCAGATCGGAGAACCGGGAATGGAGTCAGTGGTCAGTATAGGTTCATGGATTCCAGACCACCATAAAAGAGCGTTAACAGACCTGCTCAGAGAATACCGAGATGTTTTCGCATGGAAGACAGATGATATGCCTGGCTTATCACCAGAGTTCATAGTCCATAGTTTGAATGTGGATCAGAACAGACCCCCAGTTCGTCAAAAGAAGAGACATTTTGCACCAGAAAGGATCTCAGTCATCGAACAGGAAGTTGCCAAGTTAGAGCAAGCAGAGATTGTCAAGGAGGTAGTTTACCCAGAATGGTTAGCCAATCCGGTTTTAGTGAAGAAGTCAAATGGATCTTGGAGAATGTGTGTAGACTTTACGGACTTGAAGAAGGCTTGCCCTAAAGCCAGTTACACTTCACCCAGAATCGACAGGCTGGTGGATTTGACCGTGGGTTTTGAGATTTTTGGATTCTTGGACGCCTATAAAAGGTATCACCAGATATTCATGGACCCAAAAGATGCAGAGAAAACGGATTTCATAACAGAATTTGGCACTTATTATTATGTTACCATGCCGTTTGGGCTGAAGAATGCAGGTGCCACCTACCAGCGGGCAGTTAATCGAATTTTCCATGATCAGATAGGCAAGTCTATGGTGGTTTATGTTGATGACTTACTGATCAAAAGCAGGTCTTTAGATCAATATTTACAAAATGTTAAAGAAGTATGTGAAGTACTTCGAAATACCAAAATGAAGCTGAATCCCAAGAAATGCACCTTTGGTGTTAGGTCTGGGAAATTTCTGGGTTACATGATTTCTAAGGATGGAATCAGGGCCAATCCAGACAAGTTAGATGCACTGAAGATGATTCCACCACCCACCAATGTTAGGGAAGTTCAAAGATTAACTGGAAGGTTGGCGGCGTTGAACAGATTTCTTTCACGATCAGCACAGCGTGCACTACCCTTCTTTAAAATCCTAAGGAAAGCTACACCATTTCATTGGGGGGGCAGATTGTCAAGAAGCTTTCGATGAATTGAAGAAATACTTGTTGGAATTGCCGACTCTGACATCTCCACAAGAAGGAGAAGTGTTATACCTCTATCTATCAGTGTGTGATGAGGCCATTAGTGCTGTCTTGGTTAGGCAACAGGATTCACTCCAGAAACCGATTTATTTCACCAGCAAATCCTTACATGGACCTGAAGTGAGGTACTCAGATACGGAGAAATTGGTACTAGCACTGGTACATGCGTCCAGGAAACTGAGATCTTATTTCCAGAGTCATCCGGTGGTTGTCTTGACCGATCAGCAATTAAAGCAAATACTGAGTAGGCCAGACACTTCAGGTCACTTAGCCAAATGGGTCGTCGAATTAGCAGGCTACGATCTAGAATATAGACCACGAACAGCAGTGAAAACTCAGGCTCTAGCAGATTTTCTGGCAGAAGAGAAATCCATTTCTATCAATCAACAAGAGAATCCGAAAGAATCAGGTCAGTGGAAGTTATTTGTTGATGGAGCATCTAGCAAGAGTGGGTCAGGAGCAAGGCTCCTCCTCATAAGTCCGAAGGGTGAGGAATTCCCTTATGCTCTGCATTTTAACTTCCACGCAACTAACAACGAAGCAGAGTATGAGGCACTAATTACCGGTTTGAACTTAGCTCTAAAGCTGGGGGTTAAGCAACTCAAAGTCTATAGTGACTCTCAACTTGTAGTAAACCATATCAGGGGGGAATACGAAGCAAAGGAGGAACCTATGAAGAAGTACTTATCTCTGGCCCAATCGAGGATAAACCAGTTTCAGGAAGTGCAGGTGGAGCAGGTCTCCAGATCACAGAATACCAGAGCAGATGCCTTGTCCAAATTAGCATCCAATTTTCTGTCAGACAAGAAGGTCCTGGTTGAGCAATTACATCAACGGAGTTATGAGGTATCTGAGGTGCAACCAGTTACATAGAGGGAAACATGGATGGATTCCATTGTAGCATATCTAAAAGACGGCCTGTTACCAGAGGATAAGATGCAAGCTCGCAAAATCCAACGCTTATCTGATAGGTATGCCTTATTCAATGACATTCTGAATAGGAAATCGTTCATATCCCCTTGGTTGCGTTGTGTTACTATAGAAGAAGGCAATTACTTGTTGAGAGAGATCCACTTGGGGATCTGTGGAAACCATTTGGGGGCAAGAGCCTTAGCTAGGAAGTGCATGTTGTTTGGCTACTATTGGCCTAAGATGCAGCAGGATGCAGAGGAGTTAGTCTTGGCATGCAGGTCATGTCAGGTCCATAGTAATCTATCCCATCAGCCGCCTGAAAATTTAACTCCAGTAATCTCAGCTTGGCCCTTTGATCAATGGGGTGTTGACCTGGTGGGACCACTTCCAACAGCACCAGGAAGTTATAAATTCCTAGTAGTGGCCGTTGATTATTTCACTAAATGGGTGGAGGCTGAACCATTAACCACTATCACAGCCAAACAGATCCAAAAATTCTTGTGGAAAAATTTGATATGCAGGTATAGGATACCAAAGACTATAATTTTAGACAACGGTACCGAATTTGAAGACAGTGGAGTTCAGGAATGGTGTACAGAGTTGGGCATAAAACAGCATTTCACCTCTGTTGGTCACCCACAAGCAAATGGTCAAGTAGAACAAACTAACAGGCAGATCAAGCTTGGTTTGAAGAAGAGGTTGGAGCAAGAGGGAAAGCACTGGGTAGAGCATCTCCCAAACATTCTTTGGGCTTATAGGACTACCCAAAATATGTCAACACATGAAACTCCATTCTCATTGGCCTATGGATGTGAAGCTGTTATTCCAGCAGAAATTGGATTGCCATCCCCTAGAACAACGCTACATAATGACCAGATCCAAGAAGAGGAAATAAGGCACACTAAGGATGAACTGGAGGAGAAAAGAGATATTGCTTTGATCCGAATGGCTAAATATAAGCAACATGTTTCCCAGTATTACAACTCCATGGTGAAACAATGTTATTTTAAGGTTGGAGATCTAGTGTTGCGTAAAAATGAGGTCAGCAGGCAGGAACCAAGTGGAAATCTCAGTCCTAACTGGGAGGGTCCCTAGCAAATCATCAAGGTACATGGAAAAGGAGCATATCAATTGGCTGATAGCAAAGGGAAAACCATTCCTAGAAGCTGGAATGCAATTAATTTGAAGAAGTTTTATGTTTAAGGCAAGTGATTGTCATCTTATTTTGTAAACTATTATGCACTATGAATTATTTAAAGTTCTCGATTATGTTGAATTGATGTATTATGTTTCTATTGTTAAACTCTTGAAAAGAGAAAATTCATTAAGTCTGATAAATCAGACTGCTTTAAGACCTCAGGTCAGGTCGTAAATTTCTAGACCTCAGGTCAGGTCATAACTCTTGAAAAGAGAAAATTCATTAAGTCGATAAATCGATCGCTTTAAGACCTCTCGGGTCGTCAGTAAATTTCTAGACCTCAGGTCAGGTCATAACTCTTGAAAAGAGAAAATTCATTAAGTCTGATAAATCAGACCGCTTTAAGACCTCAGGTCAGGTCGTAAATTTCTAGACCTCAGGTCAGGTCATAACTCTTGAAAAGAGAAAATTCATTAAGTCTGATAAATCAGACCGCTTTAAGACCTCAGTCAGGTCGTAAATTTCTAGACCTCAGGTCAGGTCATAACTCTTGAAAAGAGAAAATTCATTAAGTCTGATAAATCAGACCGCTTTAAGACCTCAGGTCAGGTCGTATATTTCTGGACCAAAGATCAGGTCATAACTCTTAGAAAGAGAAAATTCATTAAGTCTGAAAAATCAGAACACTTTAAGACCTCAGGTTAGGTCGTGGATTTCTGGACCTCAGGTCAGGTCATGTAACTCCTCAGGTCAGGTCAGTAACTCTTGATAAGAAAAATTAATTGAGTCTGACAAATCAGATCATTCATCGAGGGACCCCCGATCAGGTCGACGATTCTTATAATGAGGTAATTCATTAAGTCTGGGAATAACTACAGTATGACGTATGCTACACAGCAAATCACACGTCATACTGGGGGGGGAACAGAGCATAAAGAAGGAATACAATACAAGGCACAGAGGCAAACACAAGTTGTAAGAAACACAAGTTGTAAGAATTATGCAAACAAGTTATAAAAATTGCAGCATATGCAGATGGTGCCAAAACCAAAAACTTTCATATAAAGACTTCCACATAAAGACAACAAAGTTGAAGGGCAACAACAGCAAACATATAATGTTTGAAATCAAGATTAAAGTAGAGGACAGGTTGAATGCTTTCACTTGGAACTTGGGGGAACTTGAGATTGAGATGATGAGCTGGTTTAAACAGGTGGAGGCTTCTTGCCATACTTAGAGACCAAATCCACTCCATCTCTAAACTCCTTGAATCTGGTCTCATAGATTTGAGACCCATCGTTTCTGTTCCAGCCCGCATGGGAAAGCTTGGTAGCATCAACATGGAGACCAGCTGCTTTCATATCCTCAATGGCTGAGGAGTACCCAAACCAAATAATTGGGGCAAACAACATCTTGATACTATCAGCAAGCTCGTCAGATCTCCTATAGTTATCAAGGGCTTCAACAATACGCTCAGGCAGCTTACTTTTCAAGGTGTCTCTCTCTTTCTCAAGGGTAGCTACCATCTCTTCCAGGTTGGCCTTGATTTGAGTAGCAGTAGCTAGTTGGGTCTGGAATTCGTCGTTTTTTGTTTTCAGCTCGTCGGATAAAGCCAGTTTCTCAGCAGCAGAAGTATTCAACAAATCCTCATATTTAGCTTTCCACTCTGACAAAGAGTTGGCCAAGTCTTCCTCAACTTTACCAAAACTTCTCAATCTGGACAGCATTTCCTTACCCGGTTTAGCCCCCTAATAGAGAAAGCAGGATGCAAAATCAGCACATATATTCCAAAGAAGACAGGTTACTATCTATGAAATGAAACACTTACAAATGTTGACAAATCCTGATTGGACCACTCTCTCCAATCATATCTTTCTCCCTGATGTCGTTCTGAAGTCTCAGCATCCCTATCAGCCTGATCCTGGGATCTAATACGCTTTGAGGCACGTCTGGACTCATTCGTACTCTCTATCAAAGCCGTGCGAGGGACCATCCGATAGTCGTTGGTCTCCTCAGAGTCACCATCAGCCTGATCAATCTCATTCGAAGGCTCAATTGGATGACTATCAACAGGATTGGCAGTCTGATCTGGCATGTTTGGGTTGACAACAGGATCGGATACACCCTGGCCACGGGGAGGTGATGTCTCATCAGCAATCTGGATGATATCAGTAAAGCTCGCCACTATAAATGCAAAAAAAAATATATATATTAAAGACATGCCATAGAGGGAAAACGTAAATGTACAGAATAAGAGGTCCTACGCAAATTGTATCTCTCCTCAGATAGCTCAACGTAAGGTTCTGGGCCAGCAGTCTCAAAATGAGCGGCATCGATTAGATTGGAACTGTAATTTCTCAGACCCAGATATATTGAGGACACACTGATATCCTTCAACAACTTCTTATCCGCTTTGCTCTCTAACACATCACTATTCTTAGTTGAGGTATTCCACTTGCCTAGATCCCTAGCGGTGTTGTGCCTAATGAAGAAGAAGTGCTTTTTTCCAATCAGAGAAAGATTGGTCAGTTTTCTTAATCAAACGGACACCACTTAAATTATCGGTTCTCCTACAGAAGCAGTACCAGCCAGGATTCTTCTTAACTTGTTTGCATTGGTAGAAGGTTCTGAAAAGTTGTAAAGAAAAGGGGGTCACAAAACACCTACACCAAATCAAAAAACCTGTAATGGCCCTTATGCTATTGGGAACTATCTGACCAAGCCCCAAGTCGTAATATCGGAGTATTTCCAGGAAAGCTGGAGGAAGAGGAAATCTGAGGCCACATTCAAACTGTTCTTTATAAACCGTACAGTACCCAGCAGGAGGAGCAGCAGCACTTTTTCCAGGTGCGGGTCGGATAGGGGCATAAATGTTCTTATTTAACCCAAACCTATCACAGATGTCAGTGATTTCTGAATCCTTTAGTTTGGAGTCGATAGCATGGCAAGCCATCATTTTCTTAGTCTCGTAGGTCCTCCTCAACGCACGTATCGGCGCGGACAAGCCGGAAATATTATACTCGGTCGGAGGCGATTCGACAAGAGTAGGAACGATAGAAGCAATCAGATGAGGGGGAAGAATAGAGAAGAGGGGATTTTCACCGGGATTGAAAATTTCAGATTGATTTGGATTCATAAGGAGTAAAAAAGGGAAAAATTATTATCGCACAAAGATGAAGGACTTACTTGTTAATCGAGGGAGCAAATCTGCTAAATGGGACGTCTGTAGCTTTAAATAATGATGGGCGCTTACAGAATCTGATAGATTTTAATAGCCTTTAACCAAGAGATGGGACGCTTGGACTACGCGTCGATCGGAAAGACAAAGCGTGTGTAATTATGGTGACGTTTGAGTTAACCGACACAAGGGTTGTTGGGCCATCTGGATGGTACACGTGGAACAATTTTGAACTTCAGATCTTAATCCATTTCAAAGGCCTGACCTGATCGATTAAGATCTGGGGTGCTTTGATTGGGGGTGACCCGGATCAGTCCACGTGTCAAGCTGATATAACACAAGCTGGCAGAACAGGACAGAGCCGTACACGATCTGGATACCACTACGACCAGAAGAAGTAGGCTGACTAGGCCAGGGGAGACCCCTGACCAGAGGAAGCGATCAAGAGCGAACCCGACTGGAAGAAGAAGGTCGTCGGATCGAGGCGAGTCCACGACCGGTGGAAGCCAGGTCGGAAACATACTCATCTGGAATAAAGAGCAGTTATGACTAAACGTGAGGCGTGGGGGGCTTATATAACTTCCCACTAACCCTATTATCATGGATAACCGCCTGAACTACGGTTGGACTTGATTCCAAATATATATTTGGATACGTAGGCAGCTTATTCATTAAGTTCAGTCCATTACAATAACAACAATTACTCTCAGATAATCCTAGAACAAGAAAGACCCGATTGTTTACTCGTTTTATCTTGAGTTCGATCACTCACATATTTTTTAACAAGGAGGGGTACTCTATCACTACAAGAAACTGTGTTTCAATGACGAAAGGTGAATGACGGGAGATGAAACCTAACATTAAATAGTAGTTTTAATCAAAGGTGGATAAATTCGATGTCCAACCGTTAATTCCTATCATTATTGATGTCATTTTCCTCTCATTGAAAATATTAAAAAAGATCCTATCATTATTGCACATTTATTATTATTATTTTTTACTGGAATTTTTTTATCTGTTAAATAAAAATGTTTATGTCTTAAAATATAGGGGCAATGGTCCAAAAGGACACAAAATAGACTTAATTAGGCAAATAGGACACTAAGGAATCTTATTTGGTTATAAGGAAACAAATTAGATAGATAGACTCAAATACCCTTAATGAAGGAAAAAAAAAACAAAAAACAAAAAAAAAAAAAAAAAAAATGGATGAAGCGCTGGTCGCTGAATGTTGTTATTATTATTATTTGATTGAAATAAAGTTGTTGATGTTTTTTGTGTGCTTCTTTTATTTTCCTTTTATTTTTTTATTTTTTTTCTGGATGTTGATTGTTTGTTTTGTTTTGTTTATATATTTTTTTTTTTTTCTTTCTTCAGGACGTTGCAAGTTGTTTTTTTTTCCCTCTAGATGTTGATAGTATTTTTTTCATTGACCACCGCGATGCAGAGATACCGTGATGAATAGACACCACGATGCAGAGACACAGTGATGGAGTGACCACCCCCGATGCAGAGACAACACGATGCAGAGACACCTCGATGAAGTGACACCGCGAAGCATTGACTACCGCGATGCAGTGACACCCCTGATGCAGAGACGCCTCGATAAAGTGACACCGCGATGCATTGACCACCCCAGATGCATTGGCCACCTCGGTGAATTGACCACCCCGATGCATTGACCACCGCGACGCCCGATGCACTGAAAACCGTGATGCATAGACATCGCGATGCAGAGACACCACGATGCTGAGACATCGCGATACAGAGACACTGCGATGCAGTGACCACCGTGATGAATTGACCACCGCATCGCGGCGGCCATCGCGAATTCGCGATGCAGTGACCACCGCGTTTCATTGAACACCGAGATACAGAGACATCGCGATAAGGCGACACCGAGATGCAGAGACACGGCGAAGAAGCGACACCGAGATGCAGAGACACAGTGATGAAGCGACACTGCGATGCAGAGAGACCTCATTGAAGTGGCACCGCGATGTAGAGAACTCCGCGATGCGACACCGCGATGCAGTGACCACCGTGATGCAGTGACACCCCTGATGCAGAGACGCCGTGATGCAGAGAAGCCTCGATGAAGTGACACCGCGATATATTGACCACTCAGATCCATTGACCACCCCAATGCAGTGGCCACCTCCGATGCAGAGACACCGCGATGCAGTGACCACCCCCGATGCGGAGACACCGCGATGCAGAGACACCAGATGCAGTGACCACCCCCGATGCAGAGACACCGGAAGCAGTGACCACCCCCGATGCAGAGACACCGCGTTTAAGTGACACCGCGATGCACTAACAACCGCGATCATTAACCACTACTAACGAGTCGAGCTCGATCTTGTTATATTTTATTAAAAATTAAATGAATTCTAAGAAAATAATCGACCTTACGAGCCGAGTCGAGCTATATCGATTACTTAGCGTGTCAAGTTCGATCTTGACTTTTTATGGCTTCATCGAGCCCAAACTTTATCAACAATTTATGCAATGACATTGGCAATCATATATGCGTGACATCGGCAATCATATATGCGTGACATCAAAAATTTATGCAGTGACATCGGCAATCAAATATGCTGTGACATCAACATTTTATAAGGTGACATCAACAATTTATGTAGTGACATCAACATTTTATGCAGTGACATCGGTAATCATATACGCATGACATCAACAATTTATACAGTGACATCGGCATTCACCACCACGATACATTGGCCATCCCCAATGCAAAGACACCGCGATGCAGTGACCACCCCCAATGCAGAGACACCACGATGCAGAGATACCACGATGAAGTGACCGCGATGCAGTGACATCGCAATGCATTGACCATCGTGATGCATTGACCACCCTGATGCAGTGACCACCCTGATGCAGTCACCACCGCGATGCATTTACCACCGTGATCCAGTGACCATCGTGATGCAGTTACATCTGATGATGCGACACCGCAATAACATTTGATATTTTTCCTACTTAATTTTAGAAAATCGATTTTTTTTCTTTTAGAATTTGACTTCAAATGGCTATATCTTTTGATGCATTGGCCACCCATGATGCAGGGACAACCACGATGAAGTGACACCACGATGCAGTGATACCACGATGCATTGACCACCGCGATGCATTGACCACCGTGATGCACTGACAACCGCGATGAAGTGACACCGCGATGTAGAGACATCGCGATGAAGTGACACCGCGATGCAATGACCACTGCGATGTAGTGACCATCGTGATGCAATGACAACCGCGATGCATTGACCACCGTGATGAAGTGATCACCCTGATGCAATGACCCCCGCGATGCATTGACCACCCCGATGCAGTGATCACCGCGATTCATTGAACACCGTGATGCAGAGACATCGCAATGAAGTGACACCGCGATGCAAAAACACCGCGGTGAAGTGACACCGTGATGCACTGACAACCGCGATGAAGTGACACCGCAATGCATTGAAAACCGTGATGCAGAGACACCTGGATGCAAAGACATCGCAATGTAGAGACACCACAATGCAGTGACCACGACGATGTTTTGACCACCGCGATGCAGTACGTGACACCCCTGATGCCGAGATGTCGCGATGCAGAGACGCCTCGATGAAGTGACACCGGGATGCATTGACCACCCCAGATTCATTGACCACCTCAATGTAGTGGCCATCTCCGATGCAGAGACACCGCGAGGCAGTGATCACCCCCAATGCAGAGACACCGTGATGTAGTGACCACCCCCGATGTAGAGACACCGGATGGAGTGACCACCCCCGATGTAGAGACACTGCGATGCAGTGACTACCCCCGATGTAGAGACATTTATTATGTGACTCCGTTAACAAATGAGAATTTTGTGCAGTGACAACAACATTTGCAACGGTTTATGCAGTGACACCCAACTATTTTATTCGAGTATATATTTGAGTCAAGTATATTATAGTATATATTCGAGTTGAGTATTAGACGAGTCGAGCTCGATCTTGTTATATTTTATTAAAAATTAAATGAATTCTAAGAAAATAATCGAGTTTACGAGCCGATTCGAGCTATATCGAGTACTTAGCGAGTCAAGTTCGATCTTGCCTTTTTATGGGTCGAGCAAGCCCAAATTTTTTTAGCCAAGTCAAGCTCGAGCCCTAGAGAGTATCGACAAGGCTCGGCTCGGCTCGATTACACCCTAATGTGAATGACACTATATTTATTTTACAAAATTTACCAAATTTTTGTGTATCAAATTGTATATGCAGTGACATCAATGTCATTGCATCGATTCTCGATGTCACTGCATCAATTTTATTCCAAATCATAGTCAAAACCACTATCAAATTCATGCCATTGCACCATTTTGGATGCCCATTTCTCTCAATAAGACCATCACTTTAAGATAAGAAACAAGTTAATAGACTATCAGCTACAAGCAAATAATGAAAAAAAAATAGGAACAGAGCAAATGCTACAAATCGGCATTGATACAATGACAAGCAGAGAATGAACCTATTTATCGGCTTTGGATTCAATAGTTAAAAAAATATTAAGTTCAACACTTCACATGACCTACCAAATGAATGCTTCTACATCAAATTCAGCCTCTGAAATCACATCTTCTTTTCCTCCACTGGTACATGAAAAGCTTTAGTGAGCTCAAAACATCAAACCATGTTCTTCAATTTTGGAGGAAATCGACATAGGAGCAGGAGAAAACAAAATGCTTCAAATTTATTAAATACATCCTTTCATCTCCTTCATCCCATTTTGCTTGATCTGTAAATTTTAGAATTGACCAAAGGCCAAGCTCCTTAAAAAAGCGACCAAAAATCAAAATGGGATTTCTTAATTCAACTTTCTTGTTCATCATTTTGTAAATAGTTTTCAACCGATTATTGTTGCGACAAAAAGGGTGTACATTTCCCAAGTGATAACTAAAATCCCCAATTTCATTCCTCGTCATACGCTTCCCCATGATTACTCTCCTCCATCAACGTAAGAGGAAGGTGAAGTATCGGTTCAGATGGTGACCAAAAATCAAACTGTTTTGCTTCGATTTCAAGTGAAAGAAATTGGTTCTTCAAGAACCCATAATCCTAACTCTAATCTTTGTTCTTGCTGGATCCATCTCCCCTCTCTGCTAATATCACTTTCACATGCCTATTAAGTATTCCGATCGGAAGCCGAAGTATTCCGATCAGGGAAAAAAAACCGAAGATGTGTTAGAAGAAGAAGCGCTCCACACAAAAAAATAAAATAAAAAAGAAGCAGCAGCAACAAATAATGTATATAATGTAGGGTTAATTTTGTCTAGTTACTCATTTTGTGTCCTTATAAACAAATAAGATTTCTTAGTGTCCTAAATGCCCATTAAGTACTCAAATTAGTCCTTATAAACAAATATCCATAAAATATACCCAACAAGTCATTTTAATAAAAGAAAAGTAAAGTCTATCTATCATCAAAAAATAAAATTAAATCATCCACCACTCGTACTCATCTCTCAAACCCTAAATTAAGCATCCCTCTTCAATTCCCCAGTTCCTCTGTTCGACAGTCCAGCTGCTTCTACATCCCGCCACTCCTCCGCTCCGCCGCCCCTCATTGTACAGGCGCCGGCTATCATGAATCGATTTCTAAAAGCAGTTCCTACTGAGACAGACCCGGTTTTGAGCTAAGGCTTGCTTGAAAAGACGTCACAATCGGATAAGCGAGAATGTTTTCACTAGTTGGCATTGTCGGTCTTGCTCTCAAATGTGAGCATGATATTTTTCTGAACTCCAATCGCGATGGACAAATGACCTTCATTTTGGTTAGCAGGTTCGATCAATTTGTTCTTTTCTGATTTCATTTCTTGGGGTTTTTCAGATTTTTCTTTTGTTTTATGTGTTTTTGGTGGTTTGGCGCAAGCAATGTTCTAAAACTCGCTAGGCGAAGTCGGTACGCTACAGGGGCCCCTAGGGCCTAGGGCGCCTAGGCGGTGCCTAGGCGATTTAGGGTTTTAAGGGGGATTTTAAGGTTTTTACGGGGGGTTTTAGGGTTTTTACAGGGGGTTTTAGGGTTTTTACGGAGGGGTTTAGGGTTTTAAGAGGGTTTTAGGGTTTTATGCTTCTTTCTTGTCTAAACACTTAGGAAAACTTGGATGTTCGCCCAGATGGAACCCTAATTGCCTTGAAGGGCCTAAGAGCGCCTCGAAAGGCCTATGAGCGCCTAGGAGCGCCCAGAAGGGCCCATGAGCGCCCGGAAAATTGCCTAGCATACTTGTCGCCCAGATAAATCGCCTAGAGTCAAGTCGAGACGCCCTAGGGTCGTCCAGGGACTAGGCGGCGCCTAGGCGATCGCCCAGGGCGATTTTTAGAACACTGGGCGCAAGGAATATGCGATTTGCGTGATGAGTTGTTTCACCTAGAATTCTTATTCTACTTCGTTTTCCTACATCTGTAGTAGAATGACTTTAGCGATATACTTAATTTGAGTTTTAGCATGGATGCAGATGAAAAAAAGCACATTATTTATGATAAGAGCAACTCCAACGACAGCATCAATTCAGCAAATTGCCGTAAAATTCCACTCCAATGGCTGTGGTTTTTCTCCATCAAATTGGTGGAAAGCAAAAAATGACCAGCAAATTTGCTGTTGGTTTTTCCTACCGGCAAACACTATTCAACCCCTTTTTAATATATAATTGATATTTGAAGATGGAATATGCTAAGAATATTCCTTTTTGATGTAGAACCATTGGAGTTGATGGATAAAATTTTGTGTAAAAGTTACACCAATCTGATGATTTGGTGTAAAATTTGGTGTAAACCCTTGGAGATGCTCTAAAGAAGAGGTATTGTAAGCAAAGGTATTGGAATAGCAATTGTCGATGCAATGAGCTTTATGTCTCTGTTGGTTTTTATTTTATTTAAAATTTAACTTACAAGATAACAATTTATGTAAGTTTACGGAGGAGGAAACATTGTCTTTATCATGAAAAGGTTATTGTTTATGACTTGAGCTTAAACTGGAAGAAGAATCATAAGGGTCACCGAAGAAACAAAGCAAGAGTATGTGGACCTTGTGGCAGACCATATCTTGACATCTGCGATTCGACCTCAAATTATTTTTTTTCTTGAATAATTCAATGTGATAGTTCCTAGAGACATTCTATCCATTTTCAATGACACAGAGCTACTAATTTGTTGACCTCCAGAGATTGATTGTAAGTTTATCCTTATCCTGCTTTCACTCATTCGTCATGTTAGATAAATCTTCTTTCTAAGATAACAAATGGTGATATTACATGGTTAGTCTCCGGTTATTTGACTCTTGATGGGTTGTTTGCTACACTAGTTGTTTAGTGTAATAGTGGCCTATAAATCACTGTAGTTGTTTGATAAATCTTTCTTATTTTTAAACAATTTGTTTATTTGTTGAGTGGGTGGATTTATAGCTTCAACCTGTTAGATCTTTCAGAATACACGTCTAAGGAACAAGTTCAAGAGAGGTTGTTAGTGGCCATCCCTGAAGCCAATGAAGGGTTTGGGTTTGTCTGAAATAAGCTCAAATTGTATTGACTATGAATGTGATACCGTGGAAGTATCTATTGTTATTGGTTTGTACATGCATGTCTTTCTGTTTATGATAAATTTACCTTGCTTGTGAATTATGTGTAATTTTCCCATTGTTTTACTTTTCCTTTTAGTCTTTGTATGAGCCTAGGTTTCACTCAATATTTCTGCAATGATAACCTTCTGATAGTTTAACATCCTTGATAGGTAAACAAGTTTTCACTAATCTATGTCTGACCTACTTAGAAGTATGGAAGGAAAAAAAAGAGGGAAAGACCGACGGGCTTGAAGTTCTGCTGTGTAGTGTACGATGGAAGATATGACAAGTTTAGCTATAAAATACAACAACAAAAAAACTGGCCAAACAAATATCCGCGTCACGAAAATAGTCACGGCGCCACGATTACTCTCCTTTTTTTTATCAAACCTTTGTGTCTTGTTTTTCTTTTTTTAGAAATCAACCTTGTGTCATTAGTAGTTTGTGCTGAACAAGAAGAAAAAAATGAAAGACCGACGGATTTCACTTTGTGCTGTGTAGTGTACCAAATCACTTTTTATATTCTTCAAACCGTTTGAAACATTTTTTTTTTCACAAAATGAATGAACACGAGATCACAAACGTATTCATTAATGATAAGAAAGAGAAATACGTATAGAAAATGAGTGAAACACATTTTCATGCATATTAATGACCTGGAAACTAAGGCGTCCCGGGAGATTTGACCATGTAGTTATGGTGCGCTTATTGTTTTTCTATAATGTTTCAATGCGTAAAGTCGAAGCTAAAGGGATCGACTTTATGACATTGTTCTCCGATACATCGTATAGTGGTTTATTTTGTAGGTGGAAACTCCTGATAGGGCTGGAAGATAAGTGATTCACAATTTTCATGTCTCTAAGAAAAAGCTACCTCTTGCAGAGAACATGGGCGGATCTACCTTATACATATGGGGGTCCACGGACCCCGCTAAAAATAAAAATACTCTACATTTTACCTATAGAAAAATATTTCGGACACCGTGAAAAAATTATTTACTGTGTTAAATATTTACGGACCCCGCTGAAAAAAAGTTCAGGGTCTGCCACTAGTAGAGAATGTAATATGTTTATGTTGCTCTCTTTGTCTTGTGCTTTGGATTTGTTATGGTTTAAGCTTACGATTTATTTCACGTTGGGGATCTATTCTTTAGTATTATCATTGGTAACAATTTCTGCTGGGCCCGCCGTGCCTTGTACAACTCACGTTCACTAGTATATATTATTAAAAGAGATGCAATTGCATCCAGGCTGCTCCATGTCGCCCCTTGCTCAATTTTTGGTGTCTTCTTGGCAGCCACATGGCAAGTTGTAGGCTTGACACGTGGCAGCTGATTCTATGTTAAAAAAATATTTCATTTGAAAGTTTTGGACAGATTTAGGGAACCCTTCAATATCTGCAGGATATTAGACGGAGGGTGGTGGAGTGCGATTGTTGAAATACCAATATACCATTGAAAAATGGTTACACGGTATGCCTTGGTCGATTTGATGAGACATTTAGAAAGAAAATAGGGAATGCACAATGGATTTCTAGCTTTAGTTTAATTCAATGTAGGTTTATGATTCTCCTTTTAGTAGGAGGCCAGTCACATACTTTTATTATTGAGGAAGTTGTATTTTCAGAATTTTCATGGAAGTCATAATTAATTTTCTATGGTTGTTAGCATGTTGGTGAAAAGTGTGGTTTGAATGCATAAATGTTGATCACTTTCAAGAAGAAAATTAGCATATATATATATATATATATATATATATATATATATATATATATATATATATATATATATATATATGTGGTATGCCTTTTCATTGCAAAGGCTATGCAGAATAGGCCGGGTTGATCAGAACTAATAAATGATGAACAAGTGGGCTAGAAGAAACCATTATAGTTTGTACACTCAACAAACAAGTCAATGATGAATCCATAAAATTTTAAGAATATTCCTCAGTTGTTCAACTATTGGTAGTGGTACATCCATTACAGATGTGTGTATTATTTCATTCACAATATATTTTTATTATCATTGATTACGGTGGCCGGGCTCGCATCAATTAATATGTTTTATACTTTGTTCAATGGTGGGATGATCGATGTGTTGTGATACATGTTGTGATAATAAAGGTTTTGGTCATTAATCTGGTGGTCCTAGTTGTTGCATCTGATATACTGGTGGTTTGTTGTTCGACGATTGATTGATGGCAACTAATGGAGAAGGGTGGCGTGTTTGTGGCTGTTATCCAGTGGTTCTTGCATGCTACATGGTGCAATTGTGGATATCAATACTTATAAACCAGTCAAGACATTATTTTCCCGATAATTACCCACTTCCTCTCCTTTTCCGTCCCTATATTATACTCCAGTCTTTTCCACTCTCAAGTAACTGTGTAGAAAACATTACCTTTCTCTTGTTCTTGCAAAGCATAACTTATGTCTATGCAATTACCGCTTCTCTGGAATCAGCTTCATACTTCTGCTACAGGTACATAAGATTTTGTATGCCATTAATTGATCAATGTCCCGTTTCATAGCATGTGCTGCTTACCTACAAAACTTTATTTTTGCTTCAGGATTCAACCACCTCGTTCCAGCTCCATTTTTCTTTCCAAAACATTTATTTCAGAGGATGAGTTTGGTTTGATATGATTCTTGTATTTTTGTTGCCAATTTGAATAGTAATCGATTATTCAAAGAGATTTTCAGAGCTTCACAAGTTCATTGACCACGACGAAGTACGTCTTTGGTAAGTTATGCTTCGTAAAAACGCTAACATAATGGTCTACCATGTTCATGCTGGACGGCTTACTACTGTTTCCAGAGTACGATTGTAACGCCCCATTCCCGGACACCGAGTCTTTATCCGGAAAATAAACGTTCGGCACGTATAAAATAAAATAAATTTCACTTCATACGTAAGTCTCTACTACATCGTATTGAGTTAAGCAAAACGGAAGCAAAAAGACTCGGGTAATTTTTTTTCTTTTAACAACCAAGAATAGAAACTTCATATCTAAAGGTAGAAATGTAACATTTATTAAATTGGAAAAAGAAATCAAACGAAAACCAAACGTACGACAAACCTCCACACATATACTAAAAGGAATTACAAGGTTTCCAACAAAGCTCCAAATCTAATATAATAAATAAAACATGGATAAGTAAAATTTTCAACTTCGGCGTCTGATAAGAAATAACTTTCTTTATCATTTCGTAGATGCATTTTACCCCCTATTTGTAGCATATTCGAGGTAATTTTGGGGTAGTTAAGTGGTTTTTAAAGGCACTTTTCACCATGGTTCGAATAACAAGATGAAAGACGTTTACGTCGAAAATCTCAACATATTTGGGTGAATTGTGTGTGTTTTATTGGAATTTGTCACGCTTGGGTATATTGTTTTGTTTTATTACAGATATAGCGTGAAAGACGGCGTGACAAGGAACGCAACTTGATGAGTATCGACTAAAACGGAGCTCATGTGTGGAAGTGGCACAAGATTAAAATTCAAGATAGAAATTATAATTTATTTATCTTGTATATATAAAAAATAAAAATATAAAATAAAAAGAATCAAGCTCAGAACAAAGCCCGCACCTCTCACTTTTAAGGAATTTGGATTTCTTTCGTTGACAATGGCGTGAGCTGGGACCAAATGGAGCCCACGCCTGTCAATGGAACTTAGAGGAACTCCAATGGGGGTTTTATTTCTTTTTGTAAAGCTTTATCAAAAGCTTGGAACTCATAGAAGCTTTGTTGACATGCAAAGCTTCAAGCAAAACTTTATTTGCGTGAACCGGTTTATGTTCTGGCATGTTTTTTTTTTTTTTTTCCTTATCTGTTTTATTTTATTTTATTTTGTAAAGGTTTGTGAAAAGGTTTTTGTAGAGTTGTAAAGGTTTGTGTAAAGGTTTATAACATGATGATGTGGCAATGAAAAGTTTTATGATTATGAATAAAAGGTTTATAGGGAAAATGTTTATAAGTTGTATAACGTGGCACACACATAAACCTCTGTCTGCATAAACCGCTTCTGCTTTTGCTTTTTTTTTTTCCGCCTTATAAATAGCTGCCTGGGTGCCCATATAACTATGTCTTCGTTTTTTTTAAAATATCTTTTCTCTGTGCTTATTATTATTATATTATTAATTATTTCCTCACACTCATTACCTTTTTTTTCCCTCAACATTCATTAGCCGGTGCGGGTTTTTTTTAAATTTTTATTTTATCTATACTCCTATATATATATATGATATTTTTCAGGTCAAAACAATATAAACAACTACAAAAAAAAAAATTATATAGTACTAGAAAATATTTTTTATGTTATTAAATAATAAAATATTTATACAGTGGGTCCATTTCAATGAATTATAAAAGAGTTTTGTAAATTTGTAAAAGGTTTATTTATAAATTGATGACGTGATATCGGCGATTGATTTATTAAAAAGTCACTTAGGTCCAATTTCGACACAGTTTTTACACCAGAATTTTATTTTCTCTGCAGAAAAATTTTCTTCTATTAGAACAGCTTAATTTCTACTTTTTCTGCAATTCCCTTTAGAACAACAACACTGTTATTTTTCTTATTTGGCAATTGGTACACAACTAAGTGACGATTCGAGTGGTAGATTGCTACAGTTTCTTTTGGTAAATTTTATTCAAACTTCTTACCATGTTTATTGCTTATTTCTTGATGAATTTGTGCAATTTTATTAGTAGTATGAGTAGCTAATTTTTTATAGCTAAATTATGTGATGGAACTACAAAATTGATGCATAAACGATGATCTAGGGATGAGTAGAGCTTAAAAATTAAATCTTTTGAATTGTTGTGTCCTAAAATTTGATCTTAATGCTTGAATTAATTTGATCACCTAATTCATGATCACAAACACGAACTTTATAAAAGTATTTTGCGGGGGAGTGTGCGAACTAGAATTTTATGATTGTCATGCATGAAGTAGTCGAGTTTTTCGCAGCCTGTTCCTTGGTAAGGTTATTCTAGCTAAGCCGTGAATTCGGTGGATGCGGAGCATCTCATAGTTTTTAATCGTATTAGGTCAATTAAATCCCATAGAGGGGACTGTTGAACCGAGTATAGGGCGACTAGGTTGTTGTATTAGCGCCCAGGGACCAGTTGAGGAGATTGCACCCACAACACATTCATTAGAAGCGATTGGTTGGCTGGTAGGTTAAGGCTCGCCCCTAGTGATTCGGTAAAGGTGTTAAAAGTAGTGTTCTTAGCCATAATTTAGCTACTCCGTTATTCATATATTTTAAAGCCATCATTTTTATTTTCTTAGCTATAGTTAATTACTTCCACCAATATTTGTGAGCCTGAACTAGATACAAAAGTGATTGTGGTACTTGACCAATTCCTCGTGGGATACGACTTTGCTTGCCATTGTAGTACAACCGACCCGGTACTCTGCCGGTTAAAGTTGGTTTACTATAATTTGACCATAAGGTTTTCTGGCGCCTTTGTCGGGGAATCGGTCGATATCAGAAAGTCATTTGAGTATTTAGGATTAGGTCGTTTTTATTTTATTGTGTTCTTGTTGTTTTGGTAATTGCAGTGTATGACCCGAAGCTCCAATGAACCACTACTTCCTTTGATTTCAGAATTTGAAGCATTTGCAAGACACCAAAACAGCGTGAGGAAAAAGAAGTCTGTTGGAGAATCATCTACATCAGTTATCGAAGTAAACTCTGAATCAGAAGAAGTTGCAATAACTTCGGGAGGTGGAGGCTTAACAAATTTGACCGATGGAAATGAGACTCAAGACGGGTTGTAGTTAGACCCACAGCTAATTCTCGAGAATCGAGATCCACAGAACTTAAATAGAGTGCCCCTTCAAAACCGAAGGCACTTAATCTAGGACCAAATGGGGTCCAAAATCATCGAGGTCGGCGAGAATCAAGTCCGACAACGACAAGCCCCTCAGAATCAGAACAATAATCAGGGGAATTTAGTTGGTCAAATACCATTTGACCGTAATCGAATGATGCAAATGATGATGCGAGATGATGTTTGCAGAATCGAAAGAATGAATCGCGAATCCACCACCGGCCGCCTTGTATATGCACAAAAGTTTTATGCACCACCTAGGCATAGAATCCGAGCAATCGTGCATGAGAACCAAGGATGGATTTTGAGGACTATACATGACCTATCATAGGTGAGGCACACACCCATCCGTTTACCACCCATTCCGGCAAACAATCTGGAAATTAAACAGCATATGTGGTATCTTCTGAACAACAATGCGCAGTTTTGGGGTAAGTCGATTGAGGACCCCAATCAGTTTTTGAACCATTTCATGCAAGTTTTTCGGACAGTGAAGATGAACGGTGTATCTGAGGAAGCGGTAAGAATGTTATTGTTTCCATTTACATTAAAAGAGGCCGCCAGAGCATTCTTCGAGTCACTTCCCCATGATTCCCTACACACTTGGGATCAAGTGACTTCGAAGTTTTTACTGAAGTATTGTCCCATCTCCAGAACCATAGACATGAAGGCCGATATCGACAATTTCGAGTAGTTAGATATAGAGAGTATGCATGAGGCATGGGATAGATTTAAAGTGATGTTGAGGAAGTGTCCGCATCATGGGTTAGAGGCATGGAACCAGGTACATCTCTTTTATGGTGGTTTACGTGAGATAGATCAGTCGAATTTGAATGCGGCGTGTGGAGGAGATGTGATGAGTGTTCAACCTGACGTCGCATTGGCAACTATAGAGAGGGTTGCAAAAAGAAACAGACAGTGGAAAACGGGAAAAAGGCGTTCGAGGAAGCCAATTGGCTCGGTCAACCAAGTCGGGCCGAGTGAGGAATTTATGAGGATGCAAGTTGACGTGGCGGATCTTAAAAAGTAGATGAATGACATGTTAGCGTGACAGAAGGAATCGAAAGGGTGAACTATCTGTGGAGAACATTGGGCCTCAAATTGCCATACCAAACAGGTTAGTCAGTTAACCACGACTCAGTTCTTGAATGATCCATCTCTTAAGAACCCGTTTGGTATGAACCATATGGACATGCATCCTTTATGCTCGAGCCCTATGGTATATCAGACTACAAATCCGAGTTTGACATCAAATTAGCCCATGGATGTGAACTACTTAGCCAATCAGAACGGGGGGCAAAATTTTTAGAATTGGCGGGACAATCCTAATCTTGCTTGGAAGTAGAAATCAAGGGGTTGGGCAAACCACACAACCACAATTTGTGCAGCCTCAACAGAGTCAATATGTACCTCAACCACAAACTACTTTTATGAATCAGATGCCACCTCAGCAAGGGGGATTATGTGCACCCTAATGCGCATCTACAGTATGCCCCACCGCCACAGTCATCACCACAGCCCCTGGAGCCCGTACAAATTAAAAGTTCCACGGACATCTTATTGGAGCAAATTAGCAAAGACATGAAGAAGAATAATAGGGATGTGAACAAGGAATTGAAGGAGATGAGAAATGCCCATGTAAACCTGTAAGATGTGGTAAGGAATTTAGAGACGCAAATGGGGCAAGTGAATCCCAGGCACGTGAATGCCATCTTTACAAGAAGTGGGAAAGTTGTGGGTAGTGATATTGAGGCGCCTGAGGAGGTTGAAAAGAAGAAGATAGAACAACCGAGAGAGGAAGATGAAGATTAGGTGGTGATCAATGATGAGCAAGAAGCTGAGGAGATAGAGAAAGAGGTGGAGATGCTGAGAGCAGAACCATAGAAGCGGTCAGACACCACACGGGAAGGTACAAACAACTCAGGTATGGATTCTGTGAAAAAACCCTTTGATTTATCTAAATTACCTTACCCCCCCCCCCCTCGTGGCCCTACAAAGCCAAACATTTCTAATAAGCAAAACAAATTTCTCGATATCCTAAGAAAAGTAGAGATAAATATCCCACTTGTGGATGCGCTTGTTCATATGCCATCTTATGTCAAATTTTTAAAAGGGATTTTGTCTAATAAATCTAAAATGGAGAAAATTGTTTGTTTAAATAAGGAGTGCTTTGCTGTTTTTCAGAATAAGCTACCACCTAAGTTGAAAGATCCGGGTCGTTTTTCCATTCCTTGCACCATAGGCCGGACGTTATTTCCTAAGGTGTTGTGTGACTTAGGTGCAAGTGTAAGCCTGATTCTTAGGAGGATTTTTGAGAGTTTGGGGGTAGGTGAGCTTAAACGTACAAAAATGACCTTGCAGATGGCAGATAGGTCGATTAGGCGCCCAATGGGAATTGTGGAAAATGTCTTGGTTAAAGTAGGTAAACTTGTTTTCCCGGTGGATTTCGTAGTGCTGGACATCGAGGAGGATAGTCAAACCCCAATTCTATTAGGTAGACCTTTCCTGGCTACGGGTAGAACATTGCTAGACATCCAAAAAGGTTAGATCACAATGAGAGTGGGTGATGAGACTGTTATCTTTATCGTCTACAAAACCATTTAGCACCCTGGAAATGATTGCGGCACGCATGAGGAAGTACAAAGGCTGGAAGTTTTTTAGGAGATCCCTATGAGTTGTGAGCAACCCGAGGAGAGTGTGACTGACGAGAGTGTCCCTAGGATGAAGGTAGAACCGAATGTCAAATTTAGGGGGATACGAGTCTTGCCGGAGACTATAAACTCGTCAACCTATCTTACTTTTTTAAATTCAATAAGTCGAGCCAACGACAATAAACAAAAGCGCTTATGGGAGGAAATCCACCTTTTTCCCTTAGTTTTTTTAGGTTTCTTTAAAATAAAAAAAAGAAGTGTGATGAATATTTGACCACGCATATTGAATTCCGTTGCATGCTCGTGATAATCAATATTTTATATGCTTTATACATCTCCATACTTGTGCTTACCTATGCTGAAGGTTTCGACCTTTCGTCGTAGTGGATTCTTGGTTTTCTTTATTGTGATTGCACAGGTACCCTAGGAGATACATTGGAGGTTCTCACATTGCATGGTTGTGCCCGATTTCCGGTTCAGCTAAGTTTTCTTTCTTTCCTTTTCACTCACACACCGAGGACGGTGTTCCGATTTAAGTGGGGGGTGGTAGACTTAGCTTCACTTTACTACCATGTGCTTTACTTTTATTCATCGAATAAGTCATATGCTTGGTGTTTGGTCCTTATTGAGTGAAATTGAGCCGTTTTTAAAAAATTTCATGACTTTGAGGTTGGGAATCCTATGTGAGTCAACATGTTCTTTGGTTAATTATTAGTCATGAGTTGAATGTATGCGAGTCAAACCTTCATCTTGTTGTGGAAATTGAATTTTTATGCACATAATAGCTTTGATGTCAAGAGTTGTGGTTGGCTAGTGAATGCTTATAGATGCCATAGACATTAATATGTTACCTGGAACTTATACCATTAACTTCGAGGCGAAATAGAGAGGCCAGTCTTGGTAGATTAAGGAATGAAGGTCCTGGCATTTCTTTGATCCAACCAGAGCCAAATAGCCAACCATGTGCATAATTTCCACAGAAACCCCTCTAAGCCTTTGTAGGGTGGTTAGACCCCCACCCGAACTTTAGCCATTCGTTGATTAGCCTATAATTACCGACCCTTAGCTTTTATTTGTGGTCTACGTTTCTTTGGCTCCCTACGAGTGAGTTTTAATCTTATTTTGGGCACATTTGCTAGCACAAGTGTGGGGTGGCGAAGATGTGTATCAAATTATGGTGTTGGTGTATCTTTTGTATTACGAATGAGAAGGGTAGCAAAAGTGTTGGTGTTGGTTTATAAAAAAATTTAAAAGAAAAAATGAATAAAGTGTTGAATAAAGTTGAGTCAAAGTGTGCCAAAAAAAAGGGCTATGTATTAATTCTTCCAAAGTGGCGTTGGTGGAACGAGTTTATATTGAAGTACGTTTGGATTTGAGAGTAAAGAAGGAGAATTCTTGCTTACATCAAGCTAAGAAGGAGGTGAGTTATGAGGTAAATTCAAGGTATTTTGACTAAGCTCACTCATTTTCTCTTTTGATATTCCTTTTATCCTTTCGTTTAGCCCCGTCCCCAGCCTAACGTTACAACCGTGCAAGTCCGCTGACCTTAGTTAACCTTGACTGACCTCGATTAGTGGAGATGATTATGAAGTATAAGCCTATGGTGTAACACCATTAGTCATGCATTTATAATCGAGCGGTTGACCGTGATTAATGATTGAGAAGCTCTATGACACACACATTCCGTCTCCAGGATATGATATGTTTTGGCCCGTGTTTGTTCGCTCGTTGACAAGTTTTACTCATTGAATATATTGGTTTCCGTATGATCATAACGTTGACCTCATTATTTATTTTTAATCGCTTGATTTGCCCGAGGCGAGCAAGCGCTAAGTAGGGGTAGTTGATAAGAGTAAACTTTGCTATCATTTCGTAGGCATTTTACCCCATATTTGTAGCATATTCGATGTAATTTTGGGGTACTTAAGTGGGTTTTAAAGGCACTTTTCAACATGATTCGAATAACGAGATGAAAGACGTTTACGTCGAAAATCTTGACATTTTTGGATGATTTGTGTGTGTTTTATTGGAATTTGTCACGCTTGGTTATATTGTTTTGTTTTATTACGGATATAAGCGTGATAGGCGGTATGACAAGGAACTTAAATATGACGAATATCGACTAAAAGCAGAGCTCATGTGTGGAAGTGACACAAGATTAAAGTTCAAGATAAAAATTATAATTTATTTATCTTGTATATATAAAAAATAAAAGAATCGGGCTCGTAACAAAGCCCGCATCTCTCACTTTTAAGGAATTTGGATTTCTTTCGTTGATGATGGCGTGAGTGGGACCAAATGGAGCCACGCTGTCAATGGAACTTAATGCAGACGGAAATTTACAGAAAAAAGAGGGATGTCGGCGATTGATTTATTAATAGCCACTTAGAGCATCTCCAACAATCATCCCCCAAATTTTCCCCAATTTGGGGAATTCTACCCCAAATATCTTACACCATCTCCAACCATCTCATCCCAAATCCTACCCCAAAAAAGAATATTCTAAGAATATTCCATATTAATTTATCTATTCCCAAAAAAAAACTCCAAATATATTTATATTATCAAATAGTAATAAATTTTAACAAACTTTTTATAACCATAGCTTACAAGTATTACTAATTGAAATTTCATTGGATACTCTCTTATTAGATACTCTTATTGCATTGGATTCTTTTTTTAACATTGGATACTCTTCAACTCTCCTATTTTCTCACTTAAATTATATATGCATGTGATTGTCTTTTGGAGTATTCTACTCCCTCAATCATACAATTTTGTCAAGGATTCTTCTTTATTAGACTAGCCAACCCGTGAACATTATCACAATGCAGAGCTTTGGATTTTCTTCCATGTTTACTTTATTTGACATGGATACTATTTTATCCATACAATTTCCTTTCCTTTTTTTGTTTTTATCTTGTTGGTTTCTTATGGATTCCTTCAATACTTTATATATAAATACCAAATAGTTTCATTGTTTAATACACACACACTTCAACTAGCCAATTATATCCTTTGAATATTCTTAGTCCATTTCCATGGCGTCACTCCTTCAAAGGGGCACAAATTACACCCAAGAAGAAGATGAACATCTTTGTCTAGTCTACAGAGATATTAGCCAGGATCCCCGAATTGGTAACAATCAATCCGGAAACGCGTTTTGGGATCGAATTACCCGAGGTTATAACTCAACCAAGCCGCCCACCATTACTAAAGAGCGAAACAAAAAATCTCTACAAAAACGCATGGGATTAATCATCACTGGAGTAGGCCAATTGAGGGGGAAAATCCGGCAGGTGGAGAATTGGAATGAGAGCGGTACATCAGACAAGGACATCGTGAGTAGCCAATTATTATTATGTTTCTTACGTTATATGTCATTTATTAATATTATCTTTCTCTATTTGATGTAGTTAATGAAAGCCAAGAAGATGTACATGGATGATCCTAAGTGTGAAAAACGTTCAAGTATGATCATGTGGCCTCGATGAAAGATCTTGAAAAATTTGCAAAGCACTACGATGGAGATAGTTCGCCTAACAAAGAGATACCCGTAGTTTCATCTCCTGATGTGTCTTTTAGCATCAATTTAAGCGATGAAAGCGGTGATGTTGGTAATTCATCTAGAAAACGCATCGGTACGTCCAAAAAGACCAGATGAGAACAAGCTCGCCAAAGGAAGCAAGCACAAACTAATGAGATGCTAGCGCGAGCGATGCCATTGCAAGTGACACCGCTTCAATTTTGGAGTCCATGAAGGAAAAACAATCGAAATGAGACGCTACAATCGATTTAAAAATCATGAGTAAGGATTTGAACACCATTACTAATCCAGCTGCACGAGCCTATTTTGCTAGTGAACAAGCAAGGATTGTCCAGAAATATAATGAACAACAATCCAATCAAGCTTCTAATAACTATCCAAATCCAAATGCGTTCGGTGAACTTTTCCGGAATATAAGACCAACCGGAGATTATTATTATTATTATTATTATTATTATTATTATTATTATTATTATTATTATGCATTGTTTGTGAGTTTATCGTATGTTTTATGGGATTAGTTCGGTGTGCTTGTATTATTGATAATGTCAAATAAATGTATGGTTTTTATGTTTCTAATAATATAAGAAAATTATCGTATTTATCTAAGATTATTGGGTTGTGTTTTTGCCAAGATTATTTTCAATTACATTACAACACACATTGTAATATTTACATTATTATAAAGATTTATTTCATAATTTCCTATAAAAAAAAAAACCAAATTGACCCAATTGAAGTCGGCTAGCAAAGGAAAAAGGTGGAAAATATGTGGGTCCAAATGTTTGGGGATAATTTGGGGGAGATGGGTGATCACCCCAAATTTGGGGGAGGAAGGAGGATTTCTCTAAATTGGGGGTTGTTTGGGGGGATTGTTGGAGCAAAAATTCCCCCAATTTGGTGGTTTGGGGGGATTGTTGGAGATGCTCTTGGGTCAAAATTCAACACAATTTTACACTAAAATTTTATTTTCTTTGAGAAAAATTTTATTCTATTAGAAATGACTTAGTTTTCTACTTTTTCTGCAATTCCTTGAGAACAACAACATTGTTATTTTTCTTATTTGGCAATTGGTACACAACGTAAGTGACGATTCGAGTGGTGGATTGCTACAGAATCTTTTGGTAAATTTTATTCAAACTTCTTACCATGTTTATTGCTTATTTCTTGATGAATTTCGCAATTTTATTAGTAGTATGAGTAGCTAATTATTTTATAGCTAAATTATGTGATGGAACTACTGAAATTGATGCATAAACGATGATCTAGGGATGAGTAGAGCTTAAAATTAAATCTTTTGAATTGTTGTGTCCTAAATTTGTTCTTAATGCTTGAATTAATTTGATCACCTAATTCATGATCACACACACTAACTTTATAAATGTATTTTATGGGGAGTGTGCGAACTAGAATTTTAGGATTGCCATACACACTAACTAGTCGAGTTTTTCACAAGTATGTTCCTTGGTAAGGTTTGTCTCATAGTTTTTAATCATATTAGGTCAATTAAATCCCATGGGGACCGTTGAACCAAGTATAGGGCAACTAGGTTGTGGTATTAGCGCTAGGGACGATTGAGAGATTGCACCCACAACACATTCATTAGAAGCGATTGGTTGGTTTGGTAGGTTAAGGTTCACCCCTAGTGATTCGGTAAAGCGTTAAGAGTAGTGTTCTTGACCATAATTTAGCTACTCCGTTATTCATATATTTTAAAGTCATCATTTTTATTTTCTTAGCTATAGTTAATTACTTCCACCAATATTTGTGAGCTTTGAACTAGATACAAAAGTGATTGTGGTATTTGACCAATTCCTCATGGGATACGACCGACTTGCCGTTGTAGTATAACCGACCCGATACTCTGCCGGTTAAAGTTGGTTTACTATAATTTGGCCATCGGCGTCCTTAAAGCGTCGTCATCGAAGTCCTCCTCGAACTCTTCAATTACGTGTTCATCTTCTCTCCCCAAACATATAAATAAACATGCATTTAAGGTAAGTACTTTGTACATAGTAGAAGCGTGTTGCAATTTAATTAGGCTCTTTAATGCTTTTATTTAAATAATTATCTTTATGAGACCATTTCGATCTAAGGTTCATTCCATGCTCATCGACACTTCATGACTATACGCTTCTAACTTAACTTATCTTGGTTACGCCATCATCCAAGGCACTATGCATGATGTGTATCCATCACGAGATATCATTGCCAACTATGTTGAATAGCACCGATAGTCCCGATATCTCCCGGTATGCATATACGTTCGGTAATTTCCTCCACCGCCATTTAGCCGTTTATAGGACATCGAAACTCAATCGAGGCTTGTTTACGTTTAATTAGTGTTATTAGATCATGAAACAACGTTTAAAATCCCAAACATATCTTAAAATAGCTTATTTATCAAAACAGGGGCAATGTGCGCACATTCCAGGGGAATGTGTGCACATTGGGCGAAAATTACATTCAGCCAGCCATTGTGTGCATATTCCAGGGGAATGTGCACACACTCTAGAACCTCTCCACATTCAGCCTTGGCAATGTGCGCACACTGCTAGTCAATGTGCGCACACTAAGCGCCTAAAACTCTAAACACGTTTTATGCACTTTATCGATCTATACTCAAATCCAAACATGTTCAACATCAAAATACTCAAAAGAATAGCAGAAAAGATGACTTTTATCTACCATAACAACCTTAAATCCTTAGGCAACACGGTGGCATGCCTATACTTGTGTAGTAAGCTGTTGTTATAGCAAACTCCGCTCTGGTGTAGGTAATCATCCCATGATCCGCCTACTTCCAAAACACGGGCTCTCAACATGTCTTCAAGTGTTTGGATGGTTCTTTCTCGATCGCTTATCGCACGAGGATGAAAGGCCATACTCATATCCAATCTCGTACCAAAAGCTTGTTGTAAACCTTTCCAAAACCGACTAATAAACCGACTATCTCAATCCGAGACTATATAGATAGGTACTCCGTGTAACTTCACTATATTATCCAAGTATAGTGTGGTCATCTTCTTCAAGGGCATATCAACCTCAAACGGTAAGAAATGAGCGGATTTGGTCAATCTATCCACGATCACCCAAATCGCATCATGTCAGCCTCTTGTCTTCGGTAAAGCGGTGATGAAATCCATTGCGATCTTATCCTATTTCCATTCAGGGATATCCAATGGCTTAAGCATTCCTCCTGGTCTTCTATGCTCTGCGTTAACTTTTTGACAAATGTCACATTCCGCAATGAACTTAGCTATTTCCACTTTCATTGAGGGCCACCAAAACTTTTCTTTCAAGTCTTTGAACATTTTAGTAGCTCCTAGATGAACTGAAAAAGCAATCCTATGTGCCTCTTCCATAACTCTTTGCCTTAGATCACCGACATTAGGCACACATAACCGATCCTGGTACCAAAGGTTCCCATTCTTGTCTAAAACATATCCCACTGTAGGCTTTTCTATTGCAACTCGCTTCAAATCAACCAAACTGGATCTTCATCTTGCTTTTCCCGTATATCATCCATCAACTCGGATCTTGCTAACACATGGCGCCACAAACTTTCTATCTTCGATCCGATCAAAACCCTGCATTTTTAGCCCATCTAACTTCTCACGCACACAACTTCGATACTTGAAAGCGCAAACACCGGTTTTCTCGCTCCAAGCATCGGCCACTATATTCGCTTTATTCGGATGGTACCGAATATCCAAGTCATAATCCTTACGAACTCTAGCCATCTCTTTTGCCTCATATTCAGATTTTCTTGAGTGAAGAAGTACTTCAAACTCTTATGATCGGTGAAGATCCTAGCCTTAACTCCATACAAGTAGTGCCTCCAAATCTTTAGGAAAACACTATCACGCCAACTCTAGATCATGTGTTGGGTAATTCTTTTCATGCACTTTCAACTGCCTGGATGCATAAGAAATGACTTTTCCTCCTTGCATCAACACACAACCTAACCCTTGTCCCAAGCACATCAGATACACGTCATAATAATCAAAGATCTCCAAATCGCCAAAAGCGAGGTTGTAGTCAACTTCTCCTTCAAAGTCCTGAAAAGGCTCTTCACACTCATTTGGTCCACTCAAACTTCACATTCTTTTGAGTGAATCGGTAAGTAGTGTAGCTATCTTTGAGAAGTATTGTACAAACTTCCTATAATAGCCACCAAACCAAGAAAACTCCTAACTTCGAAACCATAGTCGGTATAGACCATTTTTCGAAACAAACTTCAATCTTTGCCCGGTCAACCTTAATGCCTTCTCCAGAAATGACATGACCTAAGAAACTAACTTGATTCAGCCAAAAGTCACACTTTGAGAACTTAGCATACAACTGGTTCCTCTTCAAGGTATTTAACACTATCCTCGAGGTGTTATCCATGTTCTTTCACATCCTTTGAGTATATTAGGATATCATCTATGAACACTATCACAAACTTGTCCAAGTATGGCATGAGGACACGCTGCATTAAATTCATAAATGCAGATGGAGCATTAGTGAGTCCAAACGGCATGACCAAGAACTCATAATGTCCATACCTCATATTGAATTCACACATTGATCTTCAACTTGTGATAACCGGACCTAAGATCAATCTTAGAAAAGACTCACTTGCCTTGCAAAATTGATTAAAAGATCATCAATCCTTGGTAAGGTACTTATTCTTGATGGTAAGATTATTCCATGCTCGTAGTCTATACACATCCTCATGCTACCATCCTTCTTCGAACAAACAACACTTTGGAGCTCCCCAAGGCAAAGTACTAGGGTGAATTATATTCCTTTCAAGCATATCCTTAAGTTGAGCTTTCAACTCCTTCAATTCAGCCAGTTGCCATTCTATAGGGTGCCTTAGCAACGGTGCCGCTCCGGTACCAACTTGATCTCAAACTCTATCTATCTATCCAAAGATGTTACCCGGTAACTCTTCTCGAAACACTTGAGTACTCTCTACCACATGGGTTTCTCTAACTTAGGCTTCACTTGTTCCACATCCACTGCGTACAACAAGTAGCTTACACAACCTTTCTGACAAGCTCTTATCGCCTTCACTACTGAAATTATAGGGTGACACTTCTTACTAGGCTTGTCAACATTACCTTGATAAGTCTTATCTGATTTCCCGGGTATCTTAAAGGCACTCTCTTTTCCCTACAATCCAGGTGAACATAATTCTCGGATAGCCAATCTATTCTAAGAATTACATCGAAATCCGAAAAGTCCAAAACCGTAAAGTCACTTTTGCAACGATACGTTCCTACTCGCACATCCACTTGAGGCATCAACTTGGCTACCTTAGTCACTTTTCCTAAGGGTGTTGTTATCTCCAATGTGTTTCTTAAGGTCTCCATTGGTAAATTGAGCTTCTTAGCTATATTAGACGACACAAAAGTATTAGACTCTCTCGGTATCAAACAAAGCCGTCACAGCTAAGTTGTCTAATATTATCATGATAACATTATCATCCGGTTCTAAATACTCTGCATCCATGTCAAAAACTCAAACTGGGCGACTTGGGCCGCCTTTCCCGCTTTCTTGATTTTGAGTTCCTCTTAGCACCATTAATGACTGAAGGCTTGTCCTTGAAGGTTTCAACATCAAAGACCTTGTTCAACATTTCAGCCATGTTCCTTGGTGTACTTCCCAACCTTCTCGCTTGGATCTCACGGGACAAACCATTCTTGAACAACTGAAAATGCACTATTCAACTTCTAATCGGTGCATTCCTCACCGAAGGTACTTAGCATGTTTACAATCCATGTAAACAAAATTCTTGGATAAGCCGACCTATACCAAGAATTACACCATGATTCAGAACATCCAAAACTATAGGATCCTTTTCTTCTTCTTCTTTTTTTTTCCAACGGTAAACTCCAACACGATCATCAATATCTTCTAGATGAACCACAAGACTAGACCCCATCTTGAACCAAACCGCCGCTTTGCTAGGACCTAGAACTTTCGATTCCAAACTTATCAACATGATTATCTCTGAGGTTACCTAACATTTTGAAGGATCATAATGTTACTATGTGGTCTAATGAGATCTTACCTTAAATAAGGAAGCCTAAAGGATGCTTTTCTCCGATACCAACTAAAACTCCCCGTTCCCGGACACCGAGTCCTTACCCGGAAAAGGAACGTTCGGCACGTATAAAATAAAATAAATTTCACTTTATACGTAAGCCTCTACTACATCGTATCGAGTTAAGCAAAATGGAAGCAAAAAGACTCAGGTAATTTTTTTCCTTTAAACAACCAAGAATAGAAACTCCATATCTAAAGGTAGAAATGTAACATATATTACATTGAGAAAAGAAATCAAACGAAAACCAATCGTATGAAAAACCTCCAAACGTATACTAAAAGGAATTACAAGGTTTCCAACAAAGCTCCAAATCTAATATAATAAATAAAACATGGATAAACAAAATATTCAACTTCGGCGTCCGTACACTACAAGAAAAGCGGATTTTAATGACGGGAATTTAATGATGGGCCATAATTTCATCACTATAAGCGTATTTTAATGACGGTAATATATATATATATATATATATATATATATATAATTATAAAGTGTGTAAACGGTGAGTAAGTTCTAAGTCTCATCATTATTGATTCTCATCCCCTTATTATTTGTATAAACAAAATATTCCTGTCATTGATATGTAAAAAGTATTATAAATTTTTTTCCATTATAAGCATTTTTTTAAATTTTATTTTTACAAAACCCAAATTATAGGCGGGCAACATTCTAGCAAAAACATTCCCAATTCATTTTTTTCTAACATTCCTAATTATACTGAGAGAAAAACCTAAAAGATTTTCAGACCAAACCAAAAACTAGAAATTATTAACGCCTCCGACAACGATGGCTAGCTACTTTCACAACACCACCGATTCCGGCCTCGCCCTAACGACTCCCCAAATCAATGGTCTTTCGATGATCGCCTCCCTTGTCATCTCCGATTATCATTCTCCATCATCCGAATTCACCGATTGGAGATGAAGCGGGTCCAAACCCTTCACTTTGAACTATCGACGTGGAGAAGACGGTGAGTAGAAACTTCGCACTCATGATCCAAGCCAAAGATGACCTCTGTCTATCTTCTTGGTGGTCACTCCTGTAGAGGTTGCGAGTCATGTCATTGCGCTTTTTTTTTTCTCCTAAATTCTTTTTTGACTATGATTTCCCCCGATTCATTTCCCCCCAAATAAGAATAAGAACGCCCTTATTTTCATACTCAAGGTTCCCTTTTCGTACTATAAGGTTCCCAAAATTAATCTTTGCTTATTGAATTATTCACAGTAAGATCGTGATTTACTTTTTTTTCCTTTAATTTGGTGTTGTGAAAATATCTTTTTTTTAGTAAACCTGTAATTTTATTAAAATGTAAAGAAAATTACAATGTTGCCATCCATGGCCTCTCAAGAGTCTGAGATATGTCATCATTAAGCAACCCCGCCTTCCTAAACCCCTAGTCCGAAAAAAACTGAGATAGGAAAAATCAGGTGCTAGGGGAAGAGTACGGGCCTTAACTCACTGGCAAAACTCCCAACCAAGAGGAAAAACAAAACAACAGATGAGACCACCTATAAGCCCTATCAAGCCTCAAGCAAAACATACAAAGATAAGGAAAACAATCCTTCACCCTAAGGATTGAAAACTTATCTTGGACCTGCTGCGATTCACACTGTAGAATGAAACTCGCATCCAAGTGATCCATGCAATGATCAATCGCGATTCGGATCTTTTAAAAATGGCACTGCTTCCAATTGATCCAAGCAATGATCCACCTGTAATCTTGACTGATGAAGCTTTTCTTTGTGATTTATGATCAAGTTCGGTCCTCGCCAGAAGCATATGAATAGATAAACCGCTTATAAGTGCTAAATGCAAGCCCGACACTGCAGAGTGTAGATACAACCTGGTTTGCATCCTTCTCGAAAAGAACTGAAGGATGCTTCCAAGTATGATGACCATCGGCAATTTTCTATCCATTAATGGTATCTCGATATGGCAAGTATTTGTAGCAAATCTTCAAGAAGGATAACCCTAAGCCCTTCTTCAATCTCCCCCGTGAATGGTACTGCTTTTTCGGGAAGTACTAGCCTTCTTAGCCAAGAAATATCTTTGCCATATTGCCTTCTCTATAAACATGCCTCGATCTTAAAATGATTCTCGATTCAAGGTCTCGGTCAATAGATTAATCTCATTCACATATCTCCAAGGAGGTGGGATTTTCCATAAATCATCTCAACAAGCAATTTAGAATCAGACTTCATGCTCACATGTTGAAGTTGAAGATCAATACACTTTGTGTACCATCAATTAGAGCCTTTGGCCTCGCCTCAAAATTGGAAGCAATACCATATGCTCTAGTACTGCAACAATCAGAGAGCTATGTTCATCACGAATGATGAATCCACTCTAAAGCAAGCCCGGATTTTGAAGAGTGGAACCATCGGTATTAAGTTTATAGTATGCATGAGGAGGAGCTTCCTATCTAACAACAATGGCAGGACTTTTGGCCTAGCGACAAGATGTGTGATAAGGCCAAGACTAACAAGAATTAAGTCATCACTATTTTTTTGGTGAGATTCATAACTGACAAATGCCTTGCAAAATGCAACTACATTCTTAATAATCGATTGGATTCCATGATGGTCTCATGCAAGTCACATTGCACCTATCCTTCCAAAGCTCCCACTAAATCGAGAGGAAGGAGGATCCGAATGACCTTACCAAGGGCTCTCACGATATTAGTGAAAATATCTTATTTTCATTATTCTTGTACTTAAAATACCACAAGCTTTTACATGAAATATGGTAACTTTTATGAAACATGACCTAGTTGTTACTATTGTAATGGATTTGCTGTACTCGTTAGTGATTTCATGTACTTTTTGGTTTCCAATCATCGTTTTCCGTAAATTCACATTATTCGTAAAATGTCACTTGAATGATTGAACATAATAGTTTATAGTTGTTTCGTTTTTTTTTTATTTACATGAAGTGATAGGTTAATAAGGGAAAGGGATCCGGAAGAGATGTATCTTCATAATCGGGCAAGCAAATTTGACTCATTTACACCTTTCGGTGGGGAGCACACGCTAACGGGGACAAACAGAGTAATGTGATTGGCTTATGCGAGGAGTAATATATTCAAGGTGGTTCGGGAGAGGAATTATCGGTAGATCAAGAATACGCCTCGTGGAATTCGTAGATCTGTTATCGCCGCCAGAACATGTCCCTGTCAATTGGTCGTGCAATAGGCAGAGGTCGGCGCCATAGCGTTCTTCCATCGTGGTATTTGAGAAGGCCCCTTCAAGATATCACTGCCCTTTATAGGGTAACACATTTTTGCATTTTTCATGATGATCTTTGTGGATAGCTTTATATGTATGAATCGAAATGTGAATCGTCTGTGATTCCTTGAAGCTGTTGCGCTATGTACTTGTAAAATGAGTCTTTATATATAGCATGGACTTGCAAGTAGTGAGATTCTGTGTTGTTGATCTGGTTGAATTTGACTGTGTTATGAATAATCATTGTAGCAGTAAAATAATGTGAATTATAGTGGAACTTTTTAATTGCATTGTTTGCAATTAGATAAGCATGGTTCAGGATTTTTATCTGCATTTTTATCTTTCTATAATTTGGTTAAACACCCTGCATCATTTGAAATCCTAAAGAATGTTTGCTTTGATATGACCTGGAAGTAGTGTTCTTTGAAGCTCTTATTCTTGTTGTGAAAAAATATTTATCAGGGTGGATAGAAAAGTGGGTTTAGTGATATTAGAATGGTATCACTTGTGAAAGATTATTATACGAACTATCATTGTACATATTTATAGTTTTTAGTAGTGTGAATATGTTTCTCTCTACTCTGTGCTGATTGGAAAAAATGAGTTTGTTTTGGAAATTTCTACACTAACTTGTTTCAATTTTCTCAATACGCTGTCCTGCACTTCTCATATGTGTTAGCAGGTTAACCTGAATTCAGTTAAATGATGCTTCTAACTCCATTTCAATTTGTTGTTTAATCCATAACAATCTGATTATTTTTGTTTAGTATTTTCTCTCATCATGGGGTTTAAATTAGTTTATGATGTCTTTTGATCATTTAGTTGTTGCTAGTAGTTGTGAGAAGATCTGGAATTCTATGCGAGAAAGAACTATCTTTGTACGACCTTATATAGTTCATCAAACACTGCTAAAAGGTAAAAAAAAATCATATTCAATTGTATCTAGCTTGATCAAGGTCAATTACATCCGTTAGAAATCCCTCTAGTTTTTTTCTTTTGGTGGAAAGCATGAAATGTGTTTGCAACAGATTCCTTTTGTTGGTGATGCAGATGAACTTGACCTTTAACATAGAAAACTAATGGTAATCCAACTATTAGTAGATATATATTTTCTTCATCTCCTTTTGTATGAACAATTTGTGATTCATACCCTCACGATAGTGACATTTTCTTATTTTATCTTACTAGAATTTCTTTTGTTTTAATTATATCACTTCAGG
Organism: Gentiana macrophylla; assembly: GCA_026214975.1. Taxonomy (NCBI): domain Eukaryota; kingdom Viridiplantae; phylum Streptophyta; class Magnoliopsida; order Gentianales; family Gentianaceae; genus Gentiana; species Gentiana macrophylla. Next base: position 62,182,304 of record CM047808.1, on the reverse strand, counting down.
AGCGCAAAGAATCAAACAAAGTATTTTAGCGTATTTAATCAGGGCATTAACAATACCTCTGAAGGCTTGGTGAGATACTTGCAATCTATTTCTCTTAAAACAAAGAAAAGATATTAAGCCCCTTGAAGTAGAACCTTGAAGTGTCTGATTCTCTCCATAACGCCTTGAAGAAAATTGCTTCATGTTCTGGATTCAAGAGGTAAGATCTTTGTTGTCTACCTTAAGCATACTGCATTTAGTACCAAAGGTTTTGTTTTTATATCTTTTCATTGATAAGTTCATTGCAATCATAGGCTTATGTGTATATGTGATGGCCTTTAGGGACAATCCAATAGGAAAAACTCAGGAGGAAAATGCAGACATTTTGATTATTGACCCCAATAAAAAAGGTAAAGATACAAGGAGAATTTTCACAATTAACTAGGTTTTTAAAGATGCAACTCAACATATGAACTCTTTCTCTTCCTTATATGCTTCTTCGTTCTCCACAAAAGTAAAAGAATTACTGCATTATTAAGAGAAAAATCTTCTACCATCACTCAAATGGAAGGTTCTAAACATTTCTGATGAATATGCCTTCACTTTGCATAAATGGGTGTGGGTTGAAACATTCTCAAGAAGTAAATGAATAAACTATGAGTGTTTATTCCCAATTTTCTTCCTTTTGATTTATTTTGTGTGGCTGCATATTGTCCTTTTTGGATGATTAATTGATAATAGTTTCCTTATATTAGATATTGTTAATAATTTACAAAGTGATGCTCGGTTTGTGTAAGTGAGCATATGATTGTTTTGAACATTTTTTTCCATCATTTTCTATCAATATTAGTCGAGCTTATTCTTGGACTATGTCTGAATCTGTTTTGAACATTATGATATGTTGTCCTGATTGCTTAGTTATTTGCCTTATTTGTTGAGTCAGATGTTGTCTTGAAATTCCATTTGCCCTCACATGTCTAGGCTACAAAGGGACAAGGCTTCGAGGGAGTTAATGTTACCTTATAGTCTTCTTGTTAAAAGCTCTTGAATCAGTTAAAGTTATTGAGCATGCCTGCTGGAAGTTCTTTATTTAAGTTCCTCTTTGCCATACATGAATCTGACTTGCACTTGTTTAAGTAGTTCACTTTAAGTAGTGACTTGCACTTGCTTTTGTTATGTGCATTTTCAGCTTGAAAAAATATCGTGAGGCATCTATGGAATACTAAATGTGAGCTCCACAATGAAGATATTGTGAACATTCTTTCGGACAATGCTTTCCATGCCTTGATTTATAATATATATATGTTGTAAGTACAATACAGTGCAATCCGAGCTTATATGCTTGCTGTGTTTTGACTTGACAAGTCAAACTGAAAATTGCATATTAGTTGAGTCCTAAACATAGGTGTTGGATATATGATAGTTGAACTCTAATAGGTATGTTTTAGATATATCTCACTATCCGTGTTCTCAATTAAAGGTTGAATCTGAATTTTCTTTTAGAATTTGATTAGTCGCTTTGCTTGTCTTTAATTTGATAGGCCTTGTTTAGTTTCTTGCCTTGTGAATCTAATAAGTTGTGCATTTTATTTGATTAGCTTTATCTCTATTTTTTTTTTTGTAACATATCTACTATGTCTTTAATATCTATTAAGTACAAATTGTAACAATATTGCTTAGCAAGTCGGTTTGAGAGCTCATGTTTGTTAATCTAGTGATTTGTTTGTTATGATTGTAAGTGCTTTAATTACGGAAATAAGAATCGATATCTTGTTTTACTAAATCTATGTAAACTTGAATTATGTTTGTTTTCTCTTTGCCGTGTTTATGTGTCCAGGAGTTTGAAAGGTTTGGATGCATTATGAGGAGATGTGTGAAAGGATTGCTATCGATCATATCCTAAGACCGTTCAATTGTCTTTGCATAAGTAGGTTTTGTTGCCCATGAACCATCAATGATTGAACTAGATTATCGTATCCCACCAATGTTTGTTTTCGCTTGCTTTATTACTTCCTTCCTCCTTCATTTGCATTAAAACAATTTTTTTTTTTCGCGCAGATGTCGATTTAGTTTAGGTTGTTGTTAAAGGCACTCGCACCCAATATACTTTTGGGGCACCACAATGACGTCCGACCTATGGAAAGTCGGATGTATGTTCAACATTCAACTTTTGCAAAGTCGAATATAAGTTCAAAGTGTGGTGTCTTTAACAGTGCCTTTAGTTTATGTCTATGGTGCTTGAGAATGAGTGTATTTTTATTTCTGAAGTCATTGTATTTCTTTTTTGCATGACTCGCATTGTTTTTAATCTGTGAATGTGTATTGGGTATCTAATTCTTGATTTGGTAATTAGATTACAATATCCAAACTCATCGATATTCATATATCTCATTTGAACAAGGGCTAAAGATGCAAGCGATAAGAAGATATTGCTAGAAATGTTATTTGGTCTTTGTTGATAATCTCGCCTGCATCATTATTTGTTGATATCCGGTGATCGGGATTTCTCAAATGCTCTACATCAGCTACGGATACATAGATACAACATTTTTTTGGCACAACTACACGCAGGCATTCATTCACCTCGTTGCGCGGCTAAAACGCGTGTGGATCCGGTCAGAAGTCTTGTCACGAGGAGGTCCAACACCAACAAGTAAGGAAGCTACTTGACAACTTAGTGTTTTGGTGATTGACATTTATGGATGTTAGATATTTGTCATTCGGGGATGTGATATTAGAAATTCCTACCATTATGCATACATGTAGCTTTTCGTGTTGAATATTTTGAAACTACTACACCTCAATGTGTATATTGGATACCTCGGTGTATATTTTGGATATATTAATGCTTATTGTTGCAACTTCTTGTAGTGTGGCTTATTTAATGGTTTTGATATTCTAATCTTTCTTTGTAATGACTTGTTCTTTCATGGTATGTTTGATGATGG